>VBSM01000605.1:30210418-30233578 GCA_008086735.1 Cheirogaleus medius | reverse complement strand
AAAAAAAAAAAAAAAAAAGAAAAAAAAAGAAAACAGTTCTATAAAAAAATTATAGAATATACAGTTTTTTGAAAAAAGTCTTAACTGAAGGCTTATTTAATGTATATTAACAATGCTTATATTGTATTCTATATAATTTTAGTAAGAAAAATAGTCCTGACAGAGCAATCACTCCTTAGACATTTTTTAATTCCTTGTCTAAAAAAATTGCTCTAAAACTATATTACATTATGAAAATAAAAAGGGCCAAAACTGCACCTGCAGTAAAAAGAGAGGGTGGAGCAGGAGGCGGCTGGTGATGAATGCCAGTTGTTACTACAGTAGGAACAGAACTGGTTGCAGAGTTTGGAGGAGCATCCATGCCAGATGGCTGCAAAGGAGGAAGTGGAGGTGGTGGTCCTGTCAAAACCAAAGAATAAGAAATATCATCTGAAAGCAAACAAATAAAATAAGTTATTATACATCCAAACATAATACTCTCATTTATCAAACTATAATATCTACAAACACCAAGCTCTTACAACTAAATTAGTTTTCTAGGGTAAAATATCCTTTTAGAGCATTCCAAAACGGGTTTGCCTTAAGCTATAAAGGACTGTGCCATACATAATTCACAAGGCCACTCCAAACCACAGTAACTGATCTGGCACAGACTGCAAAGTGGAGGTATAACCAAATGGCAGCATATTGCTACTCTTAGTTTCTATCAGGTATCTATGGGATTTCTTTAGATACTTTTAATGTAAGCATCAAACTGTTAACTTTACAAAAAGAGTATGAATGGCTAGATAATAAACACAGGCAAACAAACATATTTACTTACCTGTTACAGGTGGGAGACTGGGTGGCAATGGACCTGGAGGTGGCACTGGGGGTCTAAGATTTACAGGCGGGGGTGTAAGAATTGGTGGAGGTGGAGGAAGTCCAGGAGGTGGTGGTCCTTCAACAACAGGAGGCTGTGCTGGGAAAGGCAGCATACCAGGAAGATTCACATCTTCCACAACTACTGGGTCACTTCCATGATCAAAGGGACACATATCTCCTCTCATACAAAAACCCTTTTCTATAAAGAAAGAACAGTTAGAAAGAAATGTGAAAAGCACTGCAAATATAATTTTTCTCTAAGTTTACAAAAGAAAGATATTTAAAAATATAAATATTTTTTTAATATTGGGCAAAAGTACAATTAACCATTTCCTAAGATCTACCTGCTTATTTCCAGTAATGTAAATACTTAAGTCTACGGCCATACCAGCCTGAATGCGCCCGATCTCAAAAATACTTAAGTGATTAGCTAACATACACACTAAAAAACAAACAAACAAACAAAAAAACCCCAAAACAAACAAACAAACAAACACATTAAAATAAATAAACCTAGCTAGCAGGATGATATAAAAATTATATACAATTTTTTTCCATATCTTTGTCATTAAAAACATTACTCTTAATTTAAATATCTCACTTAAAAGAATATTGCAACTATGGCTTTACTACTACTTACAAAACTTTTACAGTAAATCCTTGAGTCTTTAATTCTTTTATAAAATTCTAACAGGTGATACTTATACTTCTAGGTCCTACTTATATTTCAATAATCATTAATTCTAAAGAAATGAGTTTTGTCAAGAATGTTTCACTAGCAGATTCCCTAATAACTCAGCAGATATTTACTCGTGTGCTACACTCCAACAATACATTAAGACTTACTAAATACTATCTTTAATACTAAATACCATCTTTAGATAAATAATCAGTGGTGACTAATGAAGGTTTTAATAATATTGAAGAATTTATGAAGTGAATGAGACTAATTTCCCACTGTTTCCAATATCAAAGGTAGGTCTTTGAATAACTGTGTATAACCTAAACTTACAGAATTTAGACACTGGAAACATTAATTCAATACTTCATGAAATAGTTGAAAGACTTACCATCATAGTCTCTACACCGTTTCTTTGGCATTGGCGGTCTTACATAAGAGTTATGGTCCACCTGGTCTTCATGAAATTCAGACCAACTTTCGGTAGTGTTATTACCATGATGAGTAGGAGCAATTACTGTAATAGTGCTGCTCAAAGTAGGTACAGGATAGTGGCCAGATGAAATACTAGGTACCGAAGAGACTGGAGTATAATTATTTTCTAATGGATCTGTTCTATCCAGGTCATATTTAGGTTTTACCAGATCCCTTTCTGCAACAAAAGATAAATGACTTATAAAAAACTAAACTCTATAAAAAACACCAGGTACCAGATCTTAGAAATAGTGACATTTTGCTAAATATAAAGTTTTAAATTTTACATAATACCCCTTTTAAAAACTACTCAATCAATACACAATGTTTCCAGATAAGCTATTTCTTTTCAATATAACCTAACTATAAAACCACATATAAAACTGGCATATTTAATAAGTTTATGTTTGGAGTTTTATTTATAAAAAACAGAAAATTTTTATTTTCTTCATCACAATGTTAGTATGCATAATGGCAGCCCACAAAACAAAATACAATAAATTATTGTTATTTTTCCTGTGATGAACATTTTGCTGTGATCCAGTGGGCTTCATCCCAGAGATGCAGGGATGGTTCAACATACGCAAATCTATAGATGTCATTCACCACATAAACAGAAGCAAAAACAAAGACGATATGATCCTCTCAATAGACGCAGAAAAAGCATTCGACAAAATTCAGCACCCCTTTATGATAAGAACGCTTAACTGGGACTTACCTAAAAATGACAAACACCATATATGATAAACCCACAGCCAACATCACACTGAACAAGGAAAAACTGAAAGCATTCCCGCTTAGAACTGGAATCAGACAAGGTTGCCCTCTATCACCGCTTCTACTCAACATAGTGCTGGAAGTCCTAGCCAGAGCCATCAGACAACAACAACATACATATCAAGGGCTCCAAATGGGAGCAGAAGAGGTCAAACTATCATTCTTTGCTGATCATATGATCTTGTATCTAGAAAACCCCAAAGATTCTGCCATGAGACTACTGGAATTGATAAACAAATCCAGCAAAGTCTCAGGTTACAAAATCAATGTACACAAATCAGTAGCATTCCAATATGCCAACAACAGTCAAACTGAGAACCAAATCAAAGACTTAATACCCTTCACAATAACAACAAAGAAAATAAAATCCTTAGGAATATATTTAACTAAGGAGGTAAAAGACCTCTACAGGGAGAACTACGAAACACTGGTGGAAACAGTACCATGCTCATGGGTCGGCAGAATCAACATTGTTAAAATATCTATACTACCCAAAGTGATCTAGAGTCAATGCAATCCCTATTAAAATACCAACATCATTTTCCGCAGATCTAGAAAAAATAATACTATGTTTCGTATGGAACCAGAGAAGACCCCGTATAGCAAAAGCAATCTTAAGCAAAAAGAACAAATTGGGAGGCATCAATTTACCAGACTTCGAGCTATATTACAAGGCTATAGTAAGTAAAACAGCATGATACTGGCACAAGAACAGAGACATAGACCAATGGAACAGAACAGAGAACCAAGATATAAAACTATGCTCATGTAGCCATCTAATCTTTCACAAAGCAGACAAAAATATATTGGGGAAAAGAATCCTTATTCAATAAATTGTGCTGGGAAAATTGGATAGACACATGTAGGAAACAGGATCCACACCTTTCACCTCTCACAAAAATCAATTCACGGTGGATAATAGACTTCAATCTAAGGCGTGAAACTACAAGAATTCTAAAGGAAAATGTTGGAAAAACTCTTAAAAGATATTGGCCTAGGCAAAGAATTTAAGAGGAAGACCCCAAAGGCAATCATAGCAACAACAAAAATAAATAAATGGGATCAAATTAAAAAGCTTCTGCACAGCCAGGAAACCATCACAAGAGCAAACAGAACGGGAGAAAATATTCTCATGTTATGCATCCAATAAAGGGCCAATAACTAGAATCTATATAGAACTCAGGAAAATCAGCAAGAAAAAAAAAATCAAACAACCCTATCAAGAAGTGGGCAAAGGATATGAACAGAAACTTTTCAAAAGAAGATAGACTAATGGCTAACAAACATATGAAAAAATGCTCAACATCTCTAACCATCAGGGAAATGCAAATCAAAACCACAATGAGATATCACTTATCTCCAGTGAGAATGGCCTTCACCAAAAAGTCCCAAAGCAATAAATGTTGGCGTGAATGCAGAGAGATAGGAACACTCATACGCTGCTGGTGGGACTGCAAACTAGTACAACATCTGTGCAAAGTAATATGGAGATACCTCTAACAGTTACAAGTAGAACCATTTGATCCAGCAATCCCATAACTGGGCCTCTACCCAGAGGAACAAAAGACATTCTATAAAAAAGACATCTGCATTAGAATGTTTATAGCAGCACAATTCACAATTCCAAAAATGTGGAAACAACCCAAGTGCCCATCAATACATGAGTGGATTAATAAAATGTGGTATATGTATGCCATGTAGTTCTACTCAGCCACAAAAAAACAATGGTGTGACTGTATTATAGCACCTCTTATATTATCCTGGATAGAACTGGAGCCCATTCTATGAAGTGAAGTATCACAAGAATGGAAAAGCAAGCACCACATGTACTCACCATCAAATTGGTATTAACTGACCAACACTTATATGCACAGATAGTAGTAACATTCATTGGGTGTTGGGCAGGCGGGAGGGGGGAGAAGGAGATGGGTATGTTCACACCTAATGGGTGTGGTGCACACCATCAGGGAGATGGACATGCTTGAAGCTCTGACTAGGGTGGGGCAAAGGCAATATATGTAAGCTAAACATATGTACTCCTGTAATATACTAAAACACCCTACTATGGTTTTTTACAGTAAGCATTATTTATTAAGGTAAAGATGGATGAGCAAAGAGGAGGAAAAAGGACTTCATAATAAACATGAACAAAGAAACTAACTAGGCTGTATATGGTCCCAAGGAAAGAGAAAAGATATTAAGGAGATTAGTTAAGTGAAGCAACGTGCAAAGGGGCCTACTACACCTAGATCACAGGAGAAAATACTCTAAAAAAAAAAACAAAAAGAGTAACAGAATACAGGGCTCATGCAAAGGCCATAAATAGTATTACAAGTAGCAAAAATCTAGGTTTGAGTAAAGGTGTTTTACTCAAAAGGTGTTTTAGTTGTTTTACTGCAATATATTCTTTTCAATAATACATACTAGAAGAAAAATTATACATGTTGGAAATGACATGCTCTTGCAAATATATATATCTGAAACAAAAAATTTAACTTTTTAAATATTAATAGTTTTGAGGTATAACTGATATACAATAAACTGAACATATTCAAAGTGTACAATTTAATGAGTTTTGATTGATGTATACTCCTGTGAAACCAACACCACATCAAAATGATCAACATATTCATCACCCCCAAAAGTACCCTCATGTACATTTCTAATCTGAAATCCATGCCTCCTTTACTCCATCTCAGGTAACCACTGATTTGCTTTCTGTCATCAGATTAGTTTGCATCTTCTAAAATTTTATATACACATGTATTTTTGTCCTGCTTCTCTCACTTGGCATAATTATTTGAGATTATTATTTTGAGATTCATATATTTTGTTGTACGTATCAATAGTACTTTCTTTTTTATCCATCTTATGGTATGGATATACTACAATGTGTTTATCCATTCACCTATTGATGGACGTCTGAAGTGTTTCCAGTTTTAGCTATTACATATAATAGCTTTATGTCCTTGTGTGGACATATGCCTTCATTTCTTTTAGGTAAATACCGAGAAGTGGAATAGCTGGGGTCATTTGCAAGGTGTAGGTTTAACATTTTAACATACGACCAAAGCGTTTTCCAAAGAGTTCCAGTTTATCTACCTTCTAACCAACACCAAATATAATCAGTCTTTTTCATTGTGGCCATCCTGTTGAATGTGCAGTGGTAACTGTGATTTTAATTTGCATGGAATAAAATTTTGAAAATAAAAAAGCATTCACTTGGACCACAGTACAGAACACAACACAATAGAAAAAATGAAGACAACTTTGGCAAAATGTTAAATAATTTTTAAAAAGCCTTAAATATGAACTTTCTTCACAATAAAAGAATGATAACCAAAACAAACATATACATGTACCACTTACCCCTGCTTCGTGTTCTGCTTCTGCTTCTAGTCCTGCTTCTATCTCTATCCCTGTCACGAACCCTCTCTTTACTCCAACTTCGACTTCGACTCCTGCTGTAACTGCGACTCCGCCCTCGTCTTCGATTGTATCGGTCTCTATAGGAATCTCTTCGAGGAGGGTTTCGATCATAATCTCTTTTGCGAGAACGATCATCTTTTTTCCTCTCATCACGACTTCTAAAGAAACACATGATCACTTTTATGTAAATAATTTTAAGTGGATATAGGAAAAAACTCATTAAATGCAAAAGTTATTTAATTCTCATAACACAATTTTTTATCCTATGATCAGAATACATATACATGAAACTCAAAGAAAACTGAAAAAAACTAAGTTTAAGGACCCTAAAACCCTTTTATGAGGAAAACTCTTAAAGTCTTAATGCTTAGTCTCATACACATTGGCATCTATACAATTAGACATCTGTACATAAAGACATCTATACTATACATATGTCTTACAGAACATACAGAACATATTGCCTTGTACATATAGTCTCATAAGTGAGTATTACATGCACTATACTCTAAATGCTTTTGAAGCCTTACTGAAAAAAAAAATTTAACCACACTAAAGGGAATCTTAAAGCAAAAGAAGAGTCACACAAATTCCACACATGGAATTTGAAATTTGGAATAAAAATAATATTAACAACTAATATATGTCAAGTACTATTCTAAATCTTACTCCCAAGACCTACAAATCTGACTTATATTTTCTCGGTAGAAAAGTTGCTAGTTGCACTTTCCTAGACTAATCAAAGAGTAGATATTACTTGCCTCTATATACAAGATAATCAAAATCTAATCATTTATATAAAAGATAACTAAAGTCTAAACATTGAGTATATAGTTTAATGAACCACTCACCTATTTTCTCTGTATCGGGAGCTTGACTGGGAAGGACTGTGATTTAGCCTTCTAGAAAACTTCTTCTCTCGCTCTTCTTCTTTAGTGATCTGATATATAAAATGAAAATGTGTACAAGTTTAGCAACAGTTATTTCTTAACTATTACACTGTCACCTTCTAAAAGTATTCAAACAAAATAAATTTCTCTACTAAGTACAATCATTTAATTTAGCTATGAAAGATAGTCTACTGAAAGTTGAAGTGAATGGTAAAGAAAGTCATAAATGCTTATCTTAGATAATAGGGGTGAGAAAACATTTTAAGCAAGCGCCTTCATTTTAAAATAAATAATGGAAAGCTGATTTTATTCCTTCTTTCAAAAATCTTACATTCATATTTTGGTTTCATCAATTTGGTACAGCACCAAACACATCAAATATAGGAGAATGCATTAGAACCAACCAAGTCATTAAAAAAAAAAAATCTGGGAAACAATATATAAGGTTGACAGTTCTCCAGTTTCTATATATTCCTGTTTCCTATAAGGGGCCTCCATTCACATTATATAACTACTAGAAGGTAACCCTGGAAAACATCCCCTTGATCAGCGCTACCATCTCCAGATTGTACTGCTGAGAACATTGGTTCCATAAGGCATTAATATATGTGATTACAAAAAAAGGATTGGAGGTTAAACAGATTTAGGAATAGTGAACAAGTAGCTTCTATAGATAGGGCTCAAGATTTTGCATTTTTAAAAACAACCCTAAGATATTCTTATGAAGGTATTCTACAGATAAGGTACACATCTTCCAGTTTATGCCAGCCATTCCCGAATGCCTTTTGGTAAGAGCCTCTCACTGTCAAAAGTGTGTCCCATTGGATAAGAAATTAAATGGAAACTCTATTTACAGACCAAACTACGGTAAATATTCACTAAAGCCTTCTTTTTTAACAGTTTGCCTTTTTTCTTCTTTTGTTTTCTTTTTACCACCTACTCTAGTTCTCTTTCCAACCCAGACAAAAAGCTAGGTACTAATATAAACCCTTCTGACACACTCGTTCCCTTCTATTTACCTCAATGCACTCTTGTGAGTAATTTATGTTGATATTTCACCATATTCCATAGTACTTGCCCATCTGGGAACTTTTAGTATACCCACAGCATTTAGACTACCATCTGGCATTTTGATAATTCTGAAAGATCAGGGATAAATATCCTCCACAATTGGTCAAGATGACTGTGATAAAGTATTACTGCATGAATATATATAAGACTAAGGCTTTGCCACTAACTCGCTTTGGGGGAAGACTGCTTCTCAAACCAACCACCCATGATATATGGAAGATTTTTTGAGAATTAAAATATAATTAGTAAAATTTGAAACCAATCCAAATTTGTACCAGTGGGCAAAGCTTAAATAAATTACTGTATATCTCCACATGGCATAAGTGACTGCCAACACAACATCCACTATCCCTTTCTTTCTTACTAACAGAACACCTATACTGTTAGGTATGAAATATGCCCAATTATAAAATCACATTTCTGGTCATCCCCTGCAGATAAAACTGACTGGGATGCTGTGTGTGTGTGTGTATATGTATGTGTGTTGAGCAAATGTGAAGTAGGCATGTGTGTATTAAAATATACACATATACATGTGTGGAAATATATTCAGATACAAATATATATGCATTGGAGAATTATCACATATTATATATGTATATATTACTATGTATTTAACTATATATAATCTGGGGAAAGGGCATAAAAGGAGAAAAAAAAATCAAAGGTCACAACCACATCTCCCAACATACAACAATCTCTCAACAGTGACACCAGCTACCATTTACTGAGAGCCTATGATATGCCACACACTAGGCCAAGTGCTTTATATACATTATTTTACATATTCCTCATAACAACTCTACAATATTTCCATTTCACAGCTGAGTAAACTGAGGCTCAGAAAAGTAATGTTTTCAAGGTCACAAAACAGTGACTTGTAGAAAAATCTTAAGCAAGATTTGTTTGACCTAAAGCTAGGCTGAACCCTGAAATGTAATAGCTTAATTGTTAATTATTTTCACTGAAATTATACTCTTAACATCAAACTGAGAAATCTGAATTATCATATGACTATTAGATAATAGAGATTATAAAATATAAAATTTTCAAAACCTCTTGAGGTATAAAATCATTTTCATTGCCCTGTGAACGTCCTTGTGTTTGCACTTAGGACAGAAGCAGTGATCTACTGAGAATCTAATTACTTTCACAGAACACAGATAATGAGATTCCATGTCTATTAAGATATTGTGCAGAAAAGAGTTAAAAGCAGACGCAAGACTATTACCCTTAGAAAGGCCTGCTTATAAGACTGGCTTTGGTTGGGTCCAGGGAACCCTGATTTCTGGAGGATTCCCACTATTCTCTGACATTCACTGTATGTGAATCATTTGTGAAAACATGATTTATGCTAAACTCCTGCTTTTTTCCCAGAGTATGGAATTTTGGTGTGTAGTAGGTGGAGGGTGTCTACGTGACCAGTATCAAATAAAAACCCTGGACAGTCTCTAATGAGCTTCCCCGATTCACATGTTGTAACAACTCATTGCTAGAGGAATTAAGTGCATCCTGTGTGACTCTGAGGACTTTGGAAGCTTGTGTCTGTTTTCCACTGGATTTCGCGTCATACACTTTTTCCACTGGATTTCACCTCATATATCTTTTTCCACTTGCTGACTTTGCCTTGTATCCTTTTGCTGTAATAAATCATAGCCATGAGTATAATAGTATGCTGAGCTCTATGACTTCCTCATAGTGAAATTATCAGACCTGGGAATGGTGTTAAGGACTCCCAACACACAGATACATAAGACAAAACTCAATTTAATTATTCCTTTTATTTGTTTAAATAGCCTTTAAGGTATATAACACAAATCTTTACCTCTTCTTTCTTTATATCTTTTTCTTGGTGCTGAAAAAATTCTACCTTTAGGCTTCCTGATGATGGCTGCTCTGGAGGAGGTAGATAACTCTTTGTATTCACAGCATCAAAAAGTTTTTCCACAAATATCTGAGTCTCTAAAAATAAAACCAAAAACCACAGATTGAAAGACATTTGCTAAGATATTAATTCACCAATTCTACACATCAGAACTCTAATATTATGAAATACACCTTGACTATTATAAAGATTATACTAAGGCACAAGTCCTGAGGTAATACTGACTCATTCAATTTTCAGGGTGGTAAAGACTGGAATGGCTAGAACTTCCAGGCCAGTCTCTTCCAGCCATGAGCAGTCTCCATGTAGTCCACTCACTATGCCAAACACAAATATTATCATTATCTAGATATGGGCGAAGTACACAAAGCTGACAAGCAATGTGCTAGACAAGATTCAAAGCAGTTTCCGAAGCAGTACTATCTTTAAATAAATAAGCATTCAGTCCTTTTCCTAATCCTTTAACCTGTGTAATAAAAAATATCAGCATAAATATGCTTTAAGAATAAGCATGAGGATGTTACTGATGAGAGGCTTTATATACTCTGTGAATAGCCTTACTTAAAATAACTTAAAGTAGTATTTTAAAACCAAAGATCTTACCTTTCTGAAGAAATACATCTAGTTGATCAATACATAATGCCTTTAACTCTTTTTCACTTTTGTCTTTCTTTACCAAAGCCAGAACATATTTTGCTAGGGCTGAGGGATCTGCATCACAGCTACAGAAAAAAGCAATGTTGAATAAAATTTAGCCATAAACAACTGCACATTCCACAAATTCCAGTTACAAACTGACTTAGTAGGTATGATAAATAGTTAAGTGAGTTAATATATATAAAAAGCACCTGGCTCATGGAAGGTACTGAAGAAATCTAAGTTCTCCTTATATCAATGTACCTCACATGCTTTATGTAGCCATTATTATTCAAAAGCATACCACACAGTATATTAATTAAACAGCAGAAAAGACAGTCTAAAAATACACCCAAATATATTAGGAATTTATGTTTTATAAAGGTGCATCCAAACCTACAAAGACGAGATGAATTATGCAATAAATAGTATTGAAACAATTTGGGAGTTACCTTTTTAAAAACTATTCATAATTAATTCCATATTATTATCCAAGTATTCATAATTAATTCCATATACCATAATAAATATAAAACTCTAAAACAAGAAACCATTATAGTATTAGAGGAAAATATGTATTATTTTATAATCCTGGAGGATTAATGAAGACACAAAACCCATATCACAAAAGAGTAATCTGATTATATAAAAAAAATCAAAAACTTCAGAATGAAAAGAATCAACAGAAAAATGAGAAAAAAGCTCAAACAGTTTAACTCATCACAAAAAGGCAAATTCATCTAACATGTAGAGTTTCTGTTGATCGAGATCAACACCATAAGTATGAGGGAAAAAATACAAAGAGTATAAATAGATATTAAAAAGAAATAAAAGTGACCTTAAATATGAGTAAAAATTCAACCTCATCCGTAAGAGCAAGCTTAAGTTACAATGAAATATCATTTTTCAGTCATCAAATTGGCAAAATCCAAAAATACAGAAATATATTCCAGTGGCAAGACTAAGGAAATAAGCAATTTTCATACTTTGAGCTGGTGTGTATAAACTGATAGACCATTGTAAGTATATACTGGCAGTATCAAGATCACAAATGCAATCTGATTCAGCAATTCTAATTCTATGAATCTATTCTACAGATATACTTATATGTTCAAAATGACATGTATAAAAGTTATCCACTGTTATACTGATTGTAAAATCAAAAATGTGTAAATGTCTAGTTACAGAGGACTGGAAAAATAAATTATATTAAATCCACACAAAGGAATGACATATATGCAGCAAAAGGAAACAAGAGTAATGAAGTTTTCATTTCTTACTGAAATCTTCATTATCACATTTTTTAAATTTAAAAAGCAAGGTAGACAAAAGGTTTGTATAGCATGTTACCCTTTGTGTTGGGGGAAAGGAAGAAATTATATATTTGGATTGGTTTATGTTTGAAATACACATGAGGAAAGATAAACAATAACTATTGTTACTTGTATGGGGGGATGATAGTGAAAACTAAGGCCAAGAGGGAAAGTTTTTTTTTTAAACTGACACATAATTGTACATAGTTATGAGGTACAATGTGATAAGTCAATAACAGTACATAATGTATAATGATCAAATCAGGGTAATTAGCATATCTATTACCTCAAACATTTATCATTTCTTTCTGTTAGGAACATTCAAAATCCTCTCTTCTAGCCACTTGAAAATATAGAATAAATAACTATAGCCACCCCACAATGCTAAGGAACACTAGAACTTATTCTTCCTATCTAGCTGAATTTTGTATTTGTTAGCCAACCTCTCCTGATCCCCAAACCCCCTACCCTTCCTGGCCTTTATTAACTACTATTCTATTATACTCTCTATTTTTATGAGATCAACTTATTTAACTTTCAAATAAGAGTGAGAACATGCAGTGTTTGTCTGTGCCTGGCTTATTTTACTTAACATAATGTCATGAAGGAAAGTTGTTTTTTGTTGTTTTATACAGATGGGGATTCACTATGTTACCCAGGATGGTCTTGATCTCCTGGCCTCAGGTGATCCTCTTGCCTAGATTTTCACAGCTTGGTAGCATAAAAACAATGGCTCAATTTCGCACCAATAACATGAGGATCAGTAAAATGCATACAGATGACATTAAAAGGTTCAATAATAATAGCTTTAAAAAAAGATTAAGGAATTTCAGTAGGAACAGAGGACTACAAATGAACAGTGGAGAAAAGGATAACATAGTTCATTTGAGGAAAAACACATACATGATACATTTGACACGACATCTTCAATTCATTTTTATTTCTCTTTATTATAACTGTTAAAAGTTTTAACTAACAATAATAAACACAAAATAGAGATTCCACATGTTCTAGGTAAAGTTGAAATGCTAGGATATTAATAAAATAATCTATACACATTAAAGCAAAGGTAGGGCAAATGTAGTGGCTCATGTCTGTAATCCTAGCACTTTGGAAGGCAGAAGAGGGAGGATCACTTGAGGCCAGGAGTTCAAGACCAGCCTGGGCAACTTAGTGAAACCCCATCTCTACAAAAAATAAAAAATTAGCAGGCAAGTGGCAAAGGCCTATAGTTCTAGCTACTCAGGAAGCTGAGGCAGGAGGATCCCTTGAACCCAGGAGTTCGAAATACAGTGAGCTATGATTGTGGCACTGCACTCTAGTCTTCAGTGACAGAGCAAGATCCTGCCTCTAAAAACAAAAAAGGTAAAATTTTTAAAAATCTAGAAAATACAAAACACATACTAAAACATCTTAATTCTTATACATAAAATATAATATATAGTGGTTCCACAAAAGTATACCAGTAACACATGTCACTGAATCAAAAAGTGCATCTTAACCACTTCGGTATGGCGCTCACTGGCCGCAAAACCTTGCCCCACAGCCGGCACTCATAGTCCGCACGATAGTTTGTGCTGTGCATTGACGACGAATCCGTTTTGCTCTTGTGTGATGAGGAAAGCTTTAAAGCACTGAAAGCTTGTTTTACTTTACAGGCAGCTTTAGGAAAATAACTACAATAACTCCTACTAAAGACTTGTTAAAAGGTCACAGATTCGTAGTAACTTATTAGATGAACGTACACACTGCAACTGCAGAAATAAAAGTAAAAGCTTTTGGCTGTTGACTGAAGTCAACGCTCGGTTGTGCGCCTTCATATCATGGCTGTCAGCTAAAGTCGATGCTAGCGTTCATCTGTGGCTGACGACTATAGACGATGCTGGTACCGAAGTGGTTAAAGACAGTGACTAGTTTTTGTTGCACAGTAGAATCCCTATGGAAAAACCTAACTGCAAGTCAATCAACACACCTAATTCAACCATTTTTATTTTGCTTTGTTGTTTTATAAAGGCTGCACAGGTAAATGACATACTGTGAGAGTTAAGAACTACTCTATTAAGGAACCAGTATAGCATTTATCATATATGCTATTAAGAGTCCCTTCTGTCTACATCACTGTGATTTTAAAGTACATCTTCAAATTCTTCACTCCTCCCTCCAAAAAGGTAAAGCCTAATTTCCCATCCCTTAAGACTGGAATCCAGCAACTTGCTTCTAACATATATGGCAGAACTGATAGTGTATCTGACCTCTGAGACTAGGTCATAAAAGGAATGTGGCACCCTCCTTGTTCTTGCATGTGCATGGGTGCACACAAACTCTCTCTCTAATCACTTGTTCTAGAGAAAGCTGCTACCAAGTGCACTCAAGCAGCCTTATGAATACCATGTTACAATGAAATATGAGCTCCAGCCAATTAGCAAGGAACTGAGGTTTCTTGCCAATAGCCACATATGAGTGAGCTTGGAAGCACACTCTACAATCCCAGTGCAAACTAAAGACTACAGCTCTGACCAACAGCTTTGACTGCAATCTCATGAGAAACACTGAGTCAGAAATACCCAGCTAACCTGCCCCCAAATTCCTGACCCATGGAAATTATCAGATCATAAATGTCTGCTGTGCCACTAAGTTTCAAAGCAATTTGTTACTCAGTAATCATAAATCAACTTTTCTCATAAATCTATTTCCATTTATTTACAAAGATTTGAAGTGAGTTATAACCCAACAGCAAACAAGAAAAAAATCTATTTCAATGCGAGAGATTTTCAAAGATTTTCACTTTTTCTTTCAAAAATTTATTTCAATATTCTTATAACCAACATTTTCCTTAAAATACAATGATTTATGATGAAGCAAATTTATGTTTTATCATAATGAGCATGAAAATACTCAGATCTGTGATTTAAGCATGAAGGAACAACCACCTTATAATGTATCTAGAGATACACTTACATCTCACAATCTGGTAATACTACATGAGAGACCATGAAACAATACTTATTCATATTAGATAATCTGAATAAGTACAATCAACTAGACATCAACCAAACTAGACATCAAGCTAAACATACTTCAGTTTACTGGAAATCATTATCATACATAACACTATTACTGTGTTTTTTGTGTTTTATTGTAACTGCTGTGAATAAATTCAGAGGCTACAATGAATTCAATTTAATACTGAATATTGCTATAATTTTTAATATTGCTATAATTTTTAATATTGCTATAATTCGACTCAATATTGGTTTGATTGTTGTAGTGAATTTTTAATGGTTTTTCTAATGACTTAACCAGTCATTTTTCATTTCTCTAAACATCAAATCTATTTCATTCTCATATTATTTTTTAAATAGGACACTTCAAGAATGAATTAAAATGTTAGCAGTTAAAAAACTGGAGGAAGACTTGTGATTTTTGTAATTATTGTGGTCTATAAACTACAGTTCGTATAAAACAGCAAGATAGAATTCCTGAACAATCTTTGTTCAACACCTTCTATAGGAAGCAATTTGAATTTAATCAAAAACCAGTAACTACAACCACCACACAGTAAACTATCATACAAAGAAATTCTAAATGCTTGAAATAGTCTAAAAGGCAGACTACTTTTTAAAATTGGTTACAGTTCAAATTATATAGTAGAAGCAAGGCTTACAGTTTCACATTTAATAGCAAAACAACTTAATTTGCATTTAGGAGTCAATTTTTCTTAAGTCCCAGAACAATTTTAGTTCACTATTTTTAAAAACAAAACTATATACTTACAAATTACAGTTGAGTAAACAATTTGAACCACAGAAGTTTATACCAAAATGTTAGGTACCAGGAACAGAAAGGCAAAATGTATGTTCTCTTTTCTATTTGTCTAATTAAAAGTGTCAATGCTGTATTATCTGAACATCCAGCAATGGTAACCTGATATGCAAAATCAATTAAATAAAAAAATTTTACCTCATTGAAAGAAAACAATATTCAGGTAGTAAAGGTATTAAAAAATTGTCTCCATGGCAAGAAAGACTGTTCATGAGTACTTTACTATACCAGTTGCCACTGCTGATGGTAGGTTTGTGATTTGAATGATACATACCTTGTCAGATCTAAACTTTACTCTCTGCTATGTTAGAAATGTGAAAGAAAAGTGGGACTGAAATCTCCTTACAAATCAGGAAGAAAAAAAAGTATCATGTTTTAAAAATGTTTAAGGATTAAGAAATAATATCGGAAGAATGACAGACTTCCTACTTAGAAACCAGGCCAAATTCTCACTGATTCTATGTTCTATAAGCTCTTCTTAGCCCCCAAACCACCAAACTATGCCCATAAAGTATGACTCTGACCACAGAGTGCTCCAACTCCTATAACTCTTTGTGTGTGTGATGGGGCTGTCAGGGGCAGGGCAGGAGGGCAAGAAGTATACAAACAAAAACAAAGAAAGCCAAAAGCTACATAAGGAAGGCATGAGACCTGACTTACTAATAGCATTTGTGGAAAGTAGGGTAGAAGGGGAGCAACTTAAGTATTTTAGGAAACAGTAAGTTAAATGAGATGAAAGTGTAAAATGGTTGGGGGGAAACATAAATCATAAAGATGCAATAAAACAGAAAATTGAAAACTAGAGAGAAAACAGTGCTGCTTTTTTATGCAACAGAGAGAGCACTACTGTTTCAGTTCTAGGTGCCACCTTTATAAATACATAAACTCAAACAGATTCTTAGAAAATGATTAAGATACTAAATGGATGTCATTATCAGATAGTTTACTAGGGATTCTCATCCTGGAGAAGTGAAATAATCGGAGAGAACTTGGTCAGTCTTCAAATAATTGATGGACTATTACAAGAAAGAACTATTTCATTTATTCAACATATTCTCCATGGGATATAATTAGAACCAGTAAGTGGAAGCAATCAAATAGATTTTGGCTTAAAAATAGAGATGGACTTTTTTAATAATCAGAGGCTCTCGAAAGGCAAAATAAACTGCCTAAATAAGAGTTCTTCGTCATTCGAACATTTTCAAGCACAGGCTGAAAACTCCTTGGCAGGTAAGTACTGGATTGGACAGTAAGTCCCTCAAAATCCTGAAAGAGCCCTTAGGTTTAATTTTGTTCATGAGATATTTTAGAAATATAAGGCAATTTCCCTTCAATTACTGATCTACATATATTAGTAATAAAAAAGTTATTTTAAAAAATAATACTATGCATAGATAAAATACACACTATTAAAGATAATTTTATTGAAAACATTCAAAACCAAAACTTCTTACTCATGTGTATAGCCTCAGGGCCTAACGGTCCCTGAGAGAGTATGGAGAGCCAGAGCGAGAGAGAGATCATATGTACAAATCTTTCTCACTAGATCACTGGCTCATTTCTATCAGGGACTTTTACTTTTTCATCTTCATAAAGTTTGATAAATAAGAAAATTTATTATGTTGGGTTTAGAGATAATCTTCCAAATATCATATTCATTAGTCAAAAATATTTAATAAGCACGTACTATTTCAGATACTGTTTTATATCCCAAAGATAAAACTTTGAAAAAAGTTCCTGTCTCCACAGAATTTACATTGGGGTTGGGGGAAGAGAGACAATATGCATACACACACACACACACACATATATATGCACACACATACATATATACAATGTATTGTCAGGTACATAACTGCTCTGAAGAAAAACAATCCAGGGTAAAGGGATAAAGTATAAAGAAAAAGGAGAGAAGCGAGGGAAGAAGAAAACAGGAGCAAGGAGGGAATGAATTTTATCTTAGATAAGATCATCAGGGAAGGACTGATGCAGTGACATTTAAACAGTGATCTGAATTTAGACAGGAATGGGAATGGAATGTAAGCATCAATTGTGGCTATCTGGGAAAATGACAATCCAGGACAAGGGAACCCATCAGAAAGCCTGAGGTGGGAGCCTACTTGAAACTTGTGAGGAACACAGTCCAGAGAAATGGAGTAAAATGAGCATTCACAAACATTTGGATTTCCAATCTCACCCCTCTCCAAGGATTTCAAATTAACCACTTCAGAGAGCTTTGGCAACTTAAATACACAAATCACTATAAAGTCATTCCAATCAATGACTTTAAATGCATTAAAAATAAACTGAATAGACTGTGTTAAGGATACAGCTAGTAAGAAAGCATCTTTATTTTTAAAAATAGTTCATTTGGAGAGTTCCAGCTTCATGCATTCCCTTTAGAAGCATGGTAGTGACCACAAAAGAGGGTCATTCTCTTCCAACTATATCTAGGGGGAGGAAAGTACACAGAGTAAGAGAAGCCAAAATGCCAAAAATCAAGTTATAAGAAAAATCTCCCCCCACAAAAACCCTGAATTTTAATAGTTTAAATAATATGAATCAAATCACCCTAGAAATAAAGGCTGTGATTAATCCTCCTAACACACTCATCATATTAGTGTTTTGGCTTTTAGTTTTTGATTTACAATTTTCAAAATAGTAAACAGACAGCAAAGTAAAGAAAACTATAACACTCCAATACAATATTTCAAAAAGAAGTTTGTTTTGCCCAAGTTTCTTGGAGACTTTAGAAATTGAGTGGAAGATAACTGATGGAATTTAACCCAAGCTTCCATTTTCAGTAATCTTGAAAAGGAACTGGAGGTGGTAGTGGGAATTAAAAATTAAATTTAAATATGCTAACTGAGTAACTTTAGAACACGGATATACACCCACGTCTGTTCCTTCCAAATTTTCATTTTATGTTCAAGAAAAATATCTAATTTGCATCAGTCATGATTGTATATTCTGTAGTTAGAATTACTCCTTTAAAAATCCAAATTTCATTCCAACACCACAAATCGTAGATTGAAAATTTTAATTGCTGTTTATTATACCGCTCCATTCAATGTAAAAAAGAAAAAAAATAGATGTGTACACAGTAATTAGTTATAGCAAAGGTTACTCATTAATAGTTATTATTCACCCAGTTCACTCTACAAAATAAAATCATCACAATATAAGCATATCTAAACATAATCCATCCTTCGGTATCATACAAGCTACTTCTTAATCACTGCAAAAATGTATCAAAATACATGTAATTATACCACTAAAAACTATTCAGTCAGTTCTTTGATTCTCCTATATCACCCCAAGAAATATAACAGCAGTGATTCCTTCTCACTTTAGAACGGTGGTTCTCAAATTTTTGGTTTTAGGACTCCTTTATGCTTTAAAAATTAGAGACAACTCCAAAGTGCTTTTTATTTTAAAGGGTTATATCAATATTTACCATATTAAGAATTAAAACTGAATAAATTTTAAATTAGTTTAGCTTGAAATAACAATAAATGCATTACAACTTAGCATAAACACTTTTTTTTTTTTTTTTGAGTAATCAAAAGGAAGAATTTACTGATACAAATAAATGGGAAGTCCAAATGTGGAGCTCACTTTAGGCACAGTGGGATCTAGTAGTTCATATGATGTCACCAGGATCCTCTAGTTTTACTGTTTTCACTTCATTTTCAGGCAGGCCCCATTCTAGTGGCAACAATGCCCCCAAGCAGTTCTAGATTTACATTATTCTCACAGCTAGTGAAGCCAGAAAAAGGAAGCTGCCCTTCTCTCCTCCCGCATAGCATCCATACTGGCCTATGAAAATGACTCATCTTCCTCAGCTTAGGTCATATCCCCACTGTAAGCCAGAGATGGGCATAGCTCAATGACTGATGATTAACAGCCTCACCTGACACTAAATACCATGTAGTCTAATGAAAAAATAACTGTATTTTCTAAAACAAAATAAAAATTTTATGAGAGAGTGACAATGTTTTACATTTTTGGCAAATACCTTTGTCTGGCTTAACAGAAGACAGACCGATCCTTAATGTGCTTTTACATTCAGTCTGTTGTGGTACGTTATTTTGGTTGAAGTACATGAAGAAAACCTGGCCCCACTCACATATATAACTGGAAAAATGGAGACCCCACAGATGCCATGAAAGGGTCTCAAGAAATTCCAGGAGTCCTCACACCACACTTGAGAACCACCACGGTAGAATATATTTAGCAAGTATCTTTTAAGTGTCTAATTCAAAAACAAATCAATTTTCATACTTTCAAAGATAAAACCCAATAGTCAGATTCCAAAACCAAAGTAAAAGTTTGTACTATTCAGTGCAGAACTGTAGCCCAAATGACAAATTAAGCACAGATAGCTGTGATTATAACATCATGCCACAGAACTCTCTTAAAAGAAAAGTGGAGCTGCAACATGCAGCCCGTGACAAAACTCCATATTTAGGTATTTTTTTATTCCAATGTATAGTTGAGGAAGAACTGACTTCTCTGAGAAAGAGATGGATCCAGAGTCCACCGTTTCAATTACTCACATTCTACCTAGTTACAAAACAGATCTCAGGTAATCCATCCCTTCAGTCACTAAAAGGAGAAAGCAGAGGCTAGTCAACATTTTCTTTCACAACCACAAAGGCAAACTTATCCAAAAGAAATATCACTAAGACTAGGTATATGAATAAGAAGATTGTATACTCTTTTTTACATACAGAATATACAATCATGACTGATGCAAATTAGATATTTTTCTTGAACATAAAATGAAAATTTGGAAGGAACAGAAGACTAGTTTTAGCATTCTGTTCTATACACTTGGCTGTGTCAAACCCGTAAGACCTGTTTCTCACCTATTTTATTAAAGGTCTGGCTGATGTTATGTGGTCATATATAATATCACTTCTAAATCTTTCTCTAATATTGCCACCAAAATTTTCTAAGATTGCTAGCAAAATCATTCTGAAATTTTCCATTAAAAAGGAGAAACTGTTATAGACATTTTTCAGCTCACAAATTTCAAATCTAAGGAAACCAAGCTTCAGTTTCTTCACCTGAGATAACAGCTGCTCTGCCAAACTAGAAATAATTACAAATAATATGAGATTACAAATAACAAAGCATTTTATTAGCCTGCCAAACACAAAAACAAATGTTGAGGGATTACTAAAGAATGAACTATGATAAAATTTTAAAGTTATAAAATGCCTCTACTCACCCCTAAGAATATACTTTAGTTAAAAACTGCTTGCTACAGTTTAAATACTGTATTACCTTTCAAACCCACTTTGTTCTAAACCAAATTGTTAGCCTATCTTTGAAGCAGCTTGCTATTATAAAAAAGCATGGAATAAACTCCAAAAAGCTGAAGTTTTCAGATTTCTAGTCTAGTGTTATTTCTACTTTATTCACTAGTTATATAATCCTGGGTTAGCACATTATTTCTCTAGGCTTTAGTTTACTCATTTTTAAAATAAAGGCACTGAACTATATGATCTGAAAAAGTGGGTCATTTGGGGGAATAAAATGCTAAACTTTCACCATCGTTTCACCCTTTCTCCCTTCCCATTCCCAGTAACTTTTACCAGAACTTCAAAATAATTCAGTACTTAACGTTACAATCATTAGGATTTTGTTTTCCTTTACAAATTCTTGAAGAGTCATAGAATCCCATTTTCTCAACACTCACGAAAAAAAATTTTGAACCATTGGGAAGGATAAATAACTAAATTCTACTAAATAGCAACATTTTGTGTCTCTCTCCTAAATTGCCAGACTTCGTACATTTCTACCACTGTTAAATTGTAACTACTGGTGTGTTTGTCCGCTTCCCCCATAGATAACTATGTCAGCCCTTTCCCCAGAATCAATCACAATGTATTGAGAAGTAGCCACTAATTACCAACATTATATGAGGGCATACTAGATCAGGGTCATAGCAACTAATACTCAGAAAAAGCAACTCTCACGTTTATGTCAAACCCAATTAGGGCAAATATAAAAATGTATTAAAAAGTTCACAGACCTGTCACAGATACAAAAAAACGTCAATAAAAATGTCTCCAGTACATTGACGAGTCCTTCCTAGTTGTCTTTTCCTCCCATATCCTGACTGCTGAAGAATATATATTAGACTGCTCTCATATAAATTTAGTACATATGTCCCAAGGATATCTCCTCTCTTGCTACCTCCTAGACTAACTAAAAAGCACCACTTGCCAAAGTCCAAGGTCAGGCATTTCACAACTCACTCTTAAACTAAAACAAAAAAGTGTTAAACTAGCTCTCCTCGTCTCCCAAGTACTACATACTAATCAAACATCTACATGCCATAAGCAACATTCTTTAAAAGAGATCTGATCAAGTTACTCCCATTTTAAGCAAACTTTCCCAATATCTTATAATGTAGCCCCCAAAATGTCCAAACACTTCAGTGTGGCAATAAAACTGTCTGTTGATCTGAAACCAACAAGGGCTTGGTAGACTCAAATGCCTTTTCCTAATCACAATGAATATGCATGATTCCTTAATATATGATTCCTCATATATTCTTACAGAATTTAACTGTTCTTCCAATTTGGGCTATTTAATATCATCAGAAACATCCAAACTTTACCACAATTAAGGAAAGTACATAAGTTTATAGACTAGTAACTGCAAGGTTTATAATGCAGTTTTCAAAATGGGAAACCTCTTTCACAGTCTATCTGCTATTATAAAGAATTTAATGTTTTTAAAAAGGTGAAATAAGCACTTGAAATATCATTAAAGAAAATAATACGAACATATAACGATCACACTGACAATTTCTAATAAAATAGCCCAAAAAAAGGTCATAAATTATAGGTCTCAAAGTCCCTGCTATTAAATTTAAAATTGTTACAAGGAGCAGCAAATAAGTGATCTGAACTGCATATTAATGCTTATGTTGGATTTGTAATCATTCAAATGTTTTTCATTTATAATTGACTTCATTTAAGATTTTATAAATGTTTTTTCCTAGCAACTTCGAAATTGCCAGTAAGCAATGGAAAATAAATAACTGGAGAATGTACACAGCAGAGGTTACAGAGAACTCAAAAGCAGACTAGAATTTACACAGACACACTATTTTCTTTAATTTCTTTTAAAATGGCTGTTTGAGGCAAAAAAACAAGGGAATTACATGTCACAATGCAATACATGACATCATAAAACAACTTTATCTGAAGTACTGGATTTAAACCACCAAGAAAGAATCTGGCCCAGCTTTCAAACATACACTTACTTTTTTTTATTTTTTTTTTTTTTGAGACAGAGTCT
>VBSM01000605.1:30186515-30210318 GCA_008086735.1 Cheirogaleus medius | reverse complement strand
GCCAAACATACACTTCTTAATTCTAAGAAAATCTCCAACAGCAGCATTAGCTGACTTCTGGAAATAATACCTACTAATGAGAAGAAAGCACATTTACTCATAAAGGAAGATAATCGTTACAGAGTTATTTAGAAAGTCAAACCCAAGAAAAATAGTTTAGAAAGTCAAAAAATAAAAAGTAACCTAAATGACCACCAAGAACAAAATGGTTACATAAACTATAGTCTCCTATCCAAGCACTAACCAGACCCGACCCTGCTTATTAGCATCCAAGATCAGATGAGATCAGGTGCATTCAGAGTGGTATAACCACAGATAGTTCCGTTCATGCAATAACACTGGACTTCAGTCATTTTACAAGTATAAAGATTACATTATTAATAAAAGAGTGAGAAGTGAGGACTTCACCCTTCATTTCAAAGCCTTCTGGTAAATTTCCCTTATTTTAACTATGTGTAGGGATTACTTTAATAATTTAAGAAAACAGGTTATATTTTTTTCTAAAAAGTAATGGTCACATCATAAATGAAGCACTATAAAAACAAATTGCAATATATTCTCATAATAGAATACTATGGAGCCACTAGAAAGAAGTTTTAGGGGAGGATGTGCAGTATTACATGAAATAGGATATTTTTCTTAAAAATAATAAGATTATTCATATGAATAGTGAATATCCCATTTATATAAAAAATTATATATCTACATAAATAGCTGATATATGTATGTTTACTTTAATACATATGTTTACATGTTTATATATGTGAATCAGGAAGGGGTCAGAAAACTCGTTTTGGGTTTCCACTTCTATACTGTTTGAATTTTTATTAAAACAACAATGTATTATTTTCAATTAAAAAGACATAAGAAATTGTGTTAAATTAACTAATCTAGCCTAAAATAATAGGGCCATTATTATTATAAATACTGTATATAGCATGATTCTGACAATGGAATACCACTGAGCAACAAAAAACAACAACAACAAAAAAACTAAAGATATATGCAACAATGTGCATAAATCTCAGGAACATTATAAGGAGTTAAAACGATCATCTTTTTAACAACAAACTCCATGATCCCATTACGTGAAGTTCTAGAACAAGTAATACTAATACATAGTGGAAAAAAATCAGAACGGTGTTTTCTTCTAGAGGTAAGTGGGAGCATAAGAAAGGGAATGAGAAATCTTTCCAGGGTGATAGTAATGTTCTTTACCGTGATGGGAATTGGGTTAAAAAATGTATGCATTTGTCAAAACTCATCAAATGGTACACTTAAGATCTGTGCACTTGATTGTATGTAAATCCTAAAATTTAAAAACATAAAAAAATCTAAATAAATACTGAACTAAAGCATGATGTGCATGTTTTCACGGTGCACTGATGTCTGTAATTCACTTTGAAATGAATCAAAGAATAGTGACAAGTACACTAAAATGTCAATGATAGAATCTAAGTGATGGGTATGTCACTGTGAAATTCTTCCAACTTTTCTGTATATTCAAAATTCATAATAAAAAGTTGTGGGAGGAGAGTAATCAAGCAAACAGCCAGGAAAATTCTGAAAATGAACATTATTGACAGGGAACTAGCCTTATCAGGAATTACACATCACCAAAAATTAAGTGTAGTGTGGTAGACATAGATCAATATAACATACAAAAAGTTGAGAATAAACCCAAATATATACAAGAATTGAGTATATAATTAAGGTTGCATCTCGAATCATTAGAAAAACATGCAGTCAATCGTATAGGGATAACTTTGTATGCAAGTGAATAAAAGTAAATCAGTAAGGCTAGATCCATATTTCATACCTCACTCTCTTTAAATGTTAAAAATAAAATCATAAAAGACATGGATGATACTACTAGAAAACTCTGAAAGACATACAGTGATGTTTAAATTTCTAGCTCACTGACTTCGTGTGGTAAGTCACAGTATGATTTGTAGCATGCCTGTCATTAAGTAGAGTTCATTAATTGATTGTGGTAAGTCAATTGCTACACGGGCATAAAGTAAGCCCTGTTAAAGACAGTAATTGCTATATTATTATTGTCAATGTCTTTGTCTCAAAACAGGGTTTTTCTGACAACATAAAATTGACTCCATGAAATAAAGGATAAATTCCATTACATAAAACATTGCTATATTAGAAAATTTACCATAAGCAGAATCAAAACATAAATGTCAGTATGGGAAAGAGAAAGTTGCAGTCCATGTCAAAATTTCTCTAATTTATGAAAACCTCCTACAAATCAGTGTATTAAGAAACCAACAATATATCAGAAAAACTATGAAGGGTATGAACAATCAAAAGAAAAAATAAGGCTCTTAAACCTAAGAAAAATGTCTCAATTTAACTTGTAAGACAAATACATGTTAAAACTACATTAGCAGTTCCACTTCTGGTTGAATGTGGAAAATCACAAGAGGCCACTGCTCTCACCCCAACAGCAAGATAAGCCACTTACGCTATAAAACCATAGTATTTTTCAAAGCCAAACGAGCTGAGGAGACCTAAAAACATAAGTGAACTAATTAAATCTTAGGAAGTGACAAGTTCTTCAGAAAAGAAACCCATGGTTATTCTCTCATCCCTGGTAGAAACTCAAGTAGAAAGATCTGCCATAGATGGTGGTAAGGAAAAACCAGCCAAACTTTAAATCATCTTTTACAAGTCACATATGGGCTATCAAGGCAAGTGAATCACAAGGACCACTACAATGATGGCAATACTTTTTTTGTCAACAGTAGCTCACCTACTGAGTGTTGATACTTTGGATCTGAGTGAAGGGAAAAAAAAACAAAATCCCAAGGACCACAGCCACAAAGTGAGTCTACAATCACTCATTAACACTTACCAACCAAAAACTCTGTAGTAATTCTGTGAGCAGGAAACAGATTGCCAACACTCTACTAGCTTTTAGCTAGCAAAATCTGAGAGCGAGGAAAAGGGCTGAGCAAAACTCCTGAGGCATTATATGCCTTTACAGAGAATTGGGTGTGTTACCTTTCAAAAGACAAGGGAAGGAACAACTATGGTGAAAAATTGTTCCCAAAGTCATGAAAGCAGGAGGTGGAACTAAAGAACAAAGATCTCTTCAGCAACTCAAAAACCTGGCAGTGGAGCTGTCAAACAAACATTACCCACAGGCTTGCAGGTAAAGGCACATATCAAGAATCTCACTAGTTCTCAGATTCCAGGTCCTATCAAAGGGAAAATTCTGATCCTGCCCTCAAAACATTTGAAACCAATGGTGAACTAAATCAAACTGAAGTTGTTACAAAGCCCATAACCAGTTCAACTACAGAGCAATTGACTCAGCCTCACCTCTACTGACCTCACATAAGAAAGGGCATGCCCCTCACTAAAAATAAACCTTTCTTACTTCGGTCTTTACAGTTCTTTTACACAAAAGGTCCTGCATAAGACCAAATAATAAGGAACACAAAATAGTAAGAAAATGTGATCCACATGAAAATAAGCAGTCACTGGAAGCATATCCAGACAGTGATCTGATAACAGAATAGATATTTTACAATAACTATGATTAAAATGCTAAATTATCTATTGGAAAATGTGGACAACATGCATGAAGAGATAGGGAACATCAGCTAATACATAGAAATTACTAAAAACAAAAAAAGAGCCAACTGGAAAAACCTAGAAATACAAAATATGACATCAGAAATAAAAAAAAAATTATGCTTTGTAGCACACTGGAAACCACAGAAAAAAACAACAGTGAACACAAAGATAGGAAAACAAAAAATATACAAACCAAAAGTGAAGAGACAAAAGTAATTTTTTGCATCATATCTGAGATCTGTAGGATAATATCAAACAATCTAACATACAAGTAACTGAAGGCTCAGAAAAAAAGGAAAGAAAAATGAGGCAGAAAAAAGTATGAAGACATAATGATCAAGAACTTTCCAAAACTGATGAATGACACAGATCCAAACTGGCAAACCCAAAAAGGATAAAACACACACACACACACACACACACACACATATACACATACATGCATGCATGCATATCACATTCAAACTGCTTACCGAATATAAAGAACTGAATCTTAAAGGTAGTCAAAGGGGAAAAATAGACACATTACATAAAGGAGAACAAATATTCAAATGATAGCAGATTTCTCACCAGAAACAACAGAGGACAGTGGGAAAGGAACAATGTCATAAAATGGCTGAAATAAAGGTGTAAAATCAATAACCTAGGTACCATCTTAAGAAAAAGCAAAAAAGGACAGTAAATTAAACCCAAAGTGTTAATAAAACATTGAAATAGAAAACAGAAAAAAAAAACACTGTTCTTTGAGAAGAATAAAATTGACAAGTATTAGCAAAACTAATCAAGAAAATAAAAAAGTAAAATTATAAACAACAGCTATAATTTAAAAGAAGGGGGCCATCACAATAAATCCTATAGTCATTATATGAATAATAAGGTTATAATGCAAACAACTTTATGTCAATAAATTTGGCAAATTAGAGAAAAATCCTTGAAAATCATAAACTGTAAAAAGTGACACAAGTAGAAACATAATACCTTCATAGCCCTATACTCATTAAAGACATT
Source organism: Cheirogaleus medius (assembly GCA_008086735.1). Taxonomy (NCBI): domain Eukaryota; kingdom Metazoa; phylum Chordata; class Mammalia; order Primates; family Cheirogaleidae; genus Cheirogaleus; species Cheirogaleus medius. The sequence continues at coordinate 30,205,716 of VBSM01000605.1, read as the reverse complement.
GATTTTGCCATCAAAAATCTTTCCCACAACAAAAACTTTAGTACCAAATGGCTTCACTGGTGAAGAATCCCAAACATTTTAAGAAAAAAGAGTAATAATACTAATCCTAAATAAGTATTTCAGAAAGAGGACAGAATACTTGTTTTAATATTAGGAAATCAAAGCTAGTAATATGTATTTTTAAAAATCACATCATGATCAAGTAGGGTTTATCTCAGGAATGCAAGGTTGGCTTAACATTTGAAAAATCAATCCATTTAACATACCGTATTAACAGAAAAAGGGAGAAAAATCCTTATGTTCATCTGAACAAATGCAGAAAAAGAATTTAACAAACCCAACACCCTTTCATGACAAAAATACTCAGCAAATTAAAAAAGAAGAATTTTCCCAATCTAGTAATAGGCAGTTACTAAAAACTTAGAGCTAATGTCAGATAATACTGAAACATTAAATCTTTTTACTCTTAGACTGAGACAAGACAAGGATGCCCACTTTTCCCACTCCAATTCAATATCTAGCCAGGTTACAAGACATAAAGGCATAAAAATCAGAAAAGTAAAACTCATTATTTACAGATGAAAAGATCGGTGCAAGAAAATTTCATAGAATCTTCAAAATAGCTACTAGAACTAAAAAGTATACTTAGTATAAGTTTCAGGTCAATATAAAAACATCAATTATACTTCTATATACAAACAGTAAAAATTGGAAAATAAAATTTTTAAATGCAACTTATTAAACACCACATGCCAAGAAAAAGAATCTAACAAAAAATGTGTAAAATCTCTATACAGAAAACTATAAAAAATGCTTGTATATATTATACAAAATATCTCTGAAGGCAAAAGATCTTAGAAGAATCACCAAGTAACAAATCTTGAACTTACTGTTATTCCATAAACATATAAAAGATACTAAATATAACCCTAAGTTAAAAATAAACTTTTACCTATTTCAAAATTACTATTTGTAAGCTGAAAAAGATTTATTTAACAGAAATAAGGTAGTGGGAGGGTAGTAAGTCTGGCAGAAATAGTTTATCATCCACTCATTTCTCTTATTCATTCTCTTTTCTCCAAGAGGTGACAAAGAAAGCAGGAGGAAGAAAGAAAAAAATCTTAAACACCATTTAGCTCAAGCCTGAGTTAGTCATATTCCATATATACATACCTACCATGGGAATATCTTATTTTCCATTTTGCTCATAATACTTTGTCTCTTATTGTAAGCATTTAAAATAATTTTGACAAGTACTGTAGGCCAAAGATAAGGAAGTACTACAACATATAGAAAATGCTAAATTTATTTTAACTACCCAGCACTCAGATAGGAAAGGCCAAATCAAGACAGCAGCAGTAAAATGTAGTAATAGTAATGAGGCAATTCATCAAAAGTTTAACATATGAAGAGAGTAATGAAAAATATTTCAGCCAATAATTAACTACAGAATATTAACTCTTCTAGCAGCTATCAAATTCATCAGATTATAATTACTATATATAATTCTTTCTTTGTGCAGCTTCATGAAGGTAGCAATCTTGCACACAGCAACATTCAATATTTTAATGAGTAATTATTAATCTTTTTATATGTCCTTACCCTTCCCCCTCCCAAAAAATCACTAAATTACCTGAACTTAAGCTTTACCTAATCTGAAGGAGCTATGAAGTAAAAAAAGAAAGAAATAGACCCAAAGATTACTTAATTTTGAAACTGCTCATATACTGCTTCTCTTAAATAAATTTTAAGGTAAAATAGGGTGGATTTTACAGTGTTACCCAAATTATTGTACATAAACTAGAAATTTCAACTAATGCATTTAACACCCAAGTACATAACACACAGAAGGCACTGTGCTAGGTGCTATATAGAACAGGAATACAGTTAAATCGTAAGAGTTGAAGTCTGCATACAAGGGCCTGAGACTCTAACAATAAGGGCCAAAGCAGTAACAATTAACTAAATAGGTGGGCAAGTGGTGTCATAAACAATGCAAACTAGTGCTGGGAGAGGAATCATTGTGGGAGAAGTCAATGCTTCCAGCTGGATAGATTACAGATAGCTTTCTGGAAGAATTGGAATCACGCTTTATCTTTGTTTTCAATATATATAAAGGATATGGAGAAAGTACATTATAATGCACAACAAGGTTCTGGAATCAAAATGTCTTGTTTTGGATCCCCTGTGCATCGCTCACTAGCTATGAATGGAGTACACTATTTATTCCTAAGACTCACTTTCCTCATCTAAAAAATTGGGATAAAAGAACTTAGCTCATGTACAATGAATGCACAATGATTAACACATATTAAGCACTTAATGAATGCTACTTACTACTTAAAGTTGGGGAAAAAAGGGACAGTGAAAACAACATGATAGTGACTCACAATGAAAATTCAGCTTTGTTGAAATTAAGACTCATATAAAAAGTAGGAAGATATAAGTGGAAAGATAATTTGAAGCAGATCATCAGCATTCTGAAAGCCAAGCTATAAAGCGTGCAATTTATCTAGGAACGCTGAAGGTTTTGATCAAGCAATGGGATATGAATAAGGTTGGACATCCATGTCAGAAGAACTGGAAGGGAGAAAGAACTGGAGATAGAGATTTATTAGGAAACAAACTGCAATGGTTTAGATAAGGAGTGTAAGCCCCCTACTAAGCAAAGTCAGTAAGGATTATTAATAGAATGAATCAGAACCTAATGATTAAGTGGATGGGGTACAAGGAGCAGAGGGAGGAAAACCAAAAAAATAAAATTTACAGCCTGGATAATTTGGAGAAATGAAATGGAAGTAAATAAATCCACAGAACATTTATTTTCAGAAATGTAGTTTGAAGTTCTGATGAGAGATCCAGACAGACATACAGCTAACAATTAGAGATAAGGCTTTAAACTTTGAAAAGTGGTTAAATCTAAACATACTTATGTGAAAATTAAATGCATAGAGTAGACGTTCTAGCTTGGAGTCCATTATTAACAAGTTCAAGTTGAAAAAGCTCTGAAATTCAATGCAAACGTGTATGTATATGCACATCCTAGAGAAGGGAGTCTTTAATTAGATTTTCAAAGGATCTACAACACATACCCTCCCCCCAAAAAAAGTTTTTTAAGAACCACTGGCATGCATTATAAAAGAAACCATTCATAAGAATTGTCTTAGTCCATCTGTGCTGCTGTAACAGAATACCACATATTAAGTAATTTATAATGACCAGAAATTTGTTGGCTCACAGTTCTGGAGGCTGAGAAGTCCAATATCAAGGCACTGGCAGGTTTTGTAATTCTGATTCCAAGATTGAACCCTGAACACCACATCCTCTGGAGGGGAGTAGAGCAAAGAGGCAAAAGGAGACCAAACTTGCCCTTTTATAATAGCATTAATTCTACTGATAAGGACAGAGCCCTTATGACCTAATCATCTCTTACAACTGTTAAAATAGCAATTAAATTTCTACTTGACTTTTGGAGGGGACAAACATTCAAACCATAGTAGGCATGTATGAAATATCAGAAGTAGAAATGGTTGAAGGGAAAAAAAGGCATGGTAACAACTTTGAAAAACACAATTAGAAGATAAGAAAAGGAACACAAGGGGATAAGGCTGATTTAAGAAGAAAGGGAATCAAAGTATTTGGGAGTCAAGGAAAATAAGTTTAAAAAGCAGTATCAACGTCTGATGTTTTACACAGAGGTCAAGAATATAAAACTTACATAAAGCCTCTACATTTAATAAACATAAATTCATTGGTAACATTGAGGTAAGTAATTCTGGTTGAATATGCACAGGAGAAAATCATATTACAAGGCATTAAGAAATAACTGGCTGAGGATAAATGAGTAAAAAATTAAAGGTTGACTACTATTTCAAGATTTACCAGTGAAAGGAAAAGCTAGGACAAAAGTGACTAGAAGTACAATTTCCTTTTTGGTTGTTTTTTCTCTGTTGTTTGTTTTTTTGCTGCTGTTGTTGAGTTTTTCTTCCTTAAAAAAATGGGAAATTGACTCACTATGTCTAAAGGAACCGATAGAAAGGGAAAGATCAAAGGAGGCAAAGAGAATCAAAAGTTCAGGAGTAAGAAGATCATTTGGCAAACCCAAAAGAACTCTTCCTATAAGGCAGGTACAAAAATAAATTTTAAAGTGGTGAAAAAGGTGTAGTAACAAGTGTGCATGAAGGGGAAAATACTACAAAAACTCCAAAGAGGTTTCTTTCTTAAACTGTGTAAAGCACAGATAACCACAATGCTTTAGAACTTTGTTCCTTTACAATAATAGTAGCTACTACTATGAAAATGTAATAGTAAAAGCATATATATACAGTAATAGGAAAGAAAATACTAGGATGTTGCATTGTGTAATAGTAAATTAAGAAAATACATGGATCACGAATCAAAAAGCTTGAGTTTAAATCACTGTGGGCAAGTATCTTAACTTCATGCTTCTGTGTCAGTGTCACGCTACCTGCAAAATGGAAATACATCATGCTTACCTCATAAAACTTAGAAGTATAGTAATACAAAATGCTTAACAACAATGCATACAAGTGTGAGGTGGTAGTGGTAGCAGTAGTAGTGGTTAAAATAGTAACAGTAGCAATATTAGTAATCTATTTGTGTTTAATCAACCAGTATTTAAGGAAGGAGAGAAGGGTGAGGCTCTTAAATATGTATCTCATTCAACCCTTTCAATTATATACGGAAACAGTATAATTCTCCCTATTATACCAATTAGGAAAGGGGAAGTTCATTTGCCTAAATCACTCACCTAACAGATGACAGAACTGAAATTTGAATAACTGATCTATGAGAACACAAAGCTTATTTTCTCTCCACTACACAACACTACCTCCACAACACTACATAGTAGCAGAAGCACAAAACCAGGCATTCTGCTCTTTACTACTAAACTCACAAAATCTGGGCAAGTCATTAGATCTAGCTGTCTCTTTATTTTCTGCAAAACTGATGGGCTTGATTAGATCTTGAGGTATCTCTGCAGATTAAAAAAGTTTATGACTTTATTAAATTACTACATTAAGTGATATGTAAGCTCATAAAAAAGTTTTAAAATATAGAAAACTTTTTGTTTAAAAAAAGTTGACCTACAACAACAAAAGAGCTTAAATTTTTTCCAGGACTTCACATTATCAAAAAGAAATGAAATGTTAGAAGACTAACATCTAATTTATTGTTATTATTATTAGCAGCAGCAAGTATGACTAAGCAAATGTTTGTGATAACAAAATATCAGTCCTAAGTACTTCAAGATAGCAATTTTAATACCTACATTGTCAATAATTTATGAAAAAGGAAACTCGGAACCCTGATACACCTACAGAACTTATAATCAAGTAGAATGCTTTCACAGGTCTCCATTCCCATCCTCTGCCCCAGCAAACTGCTCTTCATCCTTCCAAGCTGAGATAAATATTACCATACCAGGGAAGCCTTTCCTGATCTCCCCAGACATATATTTTTACAGCATTCTGGACTTCTTTACAACACTCATTAGTCTTTTAATGACCTGTTCAACATCTGTCTTCCCTGCTAAATGGTAAACAAAATGAAGATAGTCATTTCATGTCATGTTTCCCACTATTTCCCTACTACCTAGCACATTGGTCAACACAGAGTAGATTAAGTACCCAATAAGTTTGCTGAATAAATACATTCAAAATGCATGATAAGTCCAAACCTGGGTGGTATTTTACTAGCACAAATAGCCAAAAAGTTCTATATAAGCTTCAGATTAAATCTTACCCTTGGTGGTTTATATGTTCCTCTCTCAATTACAACGTTAAAGTAAAACAAAAATCCCTGTAGATAACAGATCTTTAGTTTCACAAAACGAAGGTTAGAAATCACTGGTCTTAAGTAATTGGGATAAGCTTTTATAATCATCATCTAAAAGAATCCACCTGAAAAGCAATTAAAGGGACAGGAACTTGGATAAGGGCTCAATTTTACCACAGCTATGTACATTAGAAAAGAACCAATCACAATTCCTACCTCTGTCTAGGCTCTATTAGCAGTGCCTTATTTATTACAACAGTAATGACTGCACTGCTACAACCATGTGAGAAGGCTCTATGATATTTGGAATATATTTTATTAAAACTAAAAAAAAAATTTATAAGCATATACTCTGAGTAGCTATAGTCTTCTCTTTAGGTAAGTGGCAGTAAATCTGATATGAAACTGCTTATAAAAAGAAAAGCTATTTCAACCCAAAACATTTTTTAGAAGTTTTCTGTTCACCTAATATTTGTTTTGAATGCTAATTACACACCAGGCAGTTTAAAGACTACCTTGCTTAAAAGTTTAAAGACTTGCTTAATATTTATTCATTATTTTCCCCATTTTACCCTTAAGAAAATGGAAGCACTGAGTTAAGTAACTTATACAGCTGGTGAGTGGCAGATGCAGAATTGAAAGCTAGCCATTCTGCTCTAGGAGTTCTCCCTCTCAACACCTGTACTATGCTGCCCACTCTCCAAATACACTGCAACAGGGCTTCCATTAGCACCATTTCACCCTAGTGAAACTATTTTGGTAAGGTTACCAATGACTTCGATCTTGCCAAATCTAAGGGCTATTTATCAGCCTTTTTTCCATCCATCCTGCAGCATCCCATAAAGTTAACCAACTCCTCTCTTTTCTTATATATTTCTTTCTCACTTTAATGACATATAGCCTAGTTTTCCTCTTACCTCTGTCCTAGGCCTTCTTTCTTCTCTTCCCTATCTACATGTTCTTCCTAGAATATCTCCTACGATTCCAAAGCTTTAAATACTATTTCCATGACTCCAGATTTCTCTCATACAGGCCTGAGTTCTAGACTCATATAACCAACTACCTATCTGACATCTCAGGTGGCATAACAAACTTCATACTTAATGATCAAAACCAATCACCTTTCCCTTCTCCACTACACCTGTTCTGTCCCAGACTCTCCACCATAACCCATCAAGTTGCTTAGGCTAACTTCTTAGGCATCATCCTCGATTTCCCTTTCCTTCATCTCCCATATTCAATCCATCAGCAAGTTTTACGAGATCCACTTATGAAACATATTTGGTTCTTTCTGTTTTCACTATCTACTGCAAACTACCTAAATCTCTGCCTACAATACCCTTCAGAATAGTCTCCCTGCATCTATTCTTGCCCTCTTAGTCTCCACAAAACAGGCAGAGTTACAACAAAATCAAATCTGTCCTTGTCTGCTTTAAATCATCTAATTTCTTCCCATATATGATTTGGCTCCTCTATACTTGTCCAGCTTCATGTTTTTCCATTCTCTCCCCCATCACAAGGCTCCTTGTAGCTACAATAGCCTTCTTTCTCTTCCTAGAACACACCATGATCATTTCTCCTACAGGGCCTTTGCACTTGCTCTTTCTTCTACAAAGAACATTCCTTTCCCTAACTTGAACAGAGATGGTTCCTTCTCCTCCTTTGCTGTTACTCAAATGTTACCTACTCTGAGAGGCCTTCCTTGACCATCTGATGTGAAGTAGCCCCTACTCTAATCACTTTTTTACACGGTTACTATTACAATGGTCACAGCTCTATCAATAACTGAAAAGATTGTATTTACTTATGTCTTGCCAACTTTAAAATTTAAAAGCTCTAGCCTCAAATCCTCCCACAGTACATAGTAGGTGCTTAATAAGTTATTAAATGAGCGAATTTTTCCCACTGCATTTTAAGTTGTTTAATGTAAACGAACCAATTCTGATAAAGCACTTGGCCCATTCTACATTTCCTATTAATAAATAAAACCTTAAATTTTGCAATTTAAGACATTTTAGCACTCTAACCACCCCCCACCCCCGTCCATCTATAACATCCTACTTTAAAACTGCTAAATTTTCCATATGGATGAAGACTGAACGAACGTGTAGGCGGGAAAAGGGAATTTTACTGGGCACCTCAGCACCTGTTACATCTTCAATCAGTTAAGACAGGTGTAGATGAGCCAAATAGCACATGGGAGACGTGGCCTTTCTCTCAGGCATTCTATTTAGGTGAAACGTGAGTGATTGAAAGTAGAACTGCCCTAGTCCCTAATTAACGCCGTTCACTTCATTTAAAAAAAAAAAAAAAAAGGTAAAAGAGTCCGTAAGCAAGAGGGTCTTCTCGGATTCACTAAAAGAAATCCGTTTTGAGGCCCTCAGAAAATATAGGTGTGTACGGGGAGGTTGGGGGTGGTCTACATATAACGGGAAAACAAGAGCAGGAGGCACTAGTTCGAAGACCAGCTCAGCTCGGCTGAGGCTCAGGCTCTCAGGGGTATCTTGAACCTGGAAGCGAGGGTGAAAGAAGAGAAAATACAGAGCCCTGGGACCTCTGTTCGCCGTTTCGGCCTCCACTGCAGGCACTCGGGGAAACTGCACAGGTCTGTGGGTCCACCTATCTCCCACTGCCACCCCTGCAACGAGATATCCCCCGAATACTCACATGGGCTCGAGAGTCTTGCTGAGCCAGGACTTGAGCGCCTCGAAGTTTTCAATGATCATTTTAGAAACCATCCACAGCGGCCCCGAGGCCCGTCACACTCCGCCCGCCCAGGTCGTGGCCGCTACAGCCGCCGCTGCCCCCGCCCCCTCCTCAGCGCGCCGCCCGCGTGGGCCGCGGTGGGAGGCGCCGGTGGCAGGTTCCCGCGAGCCCGGATCGGCGAACAGTTCTGCGGGGACCGCCGCAGGCCGCGAGTCCACGGGGTGCCAGGAGCTCCCCCTCCCTGGCCCCCGGCCCGGGCTGAGGCAGCAACGGTTTGCCCGGGCCCTCCCCCTTCTCTGTTCCTCAGCAAATCTACCCGGACCGGAAGCGCGACACGCGCTTAGACCCCGGCCTTCCCTCAGCCTCTGAACTAGGTGCTTGTTGGCAACGCACAAGAGGCAAAAGTAAAGAAAGCGAAGAAGAAGGGCAGCTCAATGGGAACGATTCAGGGGGTCTTCCCAGCTCCCAGCACCCCCAAGAAGATGGCTGCCGATAAATCTCGCGAGAATTGATGAAGTCTCGCGGTGGCTCCCTGAGCCTGCTGGGAAGGGACGTAAGATCGACGGAGAGCGCGGCGGTTAAGTGTGGTAGTTCGGTGTTTGCGTATTAACGTGGCTTGCGGTCTTAGCGCCTTTTTCCGCTTTGGTTCTCTTGATGAATGACGACTTTCTTTTCTACGAGAAGGGAAAGGCTTGAGAAACAGCAGTAGCCCCAGCTCTTCCCGGGTAAGAAGCCGTGGCGTGTCAGCTAATAGCTCATTGAGAGCGTCCACAGGTGTGCCGGACTCATGGTGGCCGGTGGGTTCGATGTCCTGCACTGTGCTGCCGCCTCAGTTTACCTCAATGCCCCACCAATTGCATATTCGGTGTGTGCTGTGATGTGGTCTAATCTAACCCACGGAGACCTCCAGAGAATTAGTGTCATGTCCAAAATTACTCAACTCATTAAGCAGAGCCCTAATGATTTAGGGATGCCCCAAGAGAAGGGTAAGGTAAACTTGACATCTCTCAAGTAGTTTCCAATCATATGAAACTTTCGAACTTTTTCCCAGGTAAAGATAAGAAAAGTTTTGTTGTTTTTTCAATTCTTTTTATTTAGAGCAGATTCGACCCTATCTCAGGGAGATCACATAGTATCAAAGAGCATCCCAATAAATAAATTCCTTTCTCCTGGGTGATGAAATAAGTTTGATTCCTGCCTGAGTTCTATTTAGGTACCAGGTGGAATTTTGCAAAGGGTCTTAGGGTCCATTAACGATAGAGGAATGAAAATAATTCACAGTCTAAAGACACTTACAGTAAGTAGACTAATAAAAGATCTTTATAGGAGACACAGTGGGAGACTAAATTGTCCTTATGAACTCTGAGTTTATAATTTGCTAGAGTGAAGTGTCCTTAAGCATTAAGTGGAAAGATTATCAAGTACAGAGCAAGACATTTGTTTTAAAATATAGCTTATACAGTAAGATGCAAATTAGAATCCAGCTACTAAATAACCAGCGTGTTGATTAAAGTGATTTAGCTAAGTGAAATAAGCTAGGCACAGAAGGACAAATATTATGATTTTACTTAATATGAGATATCTATTAACAGAATAACTAAATTCCTAGAGACAGAAAGTAGAATGGTCGTTGTCAGGAGCAGAGGTGGAGAGAGGGCTGGGGATAATGGGAAATGAGGAGTTAATTTTCAGTGAGTATAAGAGTTTCAGTTTGGGAGGATGAAAGTTCTCGAGATGGGTGGTGAGGGTTGCACAACAATGTGAATGTACTTAATGCCACTGAACCATATGTTTAAAAATGATTAAAATGGTAAAGTTTATGTTATATCTATTTTACAATAAAAATTATTTATAAATTTAATATTGCTGGAAGTTAAAATTATAATTTGTTGTAGCCTTTCCACAGGCTGACTCCGCCAATATTTTCCACCTTATCACCAACTGTTCCATAACTCTGGCGCTCTGTTTCGGCCTTCCAGAGTTTCTGTCAAATACTACTTGCTCCAGGTAAACTGATTTGCTCACCCTCCCTTTCTCCAAACATTTGTTCACATTTCCCACAGAGAATGCCTCCACTTTCTCTGACTGCTCAAACCTTGCTACTGCTACTGTCATGTTTAAAGTCTTCTCTTACTCTTCCCAACTAATAGCAACAGCCTTTTAATTTCTGCCTTTTTACACTGCCCCCGTATCAGTTCATCTTCAGTTGCATTCATTATCATTACCTTTAATAGCAATAATTCTAAAACTTGGATCTAATCATGTCACTTTCTTGCTAAAAATCTTTGACTTCCACATTATCTTGAGGATAAAAAACAGATTCTTTAACATCCTATAAAAGGCCTTTCATAGATTAGACACCTTCCTATTTGCCTAGAAACTTATTTCAGTCTTTGCTGCAGCCATCCTAAGCTATTTTCAGTTCCTTGAAAGAAACGTGTTTTCTCACTAAACAGCCATTGCAAATGTGTTTCCCCTCCCTTTCATTTGATGGATTCCTACTTATCCATTAAAATTTAGTGCATATAGCATCACTTTTGAAAATCCATTCCTGGCCTCCCTGCTCTAAAGCAAGAGTCCCTCTGAGATTTTCTCACATCAGCCTGTCCTTTCTTCTGTTATAGCACTCATTGTTTTGTTTTTGCAATTACCTGATTATCTGTTCCTTAGTAGACTATAGCTTTGAATCCCCTGCTTCAGGAACAACCCGTGATATATACAATCAATTATCCTTATTCATAGTAGTTATGTTCTATAAAACAACCACAAATGCTGAATTAGTGAATATGGAACCATTGCTTCTAGGGGAAATACAGGATTAGGTTTCTGTAAGCCTTTAGTCACAACATTTTTGTGAGCCAAGTAAAGCTTTATGTTTTATGTGTGTTTCTATTTAAAGGAACCTTATTTAATATATACTGTTGATTCATTAACATTGAACTCATGGCCAATGACACCATAACTCATGCCTGAATAAAGCGTATGTAATGCATGTATTTTCTCTGTAAAATACAGAAGAAGAAAGAGCTCTCTTATACGTAGAGACCTAGACAGCACTAGAGTACTACACTGGGGAGCGATTTTAAATAGTAAATCAGCAACAAAAAAGTTCAAAAATGTAAGCAATGTGATACTAAATAGACCATGAAAAGGATACTTGTTTCAAAGTGAGAGCTGAAACAAGAAGGCAGAGCATCCCTTTGTTCAACCTCTGCTGGGAGCATGTTCATCAGGTGACTCAAATTTTTTGCCTCTTTGTTTATGTATACAAATGACTGCAAGAGCACTGCAAATGTTGATTTTAGGGTTACAAATGAATTGTAGTGAGCAGCAGGCAAACTCACAAATACAGAACCTGCAAATAATAAGGATCAACGATATATTTTTGAATGACCAAATGAAGCCCTACCACATATGTGAAATCTTTTGTGAGCACTGTAGCTGATAGCAATCTCTTCCTCCACTAAATCCATGGTACAATGTTATCGGTCTGGAGTTAGTCATTGTTGCTTCCTAGCATGCTTCTCTTCCTTAACCTTATTAATATTTATTCCTTATCATTTCATCGCTTAATCTTGTTTGGCCCTGCCTTCAAAGGTGATAGTTAATGTGATCATCAATGCTAGTAAGAGAAGACTAAAATAACTGCCATAGACTACTTTCTCTATTCAGTAACATGAACATTTTGGAATGTCCAGTATTAGGTTATCTACTTAATATTTTCCAACACACCCTGTTCTTTCAAGGCCCTGTGACTTTGTTAGTGCTGTTTCTTTTTCCAGAATGGCTTTCCTCATTGATCCAATCCCAGTTCCTCAATGATACCCTAAGTTACAGATCCCTACCTATAGAATAAGACTTAAAATATTTATTTACTCCACTTCTCCACTCTACTCCAGTTTTCTCATATCTCTTCCTACCTATAGAGTAGGAGTTAAAACATTTTGTTTAGTTTTCTGATCTTTCAAATCTTTCATTCAACTCTCATTATGAGCTCTTTAAGGGCTGGGCCTCAAGCTTATTCCTCTTTCTACTTCCTGTACTTAACACAGTGCGTGGAACTCAAAAATGTTTATTGAAGGATATGTGCTTCATTTTAAATAGGAAGAAAATATTTTAGATAGACAATATAATAATATGTATTCTAACAGACCTATGTCTCTTTATGGTTTGTTACTATAAGTTACCTCCATCTTTTAGCTACCCTGATCCCCGCAGTATTCCCTATAGTGTGCTTAACTCCTCCTCAGATTATTCCAGCTCTCTCTCCTAGCTGGTGGATACAATATTATTACTCTTAATAGTGCTTTTGGGTTCTTGTTTAAAAACTCAGTCTGTATTTCAAGATCACAAAAGTATTCTATATTCTATTTCTTTTACAGTTCACTACTCTCTCCATAAAATCACATTTAGGTCTTTATTCTACCTGGAATACATCCCTGTATATGGTGTAAGGTGAAGATCTAGCCTATTTTTTTTCTATAATTCTACTCAGTCTATCCCTTCCCATTGGTTTTTGATGCCACTTGTCTATCTTTGTGTTTCCATTTATACATTGTTCTGGTTCTAACCTCTTTTTCAATTGGTTGATTTGTCTATGACTACACCAGTACCATGCTGTTTTTATTTACCATTGTATTATAGAATATCTTAATGCACAATAGGGCAAATCCATCCTCTTTTCTTTTTCAAATTAACTTGGCTAAATGTGAATCTTTAGTCTTCCAAATACTTTGATCAACATTGTTTAACTTGTCAAAAATATTCTTCATTGATGTTATAGTTTCATTTGGATTGAATTGACATCCTACAATGTACAGCAGTCACAGACCTTCCTTCAAGAAAGAACTTACTGCCCATCTGCAAGACATATAGTCAGCTGACAGCCTCCAGTTGACTCTTTCTAGGTTCACCTCAGCTTTCAAGCTGAAGTTACACTATTCTCAGGGTAACCCCTCTTCCCCATATACATCCTCAGCCAAAGACTGAGCAAGGCATAGTATTAGATAAGGACCTGCTTGATGTTGGGATGGCAAAAGTATTGTCAGACCTACGTGATAATCTTATGGCTCCCCCACCAGATCTTGCTTCCTTCCTTTCCCTTTCACAGGTGCTACTCTCTAGTAACCTTCTGTACTTCTAACTCCATCTCAATGTCTGCTCTTTACAGAACCCAGCCTAAAACACAAATTATCTAATTCCTTCTATTTTTATAAATTTTTAAAAGATCATAGTTAATAATAAAATCTAACCATCCCTTCTGTCCTGACTACTTCTTTGAAACCATCCATGGCCACCTCAATTAAATATAAGTTCTCTAAAGACATCTGTTCTAACAAGCCTTTGACTTTCTATGGCCATCACTAATTTAACACCTATCTTTTTACTTTTTACATATGGGTACATTTTATCTTCCATCTAATGCTTTGAATTTAATCCCCTCTGGCCTCCTTGGATACCTTGTTACATCAGTTACTTCCTTTACTTCTTATTTTCAAATCTTGAACTCTGCTGAGTTTTTCTAATGCATTTGTTCAACAGATGTTTCCTGGAGTTTTGCTTGCTGTGTTTCAGATGTACTGCTGCTTGTTGAGAACACAGCGGTGGACAAAAAAGGCATGGCATATGCCCTGTGGAGCTTATGGCCTAGTGGAGAAGGGGACATTTAATAAATAATCATATAGGGAAAAATTATTATTATGATAAGTATTATGAAAGAAAATGACATTATCACAGGTATTATAAAAAAGGGAAATATTAACCGTTATAGCAGTTTAGATTGCAAAGGCTCAAGCATGGCTTCTCTAAGAATATAGTATCTAAATGGTTAAGAAAAGTGAATAATGAGCAGAAGTTAGCCATGTGAAGCAAAGTAGAGACAAGAACATTCCAGCACACATAACAGGTTGTGGGATGTTCCTGAAGTAAAGAAGAGACAAGATCTTAAAGGCCAAAGAGGTGAGGGCTATTAAGTTGGGGGTGGTAGGGAGTGGCTGTAGGTCAAGTTAGAGGTAAAAAGGTTCATGTTAAGATTTTTGGACTGGATTTTATTTGAAATATAATGGGAAGCCATTGAAAGGTTTTCAGTGTGGCAGGATGAATTAAAAATACAAACACAGCCATGGATACTTCTTTTAAGAGAGAACTTAATTAAATTTGGCAATTTTTAAATAAAAACAGAAAGGATGCAAATTGTCCTTTAACATAGTAATACCAGGCTTTTCATTACCCTAGAAGTAAGATTAAGACTATGTTAATAAAGGGAATATAGTTTTCTTATCTGAGACTAAACACTGATTACTTTCAAATAAAAATAATGCTTGCTGTGATGAGGTATGTCCTTCGGTAATTCAAGAGGAAACACTTTAGCAATTACTGATGTTATAAACTGGAATCACAGACATACTATTAATATCATACCCCCTCAATAGAACAAGAGCACTTCTGGTATAAAATGGTTTGAGGGACAATCACCACCTCTTCTGTGGGCACTCTGTTTATACCCATAGTTAATTATAATGACTCCATCTCCAGTTCAGAGGTGCTGTGAAACTGTTGTTTATGGATATGGTTATGATGGGTAATAATCATAACATTAAAAGGACATATATGATTATGTACATATATTGCATATTCACATACACACACATGCCCACTCACAAAGTCTCCTAAACAAACTGCCACAAATGATGACAGAAAAGTGTAAATCTCAGCATCCAGAGAAAAAAAATATATGTAATATTATTAAAAAACATCTGTCAGTGAAATGATATGATGGCTATGCTGTCAAAATAATTTGAAATGGGGTAAGGAGAGAGTGTATAATATCAGTGAAACAAGATTGGCCATGAGTTGATTATGGTTAAAATTAGATGATAGGGGAAGATTATACTTCTTTCAGTTTTTGTATATGTTTGAAATTTTTCATAATAAAAAACATTTTCAAAAAAATCTATTAAGGTAGGGAGACCCAGAAAACAAAAAGATCTCTAAGAAGGCCTAACAGACTGGAAAAATGTAAGTTCCATGAGAGCAGAGACTTTGCCTGTCTTGTTTACAACTGTATCTTCAGTGCCTAGAGATGTTTATAGCACACAGTAATTTCTCAATATATATTTGTTGAATGAATGAACACTGGAGAATAAAATCCATAATCTGAGTGGGAGTCTGACAGCTTAGACAGCTCAGACTGAGAGTCAAGAATCCTGGGGTTACTCATCTGTCATACTACATATGGCATTCCATTAGCAATGTAAGGATAAATACTTGAAGAATACCATGCCAAGAGAAAGCAGATTCACAAACTTCCACCTTGGGATTCCATGAGAAGTAGGTATATATACATGCTTATATGCATATGTTCTCTAGAGACCCCTATAGGTACTCTGTCATTTCATTTCATTCCCTTTTATTCAACAGATATTTATTATAGCAGTGTCACTGTCCTATAAGCCAAAAATCAGTGGGGGGGAAAAACTTCATGTACCCTATCCTCCTCTTCCCTCTCTTATTTTCTAATTGAAGTGTGGGAAGGGATCTTTTGAAGAAGATTCACCTCTGCATGTTGTTCTTGGTTCCTTAATAGCCTGAGGACAAAACTGTCTGTTACAAAGGTAATGATGTGGAAACTTAATTAGGGCTTTTGAAATTCAAGACCCTTCTTATTGAGGATCAGAACCTGAGCCAGAAAAACAACCAATAACATTGGAATAACAGACATCAAGCACTATTAAATGCCCTCAGGTGACATGCTCTAAAGTTTTAAAGCTACACTGTCCCATCCTCCAGACAACAAAAACAAAAAACTCTCCATCACCCAGAAGCAATAGTGCATAAGTCTGGAAAAAGCTGAGTTTGGCTGTAGTAATGGACAACAACAAGGGTTCTTTACTCTCACACAGTGTATGTTCAGTACAGGTTAGCTGCATCTCTGCTCCACATGTCTTCCCTCCAGGTCCCACACTGATGGAGCAGCCTCTGTCTATTTGGGACATTGTTAGTCATAATGGCAGAGACAAGAGACAAGATCATGGCAAACCATGTACTGGCTCCTACAGTTTTCTGCTCAGAAATGGAATGCATCACTACTCTCTCCAGATTTCATTGGCCAGAGGAAGTCATGTGACCAAGCTGGATTAAAAATAGGGTGGAGCAGGGAGGAGCAGCAAATATAAGTGAGTTATGTTGTAATCTACCACACAGCGTGAGCCAGTTTAGGGATGAGCTCAAAACCTGCACTCATGTAACCACCAACACTCACGCAGGATTTCATCTTTCCTTCCCAGAAAAATGCATCAGAGGGAGGGAAGAGTTAAGTCCATTACATAGCATCAGCTGGACCACTTCCTGGCTGTGGAAGCAGCATCCCTCCCTAGGTCTTTTCATAATAAATGAATAATAAACATTCCACTGAATTTTTTTTTAAAAACCACACTGTCCAATACCATAATAGCCACTAGGAACGTGTAGCTATTGAGCACTTACAATGTGGCTAGTTTTGAATTGTGTACAGTAAATGTGAAATATGCATCAAATTTCAAAGACTTGGTTAACAAAAAAGTAAAATATCTCGATACTTTTTATATTAAATTGCACATTGGGCTAAAGTATATTAATAAAATCAATTTCATCTGTTTTTAATTTTGTAGGTTTTTTTTTTTTTTTCAAAGTGTGGCCACTAGAAAACTTAAAGTTACAAATGTGGCTCACCTTATATTTTTATTGACAGTGCTTTTCTAAAATGTAAGGACTGTTTCCTCTCCTGAAATGACATAAAATAAAGAGCTCAGTGAATTAATAGCATAAATCCTAGTCCTCTTACTCAGTACTTCTTTTGGTATGTTTTGGATCCCTTCTATAAAAGTGCTGCTGAAAAGACCACTGGCATTTGTTCAGTTTGGGAAATTCAGAGGTGGGACTCATGGAGAGAAAAATACCTGCACCGATCTAGCCAATACTGAGAGCAAGTGGGGGCCACCACTGTGCCTTTTGCGAGTTATTCAGTAAGGATGAATATTCACCAGCAGGTGAATTCCTGGATGGAGATGAGCACTCACCAGCAGTGTGAGGCCCCATAGCTTCTCTGATCTCTCTCACCAGAAGATATTGAGAGGTACACCCATCTAGTTCAAGAAGGAACAACCTGCCACAACTGGTTTACATGAATAAGGTAAGGCTATAATTAGATTTGTGTGGTGAATGTACGAGGGGGGATGGCAGGGAGAGACACAATGGGAAGTGGTAGAAGAAGGAAAGACAATTAGGAGAATATTATAATGGTCCAATGAGATGGTGGAAGTTTGGATTAGAGTGTTGATGGTCTTGATCTTTTCAAAATGATAGAAGTTATGTGTCTATCTTAAAAATAAACAAAAAACCTCTTCAACTCTCTATCAACTGCAGATCTGCTTTCAGCTACCACTCTTTTCTCTATAAATAGGCAAGCAGGAATTGTACTCACTGTCTCTGTTTCCTCCCTTCCCACCACTCCAATTCAATGCAAACTAGATTTTGTCTGCATCATTTTTCCAGAGCACTTCTTGCCAAGGTTGTCAGTGACCTGCTTGTCACTGACATTGACTAAATCTAACGTCCACATTCCTGTGTTGACCACCTATAACATTTAACAGTACTGTTCACATCTTTTTTTCTTGAAACATTGTTTTTCAACAATTTTTATTGTGCCACACTCTCCTCATTTTTCCCCCCTCTGATTTCTCTGGAAACTCCAACATTTCAGTCTTGAACTTCAGCCATATTTCTCATCCATTAATGTTGATGTGCTTTGAAATTTCATTTTTGGTCCCTTTCTCAGTCTAAACATTATCCCTGAGCCATCTTATCTATTCCTATAATTTCTTTTTTTTTTAAGCAACACATTCCACACCTATATTCCTATAATTTCAACTACTATGTATATGCTGATAATTCCCAAATGTCTTTACTTGGATATCTTTCAGGCATCTCAAGTCAATCTGTCCAAGATGGAGCTCATTGTCTTCCCTAACCAATTTTGTTCCTTGATACTTAACGCATAGAAAGCCACAATCATCCAGTTGCTGAAGTCAGAAATCTAGGTATTATCCTTCTCATTTGACCACTATCCAATCAATCATTAATATCTATTAAATCTTCCTCCTAAGCACACCTAGAATCTACTCATTGTCATTCAACCCAGATTATACACTGCTGCCAAAGAAATCCATTAAAGCCCACTTTGATCATGTCACTACCTACTTGAAACCCTTCATTGGCTCCCCACTTCCCAGACTGAGGTACAAATTTATTAATAATACCTAACTGAAATTAAGTGTGTTTTATGGTATTAAGCACTTGCTAAGTGCTTTACATTTACTCTGTTAATCCTTACAATTTAGCATTCCCATTTTACAGCTCAGCAAATTAAGGATTTGAGTTGTCTAAGCATGTATAGTGAGTAAGTAACAAAGATCGAACTCATGTCAGTAATCAACAAACACCACATCCTTAACCAGATGCTTTCCTAGATCTTTCATTGACTGATAACCTGTCTAGCTCTTCAGCATCATCTCTCACTCTCCACGTTTCACACTCTACAATGGTGCCAAACCAATGTATTTGCAGTTCCCCCAATAGTACTGCATTATGCAGTAGACAAACACTGGTGGTATGACCATCAAAACAGCATGAATATATATTTTTAGAATATTTAGTATTT
>VBSM01000605.1:30155227-30176202 GCA_008086735.1 Cheirogaleus medius | reverse complement strand
GAATAAAAAAAATAAAAAGAAAAAGAAAAAGAAAAAAAAAGCAAAAAAAAAATATAAAACAACATAACAAGAACTCTAGGGACAACGTTATGCCAAGACATTTGAAAATTTAGATGAAAAGGACAATTTTCTAGAAAAAAATAATGAGCAAGGGGAAAAAAAGGGATTCTGAATAGAATTAGAACCAGTTAAAAGATTGCATCAATAATTAAAAATCTATTCACTCACTCAGTGTGACACGAATATAATTTATCATATCAAATATCCATTTTACCATGGATAAAATATCTTTCTTCCATGATAATGAAATGTTTAGCTAGGCACAATACATTTAATAA
This sequence comes from Cheirogaleus medius, assembly GCA_008086735.1. Classification (NCBI taxonomy): domain Eukaryota; kingdom Metazoa; phylum Chordata; class Mammalia; order Primates; family Cheirogaleidae; genus Cheirogaleus; species Cheirogaleus medius. The sequence goes on along the minus strand of VBSM01000605.1, from coordinate 30,175,864 downwards.
GTGTGACAAAGGCCAGGTGCAGTGGCTTATGCCTGTAATCCCAACACTTTGGCAGGCTGAGGCAGGAGTATTACTTGAGGCCAAGAAATTCCAGCCTAGGCAACATAGTGAGACCCTGTCACTACACAAAATAAAAAATATTAGCTGAGCATGGTAGCACACACTACTGTAGTTCCAGCTACTCATGAGGCTGAGGGAGGAGAATCCCTTGAGCCCAGGAGTTTGAGGCTGCAGTGAGCTCTAATCATGTCACTGCATCTCCAGCTTGGGCAACAGCATGAGACCCTGTCTCAAAAGAAAAAAAAGTATGACACAAGAGTGAATAAGGCCATATGATATGGAGAAGCGTTATTGTTGTGTTTTTGTTGTTGTCATTAACATGAGTTTAATATTTGTTAATAGTATGTCTTGATAAAATTTATATACAGTGTCATACACAAACTTTGGTGTACTAGTCCATGAGTTTGGACAAATAATTAACCTGTGTAACCTGAACACCCAAGAAAATACAGCAAAAATGCCATCACTACAGAAGTTGCCTCATGCCCCCATAGTGTCAATTCCCACCCTTCATAGAGACAACCACTGTCCTAGACTTTTGCATAAATAGGATCACACAGTATATCCTCTTTTGTATTAGCTTTCTTTCACTCAGCATTGTTTCAAAGATTCACTAGTGTTGTTGTATAACTCATATTGCATTCATTTTTATTTCTGAATAGTATTCCATTGTATGAATATACCAACGTTATCCATGCTTCTGTTGATATTAGGCTGTCTTAAGAATTAAGTATAGAACTGCTATGAGCATTCTTTTACATATCTGTTTATAGATATATATTTTTATTTCTTTGGAGTAAATTTTAGTTTTTATTTATTGGAAAATATCTTTATTTAATTCTCATTTTTGGAGGATATTTTCACTGGATAGAAATTTGTAGGTTGACAATACTTTTCTTCTAGCCCTTTAAAAATGTTTTACCACTGTCTTTGTGGCCTCCACTGTTTTTCAAGAAAAGTTGGAAGTCATTCATGTATATCATTGTTCTCTATGTGATGTGTCATTTTACTCTGGCTACTTTCAAGATTTTCTCTTTACCTTGAGTTGCACCAATTTTCTTTATATTTTTCCACTTAAAGTTGTCTGAGGTTCTTGATCCTGTAAGTTTAATTTGTTTCTAAACAAATTATTAAGTCAAATTTTTTTCAGTCTCATTCCCACTCTAGAGAATCTTTCTAGAAATCTTATATAATCTCATATATACATATTAGATCTTTTGCAATTGTCTCACATGACCCTGAGGTTTTGTTCACTTTTATTTAAATCTTTTTTCTCTCTGTTTCTCAGAGTATATAATTGTAATTGCTTCATCTTCAAGTTCACTGAGTCTTCCATTATCTCTAAACTGCCATTAAGCTCACATAGTAATTTTTTTAAATTTCAGATATTATTTTTTAGTTCTAGAATTTCCATTTTTTTATAGTTTCTGTTTCTCCGCTAATATTTCCTGTTCAATCATTATAAGCATATTTTCTTTTATGTCCTTGAGCACAGTGTAATAGCTGCTTTACAATCCTCTGATAATCCCAACATCTGACTCATCACAAGGTTAGTCTTCATTGATTGTCTTTTCCTTTAAGTATATGATATATGTAGTAATTTTCTATGTATATTAGATATTGCAAAAATCACATTTTAGAAACTTTGGGTTCTATCCTACTTCTTAGAAGATTACAGAATTTTTAAAGTTAATAAAATTTATTTTTTTGAGACATGGTTTCACTGTGTCACCCAGATTGGAGTACAGTGGCATGATCACAGCTCACTGCAACTTCCAATTCCTGGGCTCAAGTGATCTTCCTGGCTCAGCCTTCTGAGTAGCTAGGACTACAGATGCACATCACCATGCCCAGCTAATTTTTTTTCTTTTTAAAAGATAGGGTCTCACTATGTTGCTTAGGCTGGCCTCAAACTCTTGGCCTCAAGCAATCCTCCTACCTCAGCCTCCCAAAGTGCTAAAATTACAGGCATGAGCCACCATGCCGGCAATTCACAGCAAAATTGAGCAGAACATATAGAGAATACCCATATTTCCCCATCCCAACACATACACAACCTCCCCCACTATCAACATCTTCCACTAGAGTGGTATAATAGTTATAATCAGCAAACCTATATTAACACACCATTATCACCCAAAGTGTATAGTTAACATTAGGGCTCACTTTTGGTGTTGTACATTCTATGGGTTTTGACTAATGTATCATGACATTTATCCACTATTGTAGTATCATACAGATAGTTTCACTGCCCAAAAAATCCTTTGTGCTCTACTTATTCATCACTCCCCCAACTTTTGGCAACCACTAATCTTTTTACTGTCTCCATAATTTTGCCTTCTTCAGAATGTCATATAGTTGGAATCATACATGGTTTCTCTGATTTAATAATATGCATTTAAGGTTCATCCATGTCTTTTCATGACTTGATAACTCATTTCTATCTAGTACTGTTCTTTATCTGTTACCACTCCATTCCTTCAATTCTAGACATCTCTCCAGCTTCAGCCTGATTTGGGTTCATTAGATAGTTGGTTGTTTTTTATTATGAATGTATATTGAATGGTTATTCTGATGGCAATGTAGAGAATTTGGTTTAGTGATCAAAGATTGGATACAGGAATCCCCAAGTAACAGACTAAATGATGGCTTGAAATGGGGCAATGATAGCAAAAATAAAGAGAAGGCAAAAAATTGAGAATATCTACAAGCTCATATTGGCAAAGCTTTGTGACTCTGAACTGCCACATTTGACTTATCCAAAATTTTCATCATTATTGGGGAGGATGAGAAAAGAAGTTGAGATAGTATTGGCCAGCATCATTGATTGCTTCTCACCTAAGATTCATAAATGAGGCAAAAATGAAGAGAACTACCTGTAGTTTTAAGAAAAATATTTGTGTCCCATTTCTCCTCATATTACATCCTCACAAAATAAACTCAAGCATTTCATGAAGTATCATTGATGTTTGATTGCAGAGATGAATCATATCAACTAGGAATGTTGTCAGCTACTAGAAATAGAGATCTAACTACAGTGGCTTAAACACATAAGAGTTTATTCTTTTATGGAGAAGACATTCAGAAGCGGGTGATCCACACCGGTATGGGGTTCCACAAGGACAATAGGAATCCAGGCCTTTGTATCTTTCTGCCATACCTTTCCTAATACATAGCTTTCATTTTCAAGGTCATAAGATGGCCACTGAAATTGCAACCATCATGTGTCTGTTCTAGGCAGGAATTAGCAGAAGGGGAGCAAATGGACTCATCCAAACTTTCTGTTAGTAAGAGCCTTCTAATAAATACCATCCTATAACTTCTGCCTATATCTCTTTGGCCTGTGTTTAGTTACATGGTCATACTTATCTACGAAAGAGGCTGGGAAGTACATTTTTAAAGCTAGAATAATTGACACCTTGAATGAAACTGAGATTATGCTACTAAGGATAAAGGGGGAAATGGATATTGAATAAACAACCAGCTGTCTCTGCCACATGCACCAAATGATTTAGTCAGAGCTCTCTCAACCAACTTAAGTGAAGAAGAAGAAGGAGGAGGAGGAGGAGAAGGAGGAGGAAGAAGAAGAGGAGGAAGAAAAGAAAAAAAGAAAAAGGAAAAGAAATGTATTAACCTACATTAGCAAACTTCAGTTATCTCTATAAGGCATACCCTGTCTAGGTGCTTAAATAATCATTAGGAAATTGTTTCCTTTTATCTCTAAACTCTGCTTTTTTCTGGGTTGGAAACAGGCTTAGACATACTCTCTCCTCATGGTAGTAAGACAGCTACTAGAAAGACAGGGCTTCCATTCTCCCAGTTTAGCAATCCCAGTAGAAAGAGATCACCTGTTTCTTAATAATTTTGGTATGAGTCATGAGAGGGACTCATGGTCCTTGGCATCACATGCCACTCCTGAACCAATTACTGTGCATAGGATATGTGCTGCTCTGATTGGTCAGATCTGCTTCGTGGACTCCATCCCTCTGGGTCAGTCCCGACCAAATCATATGAACTGAGTTGAGGGAGGCATGTTTCCCTAAAGGAAACTCAGCACGCTGATGCCAGAAAAAGGGTGAATAGATACCAGGCAGACAAAAATAGTGCAGAGGGTAAAAACTTGGAAGAAAAGTAATAATAATTTAGGCACTTCCGGTCTAGAAATCAAAAGGCAAAATAGGAAAAATACTGGAGATTTAGTAAACTTTTGCATGGTTTTCTGTTGTCTTTAAAAATACTCAATAATGCAATATCCACAGGGAGAAACTACACCACAAGGCAAAGCTAGTAATACTTTGAGCTTTATGAAAAGCATTTATAGTTCTAAAACAACAACTAAAATAACAAGGAGAGGATTTGCATAAGCATACTATCTATTTATAGGGGTATTTATTTGTGGCAACTTTTTTAATACCTACATTATGGAGATATGAAGAGATGCACAATCATAAGTTAATCCTTTCAACACTCTGTAATATAAGCTCTGGAGAAAAGATTATGAGGAGAATGGGACACAAAGCAATGACATGTTTTTTTCCAAGGTCATGGATTGAGTCAGCAGCCAACCAAAGCTGCTGACTCCCAAAATATATGACTCATTCTCTTCTACATTTCTATACCTTATTTTAGTTTATCACAATGGTCGGTCTTTTTTAGCATTTGTTTTTGTAGGTGATTAGCAGAAAATGAAAATGGCCATATGTTTGCAATTCAGCATATTCTGCCCTAGGGAAATAATAAAAAAGTAAAACATAAATACTCAAATGAAGAAGCAAAAGGGGTACGGGTACAGCAATAAAAAAAAATCTATGGAGAAAATTTATCAGTAGCTAAAAATAACTGATAGCAGAGTATAAATTGAGGTATCAGAACTTTCAATACTTCATATTGAAGTATGACAGTGAGTACACTTATGACTAAGTGTCTTTCGTTTTCCATGTAACATAAATTTGTACTTATAGAAAAGTTTCAAGAACTGTTCAAAAAATTCCAGAATAATCTCTACTAAGATTCCCCAAATGTTAACTTTTATTTCACATTCTTTGTCATTTTCTTCTTTCTTTCTCTCTCTTCACACACACACACACACACACACACACACACATGCATGCACACACATTTTCTGAACCATTTAAAAGTAAGTTGTAGACAGACATTTCTCCAAAAAAGCCATAAAAATGGCCAACAGGTATATGAAAGAAAAGGTGCTCAACATCACTAATCATAAGGGAAATGCAATTTAAAACCACTGTGAGTTATAACCTCACATCTATAAGGATGGCTATTACCAAAAAAGCAAGAGATAAAAAATGTTGGTGAGGATGTGAAGAAAAGGGAACCCTAGTACCCTGTTGGTTGGAATGTGTATTGGTACAGCCATCACAAAAAATAGTATGTATATTCCTAAATAAATTTAAAAATGGAACTGCTATATGACCCAGGAATTCCTCTCCTCGGTATATACCCAAAGGAGATGAAATTACCGCTTTGTAAAGATATCTGCACTCTCGTGTTCATTGCAGCATTATTCACAATAGCCAAGATATGAAAACAATCTAAGTGTCTGTCAACAGACAAATGGATAAAGAAAATGTGGTGTCTATATACAACAAATATCATTCAGCTTTAAAAAAAGCAGAGCCTGCCATTTGCCACAACATGGAAGAACTTGGAGGACATTATGGTAAGTGAGATAAGCCAGGCACAGGAAGAAAAATATTTCATTACTTATTTGTGGAATGAAAAAAAAAGATCTCAAATACACAGAGATAGTAAAACAGTGGTTAACATGGGTGAAAAGGAGGAGAAAATGGAAAGAGGTAGGTCAAAATACACAAAATAGCATATATATATAATGAGCAAGTCTAGAGATCTAATGTATGACATGAGCACTAAAACTAATAAAATTGTATTAGGAATTTTTGTTAAAAAAGTAGATTTTAGCTTCTCATATCACAAAAAAGTAATTGTGTGAGATGATGGATATATTAATATTAATCAGCTTCACCATAGTAACCATTGTATTGTCTGTATGTTTCCCATAACATCATGTCATAAATCTCAAATATATTTACTATTTTTAAAAAAAGAGTAAGTTGTAGATATACCTTTTTCCTGCTGTACACTTTAGTATGCATTTCCTGAAACCGAGGACATTTTCTTATATAACCACAGAATTATCACAATTAGGAAATTAACACTGATATAATACTATTACTTAGTACAAAACTCTTATCCAGATTTCACTAATTGTCCCAATAATGGCAAATATAGCAAAAGAAATTTGGAATCATGCATTATATTAGTTGTCATATCTCTTTATTTTCCTATAATATGGAAGTTATGAGGCTTTCTTTGCATTTCATGAAGCTGACATTTTTTAAGAGTGTAGGACAATTATTTTGTAGAGTGTTCCTCAAATTGGGCTTTGATGTTTTCTCCTGAGTAGATTGAAGTTATGTGCTTTTGGCAGGAAGACCACAGAAGTGATGTCATGTTCTTCTCAATGCACTACCTTAGGAGACATTGGCTGTTGTTTGGCCCATTTATTGGTGATGCTAACCTTGATCATTTGGCTAAATTGATAACTGTCATATTTCTCCACTGTAACATTATTATTTCACCCATTATAATTAATAAAATCCTTGTGGAAAGATATTTTGAGATTATGTAACTATCCTGTTACTCCTCAAACATTTACTTACACACTAGTTTTAGTATCCATGGATGACTCTTGCCTGAATCAATTAGAATAAGTATTTTTAACATTTTTTAAAATTTATATATATTTATGGGATATATGTGATATTTTAATACATGCATAGAATGTTTAATGACCAAATCAAGTTGTTTAGGATGTTCATCACCTTAAACATTTTCATTTCTTTGTAGTGGTAACATTTCAAATCCTCTCTTCTAACTATTTTGAATTTATATTATATATTGTTGTTCACTATAGTCATACTATTATGCTATTGAACATTAGAACTTATTCTTCTCACTGTATGTTTATGCCCATTAAACTAGAATGAGTATTTTTTAATTAAACTTATTTCTAAAATGTCATGCCATGGTAGGTGTTAGCATAGTTACAGGATTTCTATTATGGATTAATTTCTATGACATCAAAAACACTGTACTCAATTGGATGGGAGGTGAAATACAATTTCAATACACTTAATAATAAACAAAAAACCATAAGGGATGTTACTTGGGAGACATGTTCTAAAAATGACTTATAAATGTATTAAAATTATTGAATTGTGCATGTGAAATGGGTAAATTTTATGATATATAAGATATATCTTGGCCGAGCACAGTGGCTCACGCCTGTAATCATAGCACTCTGGGAGGCTGAGGCGGGAGGATTGTTTGAGCTCAGGAGTTAGAGACCAGCCTGAGCAAGAGCAAGACCCCATCTCTACTAAAAATAGAAAGAAATTAGCTAGACAACTAAAAATATATAGGAAAAATTAGCTGGGCACAGTGGTGCATGCCTGTAGTTCTAGCTACTTAGGAGGCTGAGGCAGGAGGATCACTTGAGCCCAGGAGTTCGAGGTTGCTGTGAGCTAGATTGACCCCATGGCACTCTAGTCCAGGCAACAGAGTGAGACTCTGTCTCAAAAAATAAAAAAATAAAAAAGATATATCTTGTTAAAGGTGTTAAAAATTTGAATTAAGGAAATAATAGAATCATTTCAGTGAGAACACAAAAGTAAAGGGAAGTGATTTACATAAAAAAACAAGTAGTTTATATCTAACCAGTGTTTCTTAGCCTTCTTTTATATCAGTTCCCTTTGGCACTCTGATAAAGCCTAAGGACCCCTATTAAGAATAATGTTTGGAAAACATAAAATATATAGAATTACAAAGAAAATCAATTCTATTGAAAAAATTATAAAATATTTTTGTAAGATAATACAAAGCTTTTAAAATGAGCTTTTAAAATATGTTAAATAATAGATTTAAAATATTGGCAAGTCAGATTTAAATTTTATTTTTATAACATTTATCAGTGTGCAGGTTGTTGTTGCTTAGCATGAATAAGAACAATAAACTTTCTTTGACAAGGCAATGCACATATTGTGTAAGAGAGATTAGTTGACTTCTGGTTTTTGTTTTTTTTGTTAAAAGTTTTGATAATCCAGATTCTCAAAAATATATTACCATAAATGTCATTAAAGTTTCCATAGCTTGCTTAAGAAGAAATGGATAGGTTTTCTCATGAAATACTATCTTAGTTAAACAGCACTACGCCACTATAGCAAATTACTACAGACTGAATGACTTTAACAACAGAAAAGTGTTTCTCACAGTTCTGGAGGCTGGAATTCCAAGATCAGGGTGCTGGCATGGTCAGGTTCTGGTGAGGGTTCTCGTCTGGGTTGCAGACTGCTGACTTCTTCATATATCCTTATGTGGTAGAAAGCAGAGAGAAAGGAAGAAAGTTCTCTCATGTATTTTTATAAGGGCACTAATCCTATTTGTGAGGGCTACATCTTCATGACCTAATCACCTCCCAAAGGCCCCAACTCCTAATACCATCACAATGGGGGTTAGAATTTCAACATATGAATTCTGGGTGGACACAGACTCACTCCATTGCAAATACTAAAATTCTCCAAATCTGTTTGAGTTAAATTTCTATTATAAGGTTATACAGCTTCACCAGTTAGAGGCCCAGAGCCACACTCTAGTTGGCCAACTCCAGTACATAAGTGTCTGTAGATAGGGAGGCTGAGATCTAATACAACAGTATTTTGGGAGGAGTGATGAGCATAAATGGTATTTTGAGATATGTGCAACGTCACTGTGATATGAAAGTATCTATAATTTCTATTGATGGCAAGGTCATAGGGACTAATAAGATTCTTACCAACATTCATACCTGAAAGATTTTCTAAATTCAGTTCAATGTTACTGAAAATAAAGATGTAATTTTTTACCCATTCAAGTCCAAAGACTCTCTGAATTCCATCTATATACCCTTTGCACATCCAAGGACTCCTAGTTAAGATTTCCTGATATAATCAGATAGATAAATTAAACAGAATTTATGACCCTCACATTTTGGCTATTTGATGTAATTGCAGAATCCTTAAAGACAGCATAAATGCATTTATAAAGTCAGGACATTTTAAGAGAAAAGGAAAATTCCTGGTTTTGTCTATGTCAATTCTAAAGATTTGAAAATAGAATCCTGACTCTGTTTCTTTCAAGATGCTGCCCATAAAAGGTGGTCAACATTCTCAGTGCTGTTAAAAACAAGACAAAACAAAACTAGTGATGACACTTCTCTTTCAGCTCTCTCTTTTCTAGGCCTTATTCCAGCCCCGATTTTGTTTGTTTGCTTTTTTGCCTCATCACTTATGACAGGAAGAAATTGATCTCTTTATTATTCTTAAGTTTGGGATTTTTCTTTTTTCTTTTTGCATCTAAATTTTGATGTTGAATTCTTAAACATATTGCAAGAAGTCATCCAGTTATCTCTTCTTGAGCAGTTAATTGTTTCCTATTATAACACTCAGTCCCAAAATGTTATAAAGTTCTTTATGTCTCTAGAAAGAAAGACATTAGATGTAAGATTTCTGCTACCTATGTACTAATCAACAGAGAAGTTTCTAGAATTAAATAGGAATTAGGATATAATAAAAGAGACATCTGCTGGAAGTCAGATTTGTGCTTTAATTCAAGTTATGCCAAGTTGGTTACTTCTGGGACTGTGTTTCTGAGCCTCAGTTTTCGATATGGAGAAAATGAGTGGTAATTTTTTATGTGATCTCTGTGGTACTTTCTATTTCTATCAACTTAATATGTTATAATTGTATCTAACACAGTCATCTAGTAGCTGCTGTTGGTGGGCCCCTCCCCCCCCCCGCCGGCCCTTGACCTGGCTAATTTGCTTTTATTATCTAGCTGTGATGAGCATTTGCTGTTAACAACTTACAGCTGTCCCCATCTCAGCAGACTTGCTCTCTTCCTCTCAGCAGAACAGGAGACTGGAGCAGCCACACCCTTGAGGGCTATAGCCCCCATCCAATAATTGACTGACATGGGCCACAAAAGTTGACCCCCTTCCTTCAAAGTGGTACCAGAGTTTCCCTTGGGACTAGACTGAAGGTCGTATCCTGATGAGACTACATCCTTCTAAGCTTTCTCCGTCTGCCTCATCCTGCCTCCTTCCCCCACTTTTGAGAGCATTCCCTCAACGAATCATTTAAACAAGAATCCCCACCTCAGGCTCTGCTTCTAGAGACTTTGATGTAGATAGTATCTTACAGTAAGCATTCAGCAAATCTTTGTGAACTGACTGACTGAATAACTGAATGAAGTTAACCTTGTTTAATGTTAATCGTAAGAGGTAGACACAGCCTAAGAACATTTCACATAAGTTTCAGCAATAAATAAGCACTGGGAATATTTCTTAGTAAGTCTTATAACACGTCTGTAAATCTGCCTCAGTCCCTTTCTGATAAAATTAATAAGTTCATTTCCAGGAGCTTCCCTTAAATCCTTATTTAATATTCAACAGAGAATGGGCTAACCCCGACCACTGGTCCAAGTGATGAAAGTGATGAACTTAATATTTAGGAAGGAGTGGAAGGCTGACAGCTCATATTTCCAGAGTCTAGCACCTTTGATTAATTATTTATTTCTAATATAAGGGGGTACACTGTCAACTTATTAGCAATACAGTATTAAGAATGTATGAGAAGACAATGCAGTAAGTGCCCAAATGTGAGGCTAACTTTCAATTATTCAGTAATACAGATGAGTAATGTGGATGAGTGGGTTGGAATGGAATATACAGCTTGTACCAAGCCGCAGAGAACAAACAAAACTCTCATTTATTAACTTATCTTCTTATAACTAATAGCACAAGTTTTTTTTTTTAAAGTGGAAAAAAGCAGTTGTGTAAGTTTTAAAACTTCTTACTAAAGAGAAATTCTCTGTAATTACTCCTCAGAAAAATCACAAATACCAGAGCCACTCCTGTTTTGTAATAATGGTAAAATTTTGGATAGCACATACTGGATGACAGCTCCACTGGTGCTTGGACCTCGTTCTCTTCTCAGCTTTAGTTATCAGTCCTCTGGCCCCAAATTATTTTTCAGTGGGTATTCAGTTGGTAGTGAGTACCTGTTTGGAGATCTAGGATGTTCTCAGTTAAATGTAGTATAAGTTTCACGAATTTTGCTTTTGTATTTCTTGTGATAGTGCAATTGAGCTGAAAAAATATTGTTTTCCATTGATAGTTTTTCCTTGCTTAAACTACATTTAGTGGCTCACACCTGTAATCCTAGCACTTTGGTAGGCCAAGGCAGGAGGACTGCTTGAGTCCAGGAATTTGAGACCAGCTTGGGCGACATAGTGAGACCCCGTCTCTACAAAAATGTTTTAAAAAAATTAGCTGGGCATGGTGGTGCCTACCTGTAGTCTAGCTACTTGGGAGGCTGAGGCAGGTGAATTGCTTGAGCCCAGAACTTCAAGGCTTCACTCCAGCCTGGGTGACTGAGTGAGAAACTGTCTCCTAAAAAACAAACACTACATTTACATGTTATTGAGAGATTCAAACAAACACGGTAAGATCTATTTTTAGCTATCATGAAGAGAAAACTCAATTTTCTCTTCTGTTTATTAAAGTATATGAGTGTATGTATATATACATATATCCTTTTGCTTATTAGAGAATATAAGATCTACACAAGTGATCTTCAACCCCATTAAATCTGAATATTCTAAATTTGAGTGAAACAACTATTTCTTAAAACATTTGTGTTCTTCACAATGCCTAGCATACAGTAGATAGTTTTCAACACGAGTTGGAAAAGTGTTGAGAATTCCTTGTATTAGTTTGCTATGGCTGCCATAACAAAGTAACAGACAGACTGTGTGTTTAAACACAAGTTTATTTCTCACAGTTCTGGAGGCTAGAATTCCAAGATCAAGTTGTCCACAGGGTTGGTAGGTTTCTTCGGGAACTTCTCTCCTTGGCTTACAGATGGCCATCTTCTCACGGTGTCCTCAAGTGGTCTTTCTTCTATGTGTGCCCACATCTCTGGTCTCTAATCTCTTTTTGTAAGGACACCATTCATTTTGGATCAGGACCCACTCATATGATCTTATTTCATCTTAGTTACTCATATGATCTTATTTCATCTTAGTTACCTCTTTGTAGGCCCTATTTCTACTGTCACGTTCTAAGGTACTGGGAGTTAGGACTTCATCATATGAATTTTGGGGGCAGACACAATTCAGCCCAAACACTTTTTTATACTGATCTTATAATTTTGACTCTTATCAAGTTTGTATACTAAAAGAAAAGAAAATAAAAGTACTTAAGTTATTTTTAAATAAGAGATATAAATTATAAAATCATCCTTTTTCTAGCCATTTGTTTGTAGAATTGTGTATACTAATTACAATTCAGTAGTTTTTATAAGCTATGTTAACATTCCATCTGGGCAGAAGCAAATATTAATGAGGCTGATGAGATAAATTGAGCTTACATTTCCCAAAGTCTTCATATAAATGAACTCTCTAATTAAAATAAATCTGGACTTTTTCCCTTTTATAAAGAGAATTAGCAATGTTTGAAACAGGTATTTGTAATTGCAATATACTATGTGTTATGTTTCATAAGTAAGATAATTATATTACCTTTTCAGCATAAATATTAAATTATAAAATTACTTTGAGTGTGACACAAGTGAGGAAAAACCTGAGGGTGTTTTTCACAAGACTACTTTTCTTTGTTGTAATTATATAACTAAAATCATTTCATTTATATGAGACACTTCTGCCTTGTAAATGTGAAAAGATTGCAAGTTAGAACAAACTACATAGGGACTGTGGCTTTCTTTTTTAACCAAAAAAGATTAGGATTATCAGAAGATGATGTCATAACAAATATAAAGAAGAGAAAGATTATCTTCTTTATGTATTATGTGTACAAATATGTGATTCACATCATCTATTAGAGAAAGCCTTTATATTAACTTTATAACAAATAAATATCTTATTCATGGCATGTATATATTAATACATGTAAATATATATCTGATATTGGGTTGGGGCTGTTCAACTTGGAGGTTAGCTACAGGCTTTCTGTAGAAGCCTTTTATCAGGTTGAGGAAGTTCCTGTCTAGCCTAGTTTTTTGAGTTTCTATCATGAATAGATGTTGAATTTTGTTGAACTCTCTTTCTTCATCAATTAATAATGATCAGGTGGTGTTTCTTCTTTAGACTGTTAATATGATGAATTATAATGATTAAATTTTGAATACTAAACCACCCCTACATTCCTGGGATAAACCCCACTTGGTTGTCATGTATTCTTTTTATATATTGTTGGATCTTATTTGCTAATATTTTGTTGAGGATTTTTGTGTCTCAAAGAGATTGTCTAAAATTTCTGTTATTTCTTCTTTAAATACTCTAGTGAAACAATTTGGCCTAGATGTTTCTTTTTCAGAATAATTTAAACTATGAATCCAATTTTTTGGATATTTAAAGGACTATTTGAGTTACTTCAGCTTAAATGAGTTTTGGTAGTTTGTGGTTTTCAAAGATCTGCTCCTTTTCCTATGTGAATATACGTTATTAAATTTATGTGCATGGATTTGTTTCTAGTATTCCCTTATCATCCTTTAATTGTCCGTGGGGTCTGTACTGATATCCCCTCTTTCATTTCTGGTATGAGTACTTTGTGCACCCCTCTCTTTTTTGTCAGTCTTGCTGGAAGTTTATCAATTACATTTATTTCTTTTTCAGAGAACCAGCTTTTTGTTTCATTGATTTTCTCTATGGTTTATTTTCAATTTCATTTATTTCTGCTTTAATCTTTATTATTTCCTTCAGTCTTCTTGCTTTGGGTTTATTTTTCTCTTCTTTTGCTAGTTTCTAAATTGTAAACTTACAGTATTGATTTGAGACTTTTCCTCCTTTCTAACATAAATATTTAATGCTATGAATATCCCAGTAAGCACTGCTTTAGTGACAGTCCCTCAATTTTAAGATTTGTTGTATATTAAGTTTCTTGGCCCTTTGTCTCTTTTACACGTCATCAGTATTTCTTCCAGTTTGTCTGTATACTTTGACTTTGTTTATGGTGGTTTTTTTATCATGCAAAATTTTAATTTTCTTGTAGTCAAATTTATCATTTTCTGGTTTCCTCTGGATTTTGAGTCATGATTAGAAGTCTTTCATTATACCAAGGTTAAAGGAAAATTCACCCATGTTTTCTTCTAATATTTGTATGGTTTTTAAATTTATATTTATTCCTAATTCTTTTGGAGTTTATTTTTATGTACAATGTGAGATATGAATCTAATTTTATCTTTTTCGAATGGCTACCCAGTTGTCCTAGCACCATTTATTAAAAAGTCCATCTTTAATCCAGTGTTTTGAGATGTCAACTTTATCATATACTAAATTTCTATAAGTATTTGGATTTAGTGCAGGCAATTCTATTCTATTCCACTGGTCTGTTTGTCTGTTCACGTGCCAGTACCACACTGTTTTGAGGATTTGTATGTATCATGTTTTAATGTCTTGTAGGCTAGTTTCTCTTTCCATTTCCAGTCTTTTTCTATATGAACTTTATTATCAACTTGTCTAACACCATAATAGCTCATTAATATTTCCATTGATACTCTGTTAAATTTAATCTTACTAAGTCCTGAATTTAAGTTGCTAAATATTTTAATATCCTAACTCTTATTCAATGTGTTTTATGTCCCTTCCCATTTTGTGTAATCCACAGATGTGAAGAGTATGCCCTCAGCATCACATCATAATCCATGCCATTTGTCAGGATGTGGTACATTAGTGGCCCAAGGACACTCTTCTACACCAATACACTAGACATTTCCCTCCCGGGGAATTGACCTGTGAATCTTTTGAGAATAGGTAGTCAATCATTTGCTAATCCAAACTATCCGTTCAACCCATATTTCCAAATGTCGTATAATAGTGTCATGATTCATCTTGTCAAATATTCCACTGTGGTTCAAACCACACTGGATCTAACCCGTTTTCATTTCTGCTCCAAAACAAACATGTAGGCCCTCTCTTTTAGGCAAATACAGGAATCAAAGGCCTAGAAGCAACTGGCCTAATTGAATAGTAAATGACATATGGAAAACTCAACTGTGGTGCCAGTTTAAGGGGGTGCCACCTTGAATATGGAGTTCTATCTTACAGAATACAGTATACATTTTGAATAAGAGATTGCTATATGTACTCTCTCCCCCATAACATCTGGTAGTGGGAATCCAGGGGTAGAAGTAAGAATGGCTTCTTTTACTCCTATGCCTAATAACCCACCTACAGAATTTTTACTCCTTATTTCCCAGAGGTGAATACTTTTAACTGAAGACAAGATAATGGTTCTATTGAATTGGAAGGTAAGATTGGCACCTTGTCATTTGAAGCTCTTATGTCACTAAATCATCAGGAAATTAAACAAACAAACAAACAAACAAGCAAAAAACTACTTCACTGGCTTGTGTAACTAATCACAATTACAAAGGGGAAATTGGGTTGCTACTACACATAAAGGCAAGAAGTACTATGTCTGGAATCCTCTGTGCTGCCTCTAAGTACAATACTTTCATACTCTACATTTAATGGAAAACTCAGCAACCAAAAAAAAAAAAATGAAAAAAGAAAAAGGAAAAGAAAGACATGATTACTGAGAATGCAGACCCTCCAGGAATTAAGTTTTGGGTGATTCTACCAGGTAAAGAGGCCTAGCTAGTTGATATTTTCCTAAGAGCAAGGGAAATACAGAAAGGAGAGTTGAAGAAAGTAGTAGTTATTAATTACAACCTAATGGTTATTTATAGAAACAAGAACTATAGTAGCTTGGCATATTTTCTATTTGCTTGCTATATGTATGCATTTATTTGTATATATTGGTGATTTTTTTCTCTTTCTTTCATTTGTTATTTAATATACAGTTTTTGAAGGTTAAATTTACAATTTGGCCTTTAGATAGCAGAATATTTTGTAGGACTATGATTAAATTACAATAAAGTAATTGCAATAACCCTTAGAACAGTGTGTCTCCTCACTTTGGGAAGAGGGCGAGAACTTCTTCACAAGTACAAGGGATAGCTGCCTCTTTTTGGGTAGAAAACTTCAGTGTTTTTGTTGTTGAGCAGAAGTCTAAATGTGTGTATGTGGAAGCTGAGTAACCAAAGGGTGGGATGTATAGTCATCAATTTATTGTCTCTCAGCTCCAAATGCACCATTGTTCACCCTGCTTTGTGATACTGTGGCTGGATGCTGTAAACAGTTCATTTGTCTGCTCAGGGAATGTTAGACCTTGCCACCAGTAGGGTGCACTTGTGTGGCCCTGCCAGGCCATAGCAGCAGGAAGACACTTCCCTTCCACATTCCAGTCCTCAGATACTATTATTCAGAGCGGATCAGCAGCCAGCTGTGCAGATGAGCCCTACCCATGCTCAGAGGCCATACTCTCCCTACCAGAAGCCACTTCTGAGCAGCTCTGGCCTGCCCATACATTCTGGCAATTGTGAGCCTCTTCTGCAGGGTGGTGCTGACCTACACTCTGGCAATTTCATTCGCCACCACCAGCAGGCTATGTGTCGCTATGGTAGCTGTTCCCTCTCTGAAGAGGTCCGAATCTCAGCCTGGGGTTGGGAGTCAGCCTTCTCTTGGTACTTAGTCCCTTTACTGTCTGTGTTTTCACAGCCTAGACGTAGTAGCTGCTGTTTTACACCTGATACTTCTGGATTCCTTTTACCTGTGTTGGTAGATGACCACCCTATACTAACGATACTTTATATCAAACTTTATTCTGTTAAATAACTAGTGTGGTTCTGTCTGCTACTTGGACCCTGACTCATAAGCCCTGTGAAAAGGAAATCATGTACTTTTTTTTATCAAGTAAATTGCCTTTTGCCCACTGGATTTATTAGGATAGAGATAAAGGATCTAAATCAGATTGCATTTTGTTTTACAGTGTACTTTCTTCTCTCTAAGCTCCTGTCCCCAAGAAGAGGATGTGCTATGGAACCTGATTTTATCTATTATGAAATACACAACAGGAAACTTTATACTTGAATTGGTGTTTAGGTTTTGTGAAATATTGTATAAATAATTGCCTAAAGTCATAATACAGTAGCTGGAGTGAAAAATTGATGGTGGTTCATAAATTCTATTGGTTGGTACAAATGAATCATCAGGAAGTTCACTAAGTTTCCTCTTTTTAGGTCTTTTATTTTCAGAACTATAAAAATCTCTGTAACTCTTGGTGGTTAGGAAAAAATGGCATTTTTTTTCTGCAGCAGGTATTTTTAACAAAAGTATTTGTGGTCGATCTCTGAAATCTGAACACAATGCAAAGATTTTGGATGGCTTAAAAAAAATTAACATATGGCAAGACAGAACTGGCCCTTCAGGTTAGACTGAGCTCCCTACTTTCATTAATGCAAGCTGAAAACTCTAGCTGATACTCTAGGGAAGCAGTTCTCAAACTTTGGTGTGTACCAGAATCACCTGGTGGGCTCATGAAAGCACAGATTTCTGGATCCCACCCTAAGAGTTTCTAATTCAGTAAGCAGAGCCAGATAATTTGCATTCCTGACGATTCTCATGTGATGCTTGTCTAAGAGTCACACTTTAAGAACCATGTTTCAGGGCAAGGATTCCTCTATCTTCTCCCATTTTTCTCCCTTTCCCTCTGTTTGATCCCAAACTGTTTGCATGTGTTATTATTTTCCTAGATCCATATTTTTGGTACCATATTCTGCCTTCAATTCCTGTAACCCTTTTTCTAATATTTTTGAAACTTGGCACAATTTTTTCTCTTTCCTTCCTCAACCTTCTAGCCTTAACATCTCCCATTGCCATGGCTTTTCCATTGCCTGCTTTAATCTCCAGTGTGATGTTACGCTAACTTTTGTTCCAGCCCCTCAGCCAATGCCTCTCCTCTCCTCCCCTCTCCTCCCTATCACTCCCTCCACAAGCACATCCACACACTCCTCTACTGCCAGTAGTGAATGGTAGGAATGGATTTTGGAGAGATGAGCTTAGGATGTGTTGATCTTTTCACGTTAATCCATGCTGAGAACTAGAAGACCTTGAAGTATTCTTTAATAATCCAGTTTAGAATCCTTCTTGGGAAATTTGCGGGATTGTCTTCTTATCTCTTTTGAATGTTAGATAATCATTTTATTCCTGCTCTGCAATCCATCTTTCACAGCCTCTCCTGCACACTGATGTACAAACAAGTTCTTGTTCATAGCGCTTTGCCTTCCTTACCCTGCCTTATCCACCCTGAAATGTTCTATTCATCTCTCAGATTCATTTAAACATTGCCTTTTCTGAGAATCCTTCCTAGATGCCCATCTCCCGATTGGCATAGCTAATATGTAACTGCACATCCCACAAGCACATGGAACTTGCTCAAGTTAGCAGACTTTCATTTAGAGTATTGACATGTTCTTTGCAACCTTTTCTTTAATTGTGAGTTTCTACTTTTTACTCATCTTCATTTTATGATTGCCCATCAGAAGAGTGTTCTCCTTGATGGAAAGCATGAGAATAGCACAGGAAATGAAGAGTCTTCTTTCTTCTCTGTGTCATCAGCACACCAGTGGCTCTCATTTTGGACTCATCCTGTCATGCTCATGTTTGTGCCGTGTGACTAGCACCTGTTAAGAACAGGTTTGCAACATTTCCTCCTTGTTTAGACTTGACACTCTTTTCCTGACCATGATGGCTCCTCATGTTTTTCCTCACTTCCTGCTTATGGCTTCATCTTTGCCTCTTGGCCCTAATAATCGATGTTGTTCCTCTGATATTAACCAGAGGTTCATACCTGCTTATGTGTGTCCACTCTGAATAGGCCCTATTTCTGGGACCGTAGTCTAGGGTGATGAATTAGTCTCATAGTAATTGGTTTTGAAGAGTAGTAAAAGTGAGTACTCTGACATACATATTTTATAGATTTTATTGGGTAACTTCCAGTGATACATTTTCAGTAAGGAATAATATGATATGAGACTAAAGCAGTCTTTCTCCTGTAATTCCATGAGAGCAATAGGTCCTATTGCATAAGGTATCCATTAAATGCAAATAATTAACTTCTCTTCTATGCATCTGGAGTAGTACTAGTTATGTACTCGTTTGGGGGTAATTGAGAAAATTGTCACTCAAATCATTTTTCCATGTTCTGTGGCTCAGATGAGCAGAGATTGTGGCTTCTTGAGCCCCCCAAGAGGACATGTGTTTGGGTGATGCTACAGTCTGAATGTTTGTGTCCCCCCAAATGATATGTTGAACCCTAATCACCAAGGTGATGGTATTAGAAGGAGGGCCTTTGGGCAGTGATTATTGCCTTTATAAAAGAGGCCCCAGAGAGCGGCCTTGCTCCTGCCCCTGCATGAGGACATAGTGAGGAAGCACCATCTATGACCCAAAAAGTGAGCCCTTACCAGGCACTGAGTCTGCTGGCACTTGATTCTTGAACTTCCCAGCCTCCACAACTGTGAGAAATAAATATTTGCTCTTTATAAGCCACCCAGTCTAGGGTATCTTGTTAGAGCAGCCCAAAACAACTAAGACAAGTAGTGGCAATAGTTTTGTAATTGTCCAGGGTAAGGTCCTGTCATATCAAAGGAAGTCCCCCATTGGAGCAAAGGCATGTTTACGCTTAAGCTTTGGGATCCCTCACCTGCACGAGCCTTTCCCAAGGCCTTGGGAGAGACTATAGAAATTTTGAACTTGTCAGTTTGTATTTCTTGTTAAGTAGGGCCCACCCACAAACTGAATAGGTTTCAGACACCACAAAACCTGGATCTGCTGCTATTCTAGTTATTTAAGCCACATCCACCTGAGAATCCAAGATAATTACCTTGTATGGCAACTAAAATTGCCTTAAGGAAAGTACATTATTAGGATTATCATCCAGGTAATAGGTACAGTTGTTTACTGAGTCATAGACACTGTCTTGCTCATGGCCCATAAAAATGACTGCCTTATCTGTGTACCTTGGCACTGCACTCATGTCTAGCTGACACTATGCAACATGCACGAGGTATGGCAGGCCTGGCGGGGACCAACTAAGTGCTGTTTCCAGCCTCAGGAACTAGAACTTGATCTTCTTTCTTGATCTTGATCTTCTCTTTTCTCCTTCCTTCCTTCCTTCCCTCCTTCTCAACTGAAGAATCACAAGGTTTATAAATTTTGAAAGGAGAGCTTTATTTCTCATAAAGGCTGCAGACTGCAGGCTGGCCATCCTGGCAGGCTGGGAAGTATTGCCTCTGGCAGAAGCCAAGAGCAAGCACTTCAAGGAAAGATAGAATGAGACATTTGTGTTGAACAGATTATCTAGTTATACATATTCAACAGGTTATAGGAGGAGATGTGAATATTTATGGAGGAGAGGCATGCATCTGTAGTAAGCATCTGTAGTAGTAAGCATGCATCTCCATTTATGTTTCATGTGTCTCCTGCTCACCTTGGGGTGGAGACTTAACATTTAATACATTAAACTGCCATGTGAGTTGTATTTAACTCATGCTAGTTTTGAGCCCGGGGCCTGGT
>VBSM01000605.1:30120505-30132368 GCA_008086735.1 Cheirogaleus medius | reverse complement strand
TTTTTTGGCGGGAGGGGAAACAGGAAGTTTTATTAGAAAAAATTCTAATCTCGTTCGAAAAATTATTTTTCATTAACTACATGGTTTTCCTGCTTAACCACATAAACCTTGGTAACTGTAAGTCGAAATGAGTGACATATATTCCTCTATGTTTTCAGTGTCAATTTTTATAATATATTTTTTCCTTTGTGTATGCTGGTGGTGTCATTGGATATTCCTCTTGTAAACCCTATTTAAAAGTGGACTCAGCAATAGTTGACTATTCTCTTGCAGCTAGGTAGCATGTTATTCTATAAACTTTCCAGTGGTGATTTTGTTAAGCCTGTTTACCAAGGGAGAGGAGAAAAGCATTAATACGTAGTGCTAGTGGTGTAGTTTATGGTTTGTAAAATTTTACAAATTTAGACATGTTAGTCCCAGATTTCACCTTTCAAATGTATTTGCAGATGTAACACTAGTTGTGAACGAAGAATTTCTAAGTACATTCTGACAAATATGAAGGGCACTGTAAGATGAGGTCCCCATGTATGTAATTTTGCATTTTTCTAAGATAAAAACTCGTGATGCTTCCATTTTCAACTGATTTATATCCTGTGATACCTCTAAATGATCCATATTCTGAATCCTCTGAAATTGTATCTTTTTTTTTTCCCCCAGAATTGCTTGGAAAATATTGTTGCTTCCAGTCTGGAAAGCGTTTTTCAATTTATCACCCTTTTGGTGGTTTGATTTTTTTTTTTAAGGCATTCTTATTTTTGTAAATGTTAATAAAAATAAAATGCAGTAGATAAATATTGAATAATATTAGCAGTGGAGCTTGTTTCATTTTCTAATCTTTCCTATTTCTTTGTGTTTCCCTTAATGGATAAGGTGCTTTGAATTCTTTCCCTTTGGATGTTTTGCTTATCAGAATCACTATGTTCTCATACACATCACTATTCAAAATATTTTTAACTGATGTAACTGTGCCTTAAAATAATTTTTTATATTGTCACATTTGTTTTCAATAGTTACGACTAGTTGAGACTTATTTTTTAAAATTCCTGCTACCAAAATATTGAAATTTGCTCTCGGTTTTAAAATATTTTCTTTTTCTCTATGATTCTTTTCAAAATAAGTGGACATATTTTATTATTCTTTTTTCAAACTGAAGATGTGTCCTACATAGACTTTGAATGGGTGGAGGTATTCCTTGAGAGTAGAGGGCAAAAATCAGTCCTAAAGATACGACATACTAGTCCTTTTAAAGGACTACCACTTTAAGTAGGTAAGACATCAGTTTGTTTTTCTTGTAAGGCAAAGTGTTAGAGAATCTTAGTACAATTTAAATTTGGATTTTAATTTCTTTTACTGTGTAATTAACACAGTGTTTTCATCTGTACAGCATAACTCTTGGTTTTGTTGAGAATGGCCTGATTAATAACTGTATATCTAGGTATATGCCAGAGAAGCAGCTGAATTGACATTTCCAGTAGACTTTTAAGCTAGGGATCAATCTGTAGGTCTGGCTCATATGTTGAACACAACTATTTTGTGGTTGCCTTTAGCTCAGTTTTTGGGGAAACTGGAATGATTAATAAACTGGAGCAATAAACAACTTCAGTTGTTGACTGTTAAGAGATGACTACGGTCAGGAGATAGGTAAGTATACTTAGGGTTCATGTGGTACGTGATGTTAATTTATCACTTATTTAAAGAGTTAAAATACCGTTCTTCATAACTGGAAAGTTAGCAGTGATGCCTAGGACCATCCTAACGCCTTACTACCACTAAGCAATGCACAGGCTTTATCTAGAAACTGCTTTTTCTGTGGTCTCTTCTTCCCTACTGTTGTTAAAAGTGCCCAGATTTTGTTAAGTAAAGCACTGGATAACAATGCAGAGCTACCAAAAGTCTTGACTGTTACCCTTCTAATTTCAGAAAAAGCTAGGTATGATACACAATTTCATTGTGTTATGGGAAATTCAGTTTTGTTTGATAGGAAATGAGCGATGTTGCCAAACTATGAAGTAGTTGACTTGGCTTGCAGCTGTTAGACCACATTCTAACTTTGATGTTCTCTATTTTAAAGGATTATGTACCTGTACCAAGCTGACTACTAAGGCTTAAAAGGTATTCTGTGTACAAGTTAAATTGGCAGTGTTGATTGTAGCAGTAGTTTCCCAAACTGTATTCCAGAATGATGATAAGTGTTCTTGGAAGATTTAACATATCTTAACATATTGAAACATACTATAATGACATATTAAAACCAAGAAAAATTCTACAGTAAAGAATAGTTTGGATGTGTTTAGCCTAGCTTTTCCTAATTTTTGACCACAAGGTTTTTTGTTTGTTTTGCTCTTTGTTTTTAAAATTTTAAGATATTAACATTTTCGAACTATTAGTTTTCCGTAGAACATAATTTGAAGCATTCATTCTGTGAAAGCTCTAGGTACTTTGCTTTTGTATTTGGAGAATTAGAGTTGCCCTTGATAAATAAGCTAGAAAGGAGGCTTGACTATTAGTGGGTAAAAAAACACAGATTTTAAAATCATGTAGGCTTTTATTTAGGTTGTAGTGTTAGCAATTTGTTTGATCTTGGCTTAGTTACTTCACATCTTGAAGCCTCAGTTTCCTTATGTTAGTACTTACCTCATTAGGATTATGAGAATTAAATAATATTATATAAGTAAAACATACAGAGACTGATACATGATAAATAAGTACTCTTTTTATAAGCTAATAAGTTTGTTAATGTTTCGTGGTTGCTGGCAGAAAACAGGAGACCCCCAGGTCAGAGACAAATAACATTATTACTCATGGCACAGCAAGCAGCATGAACATCAGCATATTTGCTTAGGTTTTCCTTGCTACCAAGTCCTATGAGTGTGCTGGGTGTCCACGTGAACACATGCAGTGGGTTTGTGTCTTTTTAAAAAAAATTTCTTAAAGCAAACAGCAAATATTGTAGCAAACAACAAACAAGCTAGTTCATATCTCCCTGGGATGGCACCTGCTGTTGCCTTGACCTTCTTTGTTGCCTATGTAACTTATTATTACACAAGAAACAGCTCAGTATCAGGAAATGGAAAGCTTTGCAAACTGGCACACTCAGCAAGAACGTGCAGGGACTTTCAGGCCGGTGGCCGACTGCCTCACCCAATAGTACATGTTCTGGATGAGATAACATATGGTGATTTTTAGGGGTAGTTGTTCTATTTTCCACTTTTAAAGAAGCATGCCATCCTTTTTACCTTTTGTTGCTCTCCAGTTATCACCTTCTTTTCTTGGCCAGCCTGGTTGCTTTGATCTTTACTTGTTTCTTTTGAATTTGTCAATATACCGTATCTGGTTTATAGTCTTACCATACCTCTTTTGCATAATGGTTACTCAATTGCACAAGCTAATAGATATTTTTCAGTTCTCATGTTGCTTGATTTCTATTATGTAAACACTGAACTTTCTCCTTGAAACTCCTTCCTTATTCCTGATACTAAGAAGCTTTCTGCTTCTCTTGACTTCTCTGGCTTTTCTTCTCTTAGTGAATTCTTTTTGTACTTAATCCATACCCCTTAAATATTCATACTTTCCATGGCATGGAATATTGTACTAGTCTACTTACTACTTCCTTCCTTTACCCGACCATCCTTCATTGTATCATTTGCACTACATGGGTCATATTTGTGGAATACAAGTTGAGTATCCCTAATCTGAAATCCCTAATGCCCTCAAATCTGAAATTTCTTGAGTGTCACACGATGCCACAAGTAAGTACTTAACACAAACTTTGTTTCTTGCACAAAGTTATTAAAAATATTATATCAGATTATCTTCAGGCTGTATGTATAAAATGCGTATAAATGAATTTTGTGTTTAGACTTGGATGCTGTTCCCAAAATATCTCATTATGTATATGCAGATCTTCTAAAATCTGAATAAATCTCAAATCTAAAACACTTCTGATTCTAAGCCTTTGGATAAGGGATATTCAACTTGTATAAGTTTAATTTTGTCTTTTGGCTCAAAAACCTTCAGTGGCATCTTATTGAATCTTCCTCTAACATGTAATAAGATTTAATATTGTAATTTTCAAATATATAGAAAAGTTGAAAGAATTGTACAGTTAACCACCCTATAAATTGTAGGGTCTATAGTTGTTAACAGTTTGTTATTTTTGTACTGTTGTATATCTGTCAATCCATTTTATTTTTTTATTTCCTGTACATAAAGTTTTATTGGAACACAGCCATGCCCATTCATTTACAAGAGCAGAGTTGAGCATAGTCATGTGCCGCATAATGATGTAACATTTCATTCAACGAGGGATATCATAACAATCAGGGGCTTCATATATGACAGTGGTCCCATAAGATTATCTATGTTTAGATACACAAAAACCATTGTGTTACAATTG
The DNA here is from genome assembly GCA_008086735.1 of Cheirogaleus medius. Classification (NCBI taxonomy): domain Eukaryota; kingdom Metazoa; phylum Chordata; class Mammalia; order Primates; family Cheirogaleidae; genus Cheirogaleus; species Cheirogaleus medius. The sequence continues at coordinate 30,127,972 of VBSM01000605.1, read as the reverse complement.
CTTACAGTATTGAGTACATGCTGTACAAGTTTGTAGCCTATTTGCTATACCAGATAGCTTAGATATACCATCTAGGTTTGTGTTAAGTACACTCTATGAAGTTTGCACAATGATGAAATCATCTAACAAAGCATTTCTTAGAATGTATCCCCATCATTAATCTCCACATAGCTATATTTGAGACAGAGCCTGCAGAGCCTAAAATATTTACTATTCTGCCTGTTTTATTGAGCTTGGACTGCTATAACAGAGTACCATAGACAAGAGTGGCTTAACAGGAATTTATTTTTCAGATTTCAAGGCTGGTAAATTCAATATCAAGATGCACACCAATTTGGTTCCTCGGTGAGAGCTCTCTTCCTGGCTTGTAGACGGCCAGTATGTGTCCTAACAAGGTGGGGAGAGAGTTCTTCCTCTTCTTATAAGATGCTTCTGCTCTCATGGGGACCCCACCCTCAAGACCTTATCTAAACCTAGTACCTCCAATGGGCCCCACCTTCAAATACCATCACTTTGGGGATTAGGGTTTCAACATATGAATTGTGGGTACACAGACATTCAGCCTATACCACTGCCCTTTATAGATCAATTTTACTGACCCAGTACAGAATATTACCATTACCCTAGAAAGTTCCTTTATTATCCTTATGAGTTTCTACCCCACAGGTGATTGTTCCGACTTTTTCACTTATAATTATCTTGTTTTGCCTATTCTAGAATCATATAGCCATAGTCTATAAAGTGCTTTCATTGAGCATGAAGTTTTTTAGATTGATCTATGTTATTGTGTATATCAGTAGCTCATCCCTTTTTTTTGTGGAATAATTTTTCAACATATAAATTGTATGAATATATTATAGTGTATCTATTGCTCTGTTGGATATTTGAGTTGTTTCCAGTTTTTGGTTATTATGAATAAAGTTGTTATGAATATTCTTGTGCAGATCTTTTTGTGGACATAATGTTTATATTTTTCTTAAATGGAATTACTGAGTAAAAGGGTATGTTTAATTTTATAGGAAACTATCAGACTTTTTTCCAAAGTTTTTCTACCATTTTCCTCTCTACCATCAATGTGTGAAAGTTTTGGTTGTTCCATAACCTTGCTAAAATTATGCTGTTGTCTGTCTTTTTAATTTTAATCATTCTAATGGGCTTACTGAATTTTTGAAGTTTAAAATTCCTGTTCTAAGTATGCAAATTCCTTGAAAAGGCCTTCCATAGTTGTACAGTGTGATATCTCACCAAGATTGGTGAGATACGACATGGGGAGCATCATTTCAGGTAGTAATAAGTGCTTTGAAGAAAACAAAGCAGGTTAATGGAATAAATAATAAACTTTATCAGTAGTGAAATGGCAATAATAAAACAGTAATTACTTACATTATGTCAGTAATGCTGAGAACTATGCTAAGTGCTATATACATATTAGCACATTGAATCTTTAGGATACCTCTTTGAAGTATAATAGATAATGTCATTATTCTCATTTTGCAGATGAGAAACATGAAACACAAAGAAGTTAAATAGGCCCAGCTGGGTGCTTATAATGCAGTGTAACAAACTACTCCAAACACAAACATTTTATTATCTTTCAAGTTTCCTTGGGTTGACTGTGAGCAGCAGAGTAGGTCTTCTACTCCATGTGATGCTAGCTGGGGCCACAGCCATTCTGGGGCCCAGTTGGGTTGGAATTTCCAAGATGGCTCACTCACTTGGCTGGCAGTTGATGTCGACTCTTTTCTTAGAGTTCAGCTGGGACTGTTGACTGGAGCATCTCAGGTCTCTTCTGTGTCCCCTCTAAATGTAACCTTGGCTTCTCATAGCATGGATGGAAGAGGAAGTTGCCATACTTTAGACCAGGGTGTAGACGTTCAGAATGTCATTTCTGCTGCATCCTATTGGTCAGAACAGACATAAGGCCAGCCTAGATTCAAAGGAAGAGGAAATAAACTCCATTTCTCCATGCGAGGGAGGGGGAGTGGAGGGTGGGGTGGGGGGGACATGTGCATACATGGAGGGAAGTAATTGATGGTGGCCATCTTCAGAGACGATACAGCACACAGTCAATCTGACCACTCAGTAGTAGATAGGGATCAGGTTAGTCAGGGAATTCCATCCACTCTGAGAGTATGACAGTCAGCATGAGACTTGATTGAAAAGTAAAGATCTAGTTCTAGTTGATGAATATTACAGGTGAGATAATGGCCTATAGTGGAAAGGAGTTTGTTATTTTAAGAAATAGAAGGAAAGCTGTGTGACTCCAGCTAGGTGAAAGGGATGGCTTAGAGTAGAATGGAACAAAGGATGGAAATAAATTGTATGCTGGATTTGATAGAAGACTGGAACTCTCATCTATAACTCCAGTTTATAATTTTTGTTTCATGAAAGCAGTCAGGTCTTGCTACGTAATTTGCATGGCCCAGTGCCAAATGAAAATGTGGGGTTCTGGCCAGGGTTGGGGAGTCAATCTCCTTTTTTACAGAACCCCCTTTCTCCAGGTCTGCATACCCCCAGGGGATTGCAGTCTCCATGCCAGGACATGCTCATTACCAGGATCAGCAATAGGCAAGAGGCCCTTCTGGTTTGCCCACTGAATGTGCCGTGATGATGCTAGTCTGGGATAGGGATGGCCATTGCCTCGCCTTGCCTTGCCCCCAGTCGCAGGGTAAGAATGAGAGGTTGAGCTGAGCCAGAGGGTTCAACTGACTGAAAACCCTTCTTGCAGAGGCAGACTGCTTGTGAGCTGTTCTAAGTCCCTCACACATGCTTCACTGGAGTCCTGTTGAAGTTTACTTATAAAACTCATTTTCAAAGATAAAATTATTAAGAATTTCAAGACAGTGACCACACAGTATTAAACCCCTGTCATGGGGTCCCGTGTGACTACAGTGATCAACATGCTCATAAAGATGTCCCTGAAAGCAGTGTCACTGCAGGTGTGGTGGTGGTAATGGCGATGATGTAGACCAGGGGTTAGTGAACTTTTGTCTGTGAAAGAAAGACAAGATAGTAAATATTTTAGGCTTTGCAGTCAGTGTGGTCTCTGTCTCAACTACTCAAGCCTGCCTTTGTAGCATAGCGGTATCCATACCAAATATGAAAACATGAATGTATCTGTGTTCTAATAAAACTTGACTTGGGAAAACAGACAGTGGGTTGGATTTGGCCTGCTGGCTACAGTTTGCCCACCTTGATATGATGCTATAGGAATGTACCTTATATAATCCTGAAGCTTGGGCCTGCTGAGGATGCTTCTGAGAAATTAATTTTTTATTTCACCCCTAGTCTTTAAATGAATCCTTAGCAATGTGGTAAGGTTGTTTTTTATCCCTTACATGTACCTGGTAATCAGGCAGGCACAGTCTGTCTCTAGAATTGGAGTGGAGATGAGTGGATAGTGGAATGGAGTATAAAACTCCTTGTGAGAATGGCAAAGAAACATTTCTCAAGTCCAGTGGAATCTTCATTCTGTTTGAGTGGTCACCTCATCGATGCCATTCTTGACTACCCTATTTAAGATCACTATACCTCCTTCACAGTACTCCTATCCTCATTCCCTGTTTCAGTTTTTATCCATAGTACTTATCACCATCTTATATTCCAAATATTTAGCTTATTAATTTCATACCTCCTTTCTTCCTGAATATAAGGCTCATGAGGGTAGAGAGATTTTTGTCTGTTTTGTTCATTGCTGTATCTTTCTGTACCTGGTATATGGTAGGCTCTCAAAAAGCATTTGATAAGAATAAATGAATGAATGGTGCTAGCTCAAGACCAGTGCTAAAAACCTTGCCTATGTTATTTTATTCTTTCTTTTATATTTGTTTCATCATTGTTGCTTAGACTTGGGCTCCTTAAAATGGTGGTGGTTTTTTGCATTCCCTTCCAGCTTAACATCTATTCTTCAGTCTCCCTGTCTCTTTTGCTCTCTCTCTGTCTGGTGTCCCCTAGAGTTGTTCAGTAAGCAACTCATGAAGCCGTAATGTAGTGGCCTTGCTTAGTGCTTTCATTAACTGTGGAGTTGTGGGTACTGCTTTGATTTTCCTCATCTTTTTTCTATTGCTTACTTAGCAACTATTTTCTTTTATTCTTTCCTTAATATCTGACCTACATTCTAAAACATCGTCCAATTGTATGTATGTTGATAGTATATTGTTTTAGAATTTTATATGTACTTTCTGTATGTGTAGGCCTGACTTGAGTTTAAGTGGCTATGGAATGGTATGGAATAATTCTGCTGACTTTTATTGAATGTAAATTTACTGACAAGATCATTGTAATTAAGGCTATCCTACCTCTACCATGTGATTGTAAATCATCATATGTCTGTGTTTTCAGGACATATTGTTATGGTTTCTTTCAGAAGTTTGATCACTTAGCTAGAATTAAGGTGTGGATAAAATTCTTGTTAAAGACATGCCAAATGCAAGTTGGGAAATGCTGCACTGGTTTAAGATTTACTATCAGATTATTTCAAGGTTTTGACTTGCTTACTTTTAAGATTTGTTTGAACATGAACAATTTAATATTTTAAAAGTTCAGGAATGTGCTGTGGTTTACTTTTGTCTATGATGTTTCTCTAGAATTACTCATAAAGTAAAGAAATTGCACTGTTTGGACAGAGGCTTTGAGAATAAGGAAATAAACTAGAGTTTATTATATATAAGAATCTTTTAATATGATAATGTTAACCTCTTTACTAGTTTTGAGAGTCTTAGGACATATAGCTGTTGAATGTTGGACTGAAGAAATCAATAATGACAGCTTTTATAGAACATTTGTTCTCCTCACTTCAAGAGAGCTTTCATCTATATCAGATGACCTTTTGCATGATTTCCCCAGAAAAGGAAGGGTTTTGAGGTAACACTTAAAAACCTTTTAAGTTTTCGTTTGTAACCTTTAGAGAACAACAGGAGCACCTGCTTACCTCTTCATTGCCTAACGTGTTATTGCATTGCACACCTCGGCCATGGTTTGAACTCTGTGATACTCTTGTTCTCTTGCCCTGCCGCTCTCCAACCACCACGTCAAAGCATGCTATCTCTTGCTTCCTAGCTTTTGAACATAGTCCCCTTTTCTCTTTTCTCCCTACTTCCTCCAGGACTAATTTCTATTCTGTATTCAGATCTTCCCTTCCCTTTTGCCTCCCCACCTCCATTTCCCACTCTTCATTTTCAGGTTATGTGTGTTTTTTTTCCACACTGTGCACTTATCACTGTCATAGCCCTCATTTTTCATGGTCTGTATTTCCTCACTAGATTGTAAACTCAGTGGGAAGGAGGGCTTAGATCTGTCTTGTTTATAACAGTATATAGCATTGTTCTGGACCTTTTATAGGTCCAAAATAAATACTTACTGAAGAAATAAATGAATACCTTTGGTGAATGATTCCTAGTGTATGCATGGGGATACTGGGATACTGTCTTATATTCATAAATTAATATATAGTTTTATAGACTTCTGTGCCATAAAAGTAATAATATATTGCACAGCATATACAATGTTCATGTTGTCCATAATTAGGGCATGTAGTTTGCTATAGTGCTGATGAATCGGTTTAGATGAATTGTGGTGTTTTTGTGTAATTCCTCTTCTGACCAGTGGCTTACATTAGCAAGGTGGTAACTAACCATGGTTAGGTTATTTGGTCTTACCCATGGAAAGTAGAAAACTAAACTAATTTTCAGATGTCTTGGAAGTAGGGGAGTCCTTAGTGATCGTTTTCTTCAACATTATCATTTTATAGAAGACTGTCTGTGAGAGGTGCTGTTAAAGGTTATGCAACAAAGCTTGGAAGACAAAATTTTATTTTATTACTGTAAACATATCAATTGAGTTAAAATACATCAAAGATTCTGGGAAATAGAACTTTCATTATTGCTAACTTTCTTTTATTCATGGTAAGGCCAGGTTAAGGAGGTGCATTGGTGGTTCAGCATTGGTGGGTCAGTGGCAGAATTCTCGCCTCTCATGGTGAAGCCAGGGAGCATGGATGGTATAGCACAAGAATCTGGTAGTCCCCTAGCTACTAAGTAAACCCAGCTGATTGTGTAGGACTCACTACCCTGTAATCTTTCGTTGGGCTGGATTCAGCTTGTAGTCAAGTTTTCTTTAACCATCATATTTTAAAAAATCAAATAGTACACATATATAGTTTAAAAAGTCTGAGTGCTAAAAGACCAATAATGAGAAATGGCAGCCTCCTTCTCCACCCTTTGACGTCCGAGTCTTTCTGCTCAAAACAAAAGCAAAAAACAAAAACAAACAAACAAAAAAAGACCTTTATTTCAGCTGCTTTTTTACCTCCATATTTTTAACATATGCAGATTCAGCTACTTGTTGATTTATTAATTTTACTTTGCTTTCTTACATGTCCTTGCTTTCCCTACCCAGGTCATGATCTTTGTAGTCCCACATCTTGAGTTCAAATCTTGATTCATTACAAGCATAGTGCGCTTAGGCCAACTACTCTGTGCTGTAGTTTCGTTTGTAAGTAAAGATAGTATGAGTACCTGTCTCAGAATTATTGTAAGGATTAAATGTATGAAACCACCTAATTTTTGGTTAAATCAGTGATTAGTATTCACGTTTTATGACCGAAAATATTGAATATCTTGTATAACTTTTTAAATATTTCATGAAGTTACCTAATTTTTTTCTTTAGTTGCCCATATATCTATTGTTAATTTTTTGTTCTTACCTTACTTATTTGCTATTTTCCTCCTTTTATGGTTTACTTTGCTTTTTATGTCTAATTTCTACTTATTTGATACTTTCTTAGATATCTTATTTTCTAATTCAGTTTTTCTGTGGAGGGGAACACACTTAAAATGATTTCATTCCTTTTAAGTTTATTGAGACTTATTTTATGGCCTGAATATCTATCTTGGTGCTATACTGTTTATACTCGAAAAGACTGTATATTCTTCAGGTGTTGGATATAGTGTTCTATAACTGTCAGATCAAGTTAGTTCATAGTATTGTTCTGACCTTCCATATCTTTATAGAATTTTGCTTTTGTATTCTGCTAATTTTTGCTGAGTAAGAAGTTTTAAAATGTCCTGTGTTTATGGAAGTATCCTCCTTTAATCATCTCAGTTTCTTGCTTTCCTTATTTTGAGTTCTGTTATTATGAAATGTCCCACCTTATTTCTGGTAGTTATCTTTGTCTTCAATCCTGTTTTATATAATAATATTAAAATAGCTATCCCAGCCTTCTTATTATATATTTTTGCATGACATACCTTTTTCTATCTGTTTACTTTATCTAAGTCCTTTAAGTGTGTCTTTTGTTGGTAGCACATAGTTGGGTTTTGCTTTTAACAGCTTCTGCCTTTTCATTGGAGTGTTTGCATTTAATGTATTTATCGATACGGTTAGTTTAGGTCTACCATTATATTGTTTTCTGTTTCTTATTTAAATATTTGTCTTTTCTGGGTTTTTTTTGTTTGTTTCGCTTTTCAC
>VBSM01000605.1:30100943-30120405 GCA_008086735.1 Cheirogaleus medius | reverse complement strand
TGGGACTATAGGCATGCGCCACCATGCCGGGCTAATTTTTTCTATATATTTTTATGTGGCCAATTAATTTCTTTCTTTTTGTTGGTAGAGACGGGGTCTTGCTCTTTCTTACTCAGGCTGATCTCAACTCCTGAGCTCAAACGATCCTCCCTCCTTGGCCTCCCAGAGTGCTAGTATTACAGGCATGAGCCAGCGTGCCTGGCCTGTTTCTTCAAATTTTTTTCCTGCTCCAGTCTCTCTCATTTTCTTATATCTTCACATTTCATGTTTTTTAAATTAAAAAAACCTTTTTTTTGTTAGCTTTTTTAAGGATATAAAATAACTGTGGCTCTGTTATTTTTAATTATTTTCAGTCTTTTCTTTATAATGCATAAATTCTATCATTAAATTTAAGTTTACTCTTTCCTCTTACCTTTATTGCACCATTTATCCCATCCAGTGAATTTTTTATTTAGCATATTTTATTTTTCCATTCTAAAATGTTTATTTGGGTTTTTTTTATGTTTTCTATTTATCTGCTGAGATTTCCTTTTGATTGATTTCAAGGTAATTTTGCTTTACTTCTTAGAACACAATTATAATAGCTGCTTTAAAATCCTTGTATGATAAGTATGACCTGAGTCATCTTGGGATTGGCATCTACTGATTGCCTTTGCCCTGGAAGAATGATTTATGTTTTTCAGTACTTCTAGTAATTTTGGATTTTATCCTGATTCTTCTGAATGTTTTGCTTTGGTCCTCTGGAGAATGTTGATAATTTTTGTTTTAGCAGGCAGTCAACTCACTTAGACTCAAATTGTAAGCAGTGTCTCACACTGTGTGTGCAGTGGTTCAAATCTTAGCTCAATTCCTTAGGCCTTTACTAATCTGTTTTGGATCAGACCTAGCATACATGGCTTGAGGGTTAATTATTTCCCCCTCACTTTCTTGCCTGCCTGGGCTCCATTCCATGCCTTCTCTGGCTAGAAAAAGCAGGGTTTCTACTGGGATTTTAGCAGCCCATGCCTCTGTTCCTGTCCACAACTTGTGGCTCTACCTCAGAGCAAAACTGCAGAGAGACGGGGAAACTTATCTGATGCAGGTTGCTTCTCCAGGTTTTAGCTATCCTCTACATCCCTCCCTATTTTTTTTAATGTTCAGAATGCCCAGGTGGTTGTAGGTTTTTTTTTTTTTTTTTTTTTTATTTTATTTTTTTTTTTTTGTATTTTGTCCTGAGTTACTCTCAGTGCGAGGGTTAACCTTTGGGGGGCTACTGATGTGCTGGAACTTGGAACTAGAGTCAACTATAGATTTTTGAGATTTTTTCCCCTACTCCCTGAATTAGCTTTCCAACTAATATTTTGCTTTATTTTTCTTGCATGTTGGAACTTTTCTTTAAATTTGGTGTTCTTTTTGTGCCTATTTATATCCTATAGCTTTGTGTGTACTTGACTTGTTGATCTGTGGGTTTCAGTGTTTTGTCATTTCTTGGTGAGCCAACCTTTTCATTGGGGACTTCTCAAGTGTCAGTGTCTGCAGTTTTGTTAGTAAGGGATAATAATGACTTGGATTAGAGTAGTGACATTGAAGGGAAGTGGATGGATGGATTCAAATGGGAGTGTGTGTGCGTGTGTGTGTGTGTGTATTTAAATACTCATAAAATCTATTTGTGGAGAGAGAGAAGGGCAGGGTGGATTACTACCTGTGAATTTTTATTGGAGGCATCTTGAAATAGAAACAGTCTGAATTTAGAGACAGTAAAACTTGGATTTGAATCAACCTGACTCTGCCCCTAATTAGGTGTGTCCATTCTGTTCTTTAAAGTTTGTTCTTCACCTGTAAAAGGGAGGATGATATCCACCTCAGAGGATTATAGGTATTAAAATAGATGATATAATATATGTAATGTGTCTTTGTTTTGTTTTATTTTTAAAAACTAACATATATTGGATCTTTACTGTGTCAAGCATTATTCTGAATATTTAAAATTATTAATTTTTGTCATCAAAAGCCCTGTATCTAAGTCATACTCGTTTTATAGCTGATAAAAGTGAGGCCCAGACAGGTCACAAAGTTGGTAAGTATTGGGGCCTGGATTTGAGTCTGGAAAATTTGGTTCAAGAGTCTATGAATTTGGCTGGGCGTGGTGGCTCACACCTGGAATCCTAGCACTCTGGGAGGCCGAGGCGGGTGGATTGCTCAAGGTCAGGAGTTCAAGACCAGCCTGAGCAAGAGCAAGACCCCGTCTCTACTATAAATAGAAAGAAATTAATTGGCTAACTAAAAATATATATATATAAAAAAATTAGCCAGGCATGGTGGCGCATGCCTGTAGTCCCAGCTACTTAGGGAGGCTGAGGCAGGAGGATTGCTTGAGCCCAGGAGTTTGAGGTTGCTGTGAGCAAAGCTGACGCCATGGCACTCTAGCCCGGGCAACAGAAGTGAGACTCTGTCTCAAAAAAAAAGAGTCTATGAATTTAACCAGTGTGCTGCTTATTCTTAGCCCAGTGTATGTGATTGAGGATAGGCTCAGAAGTCTCTGTGCAAGTTACTTGTTATTGAATTTATCTGTGTGTTATATATTCCTGCACAGTGCTTTTCATTGACCTAATTAAAAACAAAATTACTATATAAAAAAATACTTTCAAATATTTCTTCATCGGTGTTTTAGTTATGTTAAATAAGGATTTCTTTTTAAAGCAAAATTCAATCTTTTTAAAAAATAAAGTTCAAAATTTAAATTACCAGGTTTTTCCTTCTCTAAATCTATTTGGTAAATATGTTTATTATGTATGCTGAGATAGGTTTATGGATAAATGGAATTTGAGTACCACAAAGAACCACCTACTCAGCTTTTCTCTGGATAGTATTTTTTCCTCTGGTTTCTTCAAAAGCACGGTTTTTACATATTTTTTTTTTCTTTTACATCTTTGTTCCTATTGCAAATGAATGCAGTTAATAAAATTCAAGTGTATAAAATATTGCTTGAAAATGCCAGTCATGTCAAGATTTTTAAAACCTCAGTGTAACAGTGTTTTCATATTGACTAGTGCTTTTAAAAATGTGGCGTTGTAGTGATCATTGTAACTTGAAAATCAGTAGTATTTATATAGGAATAAAGAAATGTGAACCTTCCAAAACAGAAAGCACCAGACTCAGTTGGGTTCACTGGTAAATTCTGCTGCCTTAGTCTGTTTTATGCTGCTATAACAGAATACCACAGACTGAGTAATTTGTAAGAAATGTATTTCTCACAGTTCTGGAGGCTGGGAAGTTCAATGTCAACGTGCCAGCATTTGGTGAGGGCCTTTGTGCTGCATAATCCCATGGTAAAAGACAGAAGCGCAAGAGTGTATGAGAGACCAAGTGGAAGGAGGCCGAATTCATCCTTTTATTAGGAGCTCAGTCCTACAATAATAACATTAATCCATCCGTGACCTAATCACCCCTTAGAGGTCCCACCTTTCAACATTGTTGCATTGGGGATGCAGGATTCCACACATCCCATAATATATTTTACACTATAATGATAACTCCGTCATGAGGAAATACAATAAAATTTTATTGCCGCCCACATTCTTTCAATTTGTTAGTCCTAGATATACGCAAATTAAAGCAAATCCAGCTATGAAAATCCAGAATTACATAAAAATATACATTTATATAGCATCTACTAATAATTTAAAGAAGTAATTATTCCAGTTCTCTACAATCTCTTTCAGAAGATTGAAGGAAAGGGAATACTTCCTAACTTATTCTGTGGGGACAGCATTACCCTAATACCAAAACCAGACAAGATATTACATTATAAGAAAATAAATATGCAGAACAATAGCTCTTATGGACATAGATATAAAAATTCTCAAAAAAATTTTAGCAAATAGAATTCAAATAGAATCCAACAATGTATAAAAAGAATTATACACTGTGACTGTGTGTGATTTATCCCAGGTATGCAATTCTGGTTCAACATTCAAAATTTGTTTAATGTAAAATCACATCGTATAATAGATGCAGAAAAAGCATTTGACAAAATCCAAGACCTGTTTATGGTAAAACTCTCAGCAATCTCAGAATAGAAGGGAACATCTACTAAAAACTGATATCAAACACCATACTTCATACTTAATAGTGAGAATTCAAATTTTTCCCTCTAAGAACAAGGCAAGGATGTCCCCTCTTACCACTGCTTTTCAACATCATACTAGAAGTTCTAGCTAATGCAGTAACACAAGAAAAGAAATAAAAGTTCTATAGATTAGGAAGGAAGAAATAAAAAACTGTCTTTGTTTGCAGAAGACATGAAAATATGAAAGAATTGACCAAAAAAAAAAAAAAAGAAACAACAACCCCCCCAAAACCCTCCTGGAACTAATAAGCAATTGTAGCAAGATTGCAGGATACAAGGACAAAAGTCTATTGTTTTTCTGTATACTGGCAATGAACAAATGGAATTTGAAACTGAAAACATATAATACCACTTATGTTAGCACCCTGAAAAAGAAATACTTGGGTATAAATCTAACAAAATACGTACAAGAACTATATGAGGAAAACTACAAAACTTTGCTGAAAGAAATCAAAGAACTAAATAAATGGAAATAGAAAGATAGTCCATGTTCATTGATAGGTAGACTCAATATTGTCAAGATACCAGTTCTTCATGACATGATCTGTAGATTCAGTGAAATCCCAACTAAAATCCCAGCAAGTTATTTTGTGAATATTGACACAGATTCTAAATTTACATGGAGACACAAAAGATTCACCATAGCCAACTCAATATTAGAGGAGAACAATTGGAGGACTGACACCACCTGACTTCAAGAGTTACTATAAAGCTATGGTAATCAAGACAATGTAGTATTGGCAAGAAAATAGACAAATAGATCAGTGGGACAGAATGTAGAATCCAGAAATAGATTCACATAATTATAGTCAACTGGTCTTGACAAAAGAGCAAAGGTAATACATTGTCTTTTCAACAAATAGTGCTAGGACAACTGGACATCTACATTGCAACAAGTTGAACTTAGAAACAGATTTTACACCCTACAGAGAAATTAGTTCAAAATGGACCACAGATCTAAATGTATAAGGCAAAACTATGAAACTCCTAAAAGATAACAGGAAAAAATCTAGATGATGTTGGATGTGGTGATGACTTTTTAGAAAGAAAGAATTGATAAGCTGGATTTCATTAAAATTTAAAAGTTCTGCTCTGCAAAAGATACTGCCAAGAAAATAAAAAGACAAGTCACATACTGGGAGAATATATTTGCAAAAGATATATTTGATAAAGGTCTGCTATCCAAAACATACAGAGAACTCTTAAAACTCAATCATAAGAAACATAACCCTATTAAAAAATGGGCCAAAGGTCTTAACAGATACCTCATCAAAAAAGATATACAGATGGCAAGTAAGCATATGAAAAGATGCTCTACATGGTTTTGAAATGTAAGTTAAACTATGTTACTCCTGCACACCTATTAGAATGGCCCAAATCTAGAAGACTAACAACAACAAATGCTGGTGAGGATGTGGAACAACAGGAACTCTTGTTTATTGCTGGTGGGGATGCAAAAGAGTACAGCTACTTTGCAAGGTAGTTTGGCGGTTTCTTAAAAAACTAAACATACTCTTACCATCTGATCTAGCAGTGGTGCTCCTTGGTATTTACCCAAAAAATACCCAACAAAGTTGCAAGCTTATGGTCCACACAGAAACAGGAACACGTATGTTTATAGCAGCTTTATTCATAATTGCCAAAACTGTGAAGCAACCGAGATGTCCTTCAGTAGGTAAATGGATAAACTGTGGTATATCCAGACAATGGAATATTATTCAGAACTAGAAAAAAATAAGCTATCTAGCCATGAACAGACATGGAGAAATGCAGAATTACTAAGTGCAAGAAGCCAGTCTGAAAAGGCTTTATACTGTATGATTCCAACCATATGACATTCTAGAAAAGCAAAACTATGGAGACAGTAAAAAGATCAGTGGTTGCCAGAAGTAAGCAGGAAGGGAGAGATGAATACGTGGAGCACAGAGGATTTTTAGGGCAGGGAGAATACTCTGTGTGATACTATAATGGTGGATGCATGTCATTATACATTTGTCAAAACCCATAGAAACAACACTAAGAGTGAACTCTAATGTAAACTGTGGACTTTGGGCAATAATGATGTGTCAGTGTAGGTTTATCAATTGTAACAGATGTACCACTCTGTTGGGGGATGTTGACACTTTGCATGTGTCAGGGCAGGAGATATATGGGAAATCTCTATACCTTATGCTAGATTTTATTGTGACTCTAAATCTCTAAAAAATAAAATTTATTAAAAATATATGGTGAATCAATATAGGGGTACATGATTGCTAACATTGAAGGAAACAGAGTGAGTGATAGTGGGTATATGCATTTGTGTTTGTCTTCTGATAGTTTCAAGTTTTCAGATTATGTGTTTAGATTTAACAGCCAACTTTTGAGAGGTTTTGCTTTGGCACATAACATTTGATGGATCAGCCCTTTATCGTCTATAGTGGTGTCTTGGCATTTGCTGTACTTCCTGGATGAATCATCAACAACAGTATGTCTAAGTAATTGTTGTTACTGTATTTAGTTTGCTTGAGGATTCTGTTCTTAGCTTCCCTGTGTTTGTTGAGGGAAGAATGAAACTTTCTGTGAAGGAAGTTGATGTTTCAGGCCTGGTTCTTACCAGTCTTCGCTCCCTGATTTACCTATGATAAACTATGCTTTTATTTCCCTTATTTCCCTTCCTGCAGTCACGTTGTAATATGGCCTTGCCTCAGAGCTTCTATTAATAGTTCGTAGAAGCTGGAAGCTCTAGGGATTGACAAGATGGGATTTGTACCTATTTCCTACACCCAGTATTGTACCTGAAACATACTAGGCATTTGGTAAATGTTGGCTGAATGATGGATGACTGACTGAATGAATGAAAGTGCATGAATCACAGGAAGAAAATGAGGCTGAAAGAGATTAATAACACAATCAAGGTTATCCAGCTATTAGGTGGTGGATATCTTACATTTAGATCTCCTGGCATTAAATCATGTTCTTTTTTAGTTTATTCATTTAGCAACTAGATGACATTCTAAAAAGATGTGAAATCAAATAAGACAGTACATCACACTAATTTTTAAAATGACAAAAGGATGCTTGTAATAGTAACTTTAACAATATTACATGGGATTAGTTGCTTTAACATCTTGCAAATGAATCTAAAACAAACCAGTTACACACCGTCCAGCTTCAATCCGGTCATTGAGTCAGAGATAGTATCCACAGCTCTGGATTCAGTTTTAGCTAAGGCTCTTTAAAGTTGGCAGAGGAAAAAAATAAGGACTGCTACAAAAGAAGCAGAATGAATGGTCAAAGGTAGAAGGAAAACCAGAAGGGAACAGTTCTGAGAAAGCTAAAGAAAAAGTAATTAGAAGTACAGTCCAGTGTGTTGAGTGTATTAAAGATTTAAATAGTATGAAGACTGAAAAGAGGCTTTTGGATTTAACAATAAGAAGGTAATTGTTAGCAAGAGATTTTGAGTGAAGTCAGATAGTAATGGTTTGGTGAAGAAATAAGAATTAGAAGTGCAGAGAATGAGAATAGTTAGATATCTTTTTTTTTTTTTTCCTTTATTGGATGTTTGTCACTGAAGGAAAAGAAGGGAGAAATAAAACTAGTTCAAAAAGCAGGAGAAAAAATATTTTTAGCTGGGGTAGGTTTTTTTCTTTTTAAAATATGGTGTGAATAGAATATACATGTGGGTAGAGAGAAGTGGTGTTGAAAAGGAAGGAGAGATGATTTAAAGAAAAATCAGTCCTTTGGGAGGCAGGATCTTCTCTGTACAGTTGTCTGGCATTTGGGAGCAAAGAACATAAGTTAGGATGGGTGCCATAATGCTAAGTTTAGAACTGCAGAGTAGAGAAGTTGGAGTTTTTGCTTGAAAGCTTGTTTTCCTCTGTGAAGTAGGAAGCAAAGATTTGAACTGGGGGTTCCATGGTTGGAAGTGAGGAAAGGAGAGTGGTAGAGTTGAAACACCTGATGACTATTTCTGAAGGCCCTGCTGGAATTGGAAACTAAATTTGTAGTGGCACCAATTTACATAGTCATGTGATGTGTTTTCCTTCCTCCACCAGAAAGCAGTAGACAGACTCATCCTAAATTGGGTCTTGATGATGTAGACTTGGCCAAGGATAAGAGGACTAGGGAATTGAGGGTGTTGGTGTCATGCAACTTTTTCATTTTATAGTCCAGACTACGTAGGATAGAAGATGAAACCAGGTGGCAGCGAATGGAGGGTGCAAAGAATAGATTCAGTGAAAGTAAGGGAGCAAGAAAGTTAAAGGCAGGAGGTTGGGATCAGGAACCAAGATGTATAAATGAATGTTTTTGAGAAGAAGCAGTTCTAGTTGATGACCAGGTCAGGGAGTCTGTCAGGGGAGTAGAGTACTGAAATAGTTACTGGATGACTCAACTACAGATATCATTACTTCTTGTTTTATAGCTAAAGTGTTAGGATGGTTTAGGTGTTTTGTATTACAGTAGCATTTAAGATTGAGGGGATGATAATGAGGATGGGGATACTGGCTTGTAAATCTTTCTTACTGGGAATGATTTGAATCCTTGTAAATACTACTGATAAGAACAGGGTAAGAGAGGGTCTAGCAGGCTAGGCTGTATTGACATTGTGAACTTCAAGAAGCTCTTGATCGGAAATTGACAGTATCCGAGAAAATTTTTCTTCTTGTTTCTAGATAAGGGAGAAGGAATGGGAGGATCAACATCCTTATTTGAGAGGGCTTTGAGGGAGGTAGTGCCATTGAAGGGAAGTTGGATTTCAATTAAATGTGAAGAGATTATTTTATAAAGTGGCTGAAGGTATAGAGGAGTTAATGATCATATAGGGTTTTTAGAGATAGAATAGCAATTGTTAAAAACTGAATTGTAAAGTTTTAAATTAATGTATTTGTTTTTATACAATATATTCTATTTTCTTACTATATAACATTTTATTTTTTAAATTTTATTTTAAAATAATTTTAGACTTACAAAAAAGTGGTAAAAATACTACAAAGAATTCCTGTGTACCGTTTACCTAGTTTCCCCAAATGATTACATTATACCACATTTGGCTTTGTGAAATTCTCTTTCTTTGTATATGAGATATATATGTGCACATATACATATATATGTATTTTTCTGAAACATTTGAAAGTAAATGGCAGACATAATGTCCCTTTACATCTAAATATTTCAGTGTGTATTACCTAAAAGCAGAGACATTCTCTTACGTAAATAGAGTGCAATTATCAAAATCCATGACATTTATACAATACTAAACATATTTCACCAGTTTTCCTACAAATGTCATATATAACAAAAGTAAAAACTTTTTTAAATCAGGATCTGATCTATTATTGGACATTATACATAGTTATCAAGTCTCTTAGTCTCTCTTTACCTGAAGCAGTCATCTTTTTTGTCTTTTACGACATTAATGTTTTAGAAAGGTTCAGGTTAGTTATTTTGCAGCATACCCCACAAATGTCCTGTTTTTTCTTATACTTTCTCCCACTTGTTTTACAGTTCATTGGTTATTCTTGCTTGAAATAGTTATAAACTATGATAGTTGTCAAATGGTGATTTCTTAATTCTATCATTTTTTTGTACATTTATTAATTAGAATTCTATAAGGAACAGTTTCCCCTTACTCCCAATTTGTTTATTCATTTATATCAATATGAATTCATGGGCTCATATTTTATTCTCTGAGTTATAATCTGATACTGTCATCATTTATTTTGAGGCTCAGATCATCCCAGATTTGGCCAGTGGGAGCCTTGTCCATCTGCTCCTGTGTCCTTGTACCATGTCCCTATCATTTTTGTACTTTCTTGCCATAGAGCATTTAGATAATGTGAAAGTATCTGCCTCATAGAGCTTACTTTGAGTAGAAGCACTGTTTACACTTATACATAGGGCAACAGTAGAAGAAAACTGACCAACACAGCAGTTATTGTCACAGTGTGCTGGGTGCTTAATGAACATTTTCTCACAAAGTTGTTTGTGGAAAGTTTGTTAGAGTCCTTTATCAGTTGGGTTGTTGAATAAAGCAGTTGGGACATTGGTGACATATTGCTCACAGTGTTGGTGTGCCATCCTTAACAGTTACAGCTCTAAAGAATGGATAGTATTACTGTGAAAACAGAATGCTTTTTTTAGATTATATAGATGAATATATAATGTGGTTAACAACTAGTTATGGCAGAGAGCGCCATGAGAAAAAAAACCTGACAAGTAGGAAACAGAAGAAAACCCCTAATGAATCCTTTTGATCTCTAAACTGGCTTTTGTTAGAAAATTATCACATTAAAATAGATACATGCTAATATTGTATGTATTAGTACTGTTAAATGATTTATGGGAATAACAAACATGATCATATGTGGGTTTGTGTACCTGACTTTTCTCGTGAAGATGATCATGACTATAAAAGGTTATTGAATGGTTGTAGAATCTGTGATGGTCTTGTTTATTGTCTTTGAGAAATTTTACAAATGTGGGTTTTCTAACTTGTAGAAATTTATTCCTTTATGCACAGATGGAAATCTCTTCAACATGTCACATTCTGTCCTACATAAAAACAAAAAAAGTATGTTCCTTTTCATCCCTATTCTAGAGAACTTAGAAAAAAATATAGAAAAGTAAAAAAAAGAAAATACAACTTTTAAGCAACTATGCTACCTATTTTGTCTATTAACAATCATTTTGAAACCGTTAACATTTTGCCTTATTTAAAATTGGAATATATGATTTACACACACACACTTTTGTTACTTCTTTAACATCTTATCATGAGCATTTCCTTATGTTGTTAAATATTCCCCCAAAACATCATTTTAAATGGCTGTATAATATTCCACTATATTGATATGGTGTGTTTAACTGTTCTATTTTGGATAAGTAGGTTTTTTCCAGTTTTTTATTATCATAGCATCATGATGAACAGCTTTATAAAGAAATCTTATTTTAAGTTTCTCAGTAGTTCCTTAGGATATGGTCATAAAATGGGGATTATTAGGCTGAAGCGATTGAGTGGTTTTGTAATGACCTTTTTATGTTATAAAAGTGACATATGCTTATTTTTTAAAATACAGGCGATATAAATATAAAGAAACAAACAATCTAGGCACCCAAATTTTACTAAACAGAAATAATCTATGTTTAACACTTATAATTTTGGGATAATACTATTTATACTACTTTTATTTATTTATATTTTATTTTTTTCTCTTTAAAAAAAATTTTTTTTGAGATGAGTCTCACTCTGTTGCCTGGGCTAGAGTGCCGTGGCATCAGCCTGGCTCACAGCAACCTCAAACTCCTGGGCTGAAGTGATCCTCCTGCCTCAGCCTCCCGAGTAGCTGGGACTACAGGCATGCGCCACCATGCCCGGCTAATTTTTTCTATATTTTTAGTTGGCCAATTAATTTCTTTCTATTTTTAGTAGAGATGGGGTCTTGCTCTTGCTCAGGCTGGTCTCGAATTCCTGAGTTCAAGTGATCCTCCCGCCTTGGCCTCCCAGAGTGCTAGGATTACAGGCGTGAGCCACCGCGCCCAGCCTATACTACTTTTAAAACTAAAAATATAAGGTATGATTTTGTTTGAATTTAATAACATGGGAAAAAAATCTTAAAAGAACTGCTGAACTCTAGGTAAAGATTTCTTCTTCAGCACAGAGCCTTGTACGTTTTGTACAAACTAAGTTCACTAAAATTAAGAAAATAAACAAGTTTTATTTATAAAAAACAGTATCAAATTAGAGTAATTTCTAAAACTGCATGTTTAAATTTTAGTTATTAGAGGTTAAATTGCTGTGAATAATGAGGTGATTGGCACTAATACTTTTATCTCTTCTTTCTCCAGTTATTACTTTTATGGTACTTGTATTTTTGCTTTTTCAGGGCATATAATGTTTGCTTTCTGTTTACCAGAAGTTTAGTCTTTAGCTTTATATTTAGCATAGGTCTATATTTAAGCGGATTCAGTGCTTACCACCATATCTTTTCCATTGCTTTTCTGTTTCTGTGCTTTTTATTTTGATTGAGTTTTTGATTGCCTTGTTTTCATCCTGGGGTAGTTTTGTTGAAGGACACATGGGTGCTATGTATTCTCTGTCTTTTTTCATGTTTGAAAATGTCTCTCGACTTATTAATATCTGACTTTATCTACGGAAGACAGCTTGGCTGGCTTAACTTTTTTTTTAATTTAAATATTAAGACTGTGAAACATTTCATTCTGATATTTTTACTGTGCTTTAATGTCTCAGTCCTTTATTATTAGGTATATACTCTTTATGCAGTTTAACTTTTTAAATTTTACCAGCTACCACATTTACTGACTAATTCTTGGTGCATGCAAATCGGAAACTTACTGGAGAATTGGTCAAAATGTTCTTATTTAATTTGATTAAGAGAACAGAAGGAATAAAACCTTTTATTACAAATTGCCATTGTTATATTATCAATGCCTACGTTAGATAGAATACTAATATGTTAATTGTAAAAATCAGAGCCTTGGAATATTTTGAAAACTTAAAAATTTAAATAATTTTATAACTCTAAACATTATTTAAAATTTCTTCTGCTTTTAAAAAATGCTTTGGAATAGCTTCTCCATCTGGATTTCTAAATTATGGTCGCCAACCCATTGAAGGAGGAAAATCTTAAAAACTAGAATCACCCTGTATTATCATTTCTAATAAAACACATTTGATGGGAGGCAAATTTGTTTTGAAAATTAGTCAGCTCTGTTAATTTACACGAAGACTAAGAAGTGCCTTGACGTTTCCTTAGCTGTGCTGAGGAGGGGGCTGGAGGCGGAGCTCATCACTCACCCAACTTTCCTTTTCTAGTCATCATTTCTCTCCCAACCATCAACAGCAGTTTTGGATGGATCCTCTAAATGGATCATCTCAGCTTATCTTATCGCCTACATGTGACCCAGGTATCCTGCTCTGGAGGGAGGGTCATGCTGGTTGAGAACTAATTGCTGTGCCAAAGGAGTATCCTGACTGTTGGATTAAATAGATAGTCAGGGCCTCGTCCTGGAGTGGGCTGAGTTAATTTCCACCCAAATTACTGTGGATGTATAATGAAAGAGGAGTGGAAAGTATTTTAGGGACACAATCATGTCTACCCTAATTGTGTAAGACTACAGCATAGTCACTAACATACATCTCAACAAGCTGTTTGCATTGATGAAATCAGGATATTGTGCTATGGAGAGACAGAAGCCCAAATTAGTGACCAGACTCCAAAAAATGCTGTTTTTAAAAAGTAAACTTAAAATATGTTATATCTAACACATATTGTGATATAAAACCACAAAAAGTGAGACCGAACACCTTCCCATTATGAAATATATAGACATTTATATACATATTATTGTCTTTTCATGCTAAAATGATGCGAGCTAGATTGCTGGATAATCAGAAGACTCTGAGAAGGTAAGTGGAGGCCAGCAGGGAGCAGTGCCCTGGAAGATAGACAACCTTAGAGGAAAGGAAATATGAGAAGGTGCCAGCCCAGCACACTCAAATATTTTTCTCTTTTATGTCATTTTTTTCTTTTCTCTTTTTTTTTCTCCTCTTAAAGACTAGGAAATCAGCAAGCTGTTAATAAACTGTTAAGATCGTATCTATTGATAAAGAGGCGTAATTGTAGACAGATTTGTCGATGCATATTTTCTTATGTTAGCTATGAGGAAGATAAATAAAATTTTGAAGACAGTATCTTTTTGTTGATATTTTATAACATTTCAAGAAGCATACATCATTTAATGAAAGGACGGTGAACACAACTAATGAGTGTTCTATATGGAGCATGTTGTATGCAAGGAGGGAATTTTAGGATTAGTATATTTCTGTTGCAGTTTTAGCATATGAAAAAGAATTTAACCAGAGTTGTAATTCAAATGTAATAGAAATTCATGTAAAATCTTTAGCCTACCTGTTTGGCTTCTTTGTTCTTTGAAGGTCTTTGAGATGTAAATGTTCTCCAGAGTCCTCTCCCATAATTTACTAAGGAAAGTAATAATTAGCTGTTAGGGATTTCAAAGTACTTGGGTTAACAAGGTTATTCTCTCTCAATGCTTTTCCATCTTATATTATTGTGACTGGTGACCTATATTGTATTTTCTTCTAATTTTAACCAAAGCAGAATCTGTACTTTTGAGGACTTTTTTACTCAGGTTCAACGAGACATACAACTTCTACTTTTGTAGAGCTCTTACTGTAGCGGGAAGAAAGATTGTAAGTGAATGATTACATAAAATAAAATTGCTATTGTGGTAAATGCTCTGAAGAACAGGGTTATGGTTGAGATTATGTTACAGAGTCAAGTTCTTAGGAGAGAGTCAAATTCTCAGGAAAGCCCTTCTTGTCTCCCAAAAGCAGACTGGGAGACAAGAAGGGCTTTCCTGAGAATTTGATTTTAAGCTGCAATCTGAACAGTATATAGAAATAGCTAGGCAGTGAGTGAGGCACGGGAGGAAAAGAATTTAACATATACAGACCCAGAGCTCTTTTTTGTATGTGATTATGTTTAGTGTCTTTTTAAGAGATGGAGTAATGGACAGATACACAGGTCTGGAGCTCAGAAAAACAGTCTAGTCTGACAACATAAATTTGGGTTTTTATTCTTTAATCACTTCATTGCTCCATTAATTATCCCTTTCCTTACATTTTCTTAAAAAGACAGATACTATTTCTGATTTATATATTTTTTTTATTTGGTTACAATTCTAGATTGTGTTATTTTCAAAAGAAATGGAGCATCTGGATTGGAGAGCATGGTGCTCTCTGTGGAGTACCTTGAAATACAGTCATGCATCGCTTGATTTCATGTTCTGAGAAATGAGTCCTTAGATGATTTTGTTGTTCTGTGAACATCGTAGAATGTACTTACACAAACCTAGATGGTATAGTCTACTGCGCCTAGGTTATATGGTGTAGCCTGTATCTCCTATGCCACAAACCTGTATGATATGTTAACGTGCTGAATACTGTAGGCAGTTGTAACACAGTAGTAAATATTTGTGTATCTAAACCGATCTAAACAGAAAAGGTAAAGATAGAGTATTATAATCATATGGAACCACCATCCTATAGGTGGTCCATCGTTGACTGAAACGTTATGTGGTCCATGGCTATACTTGTATGTTCTGTCATACTAACAAGGATTGTTAATACTAGCAGAAAATATGCCTATATTAAAACACACCAACCATCAGTGTATGTTCAAAACAAGAAGCTGAAAATTAGACTTGATTTGCTATCTTGCAGTTTTTTCATTAATATTCATTTGCTACTTATGCATTTGTTTCCTAATGGTTCATATTTTTGCTTTGTCATATGCCAGCTCCCTCTAGCAGAAAAGAGTTTAGAGAGAGCAAAGATTTAGTGGGAAGATATTTGGAAAAGAATCCTAAGTTTAAGAAAATTCTATTAATTTGCTTAAATGGCTGTGTGTATGAAAGACTGCTATAATTTAGTTTTATTGGTAGAAAATCTAGGTCCGTTTACTGAGCAGCACTGTTTAATGGGAACCTTTCTTCTGAGTTGTTGGTTTAGAACACCTGGGCTATCTGTGGAAATCTCTTATCACCTACAATTATCTAATCCTAGGAGCACTGATGAGGTAGCTTACTTTCTTCTTGGGTGACTTAGATGAGTAGCTTGACTCTGCCATTTGATTTTATTACAACTCTAATCTGTTTTCTTCTCTAAATCAAGTGTTAAATAAGGCGACATAGAATAATAGAGACTTCTATAGATATATTTTTTTTCAGCATTATAGTGTCTTAGAGTTAGAAGGAGCCTTTGTGTGATCTACTCTAATATTCTACTGAGGACAAGAACTCCATTATATGTAGATTGACCATTTAATTTATCAAACTAGAACATTTTTGAGAATGAACAGCGTAGGAAAAATGCTCAATTGGGTGGGGACTCTGGAACAAAAGGTATAAAGTGAAAGTGTCCTGGGAAAAATAGGTGTGGTCACCCTACTTATACCACAGCCTTGCCAGTTCATCATCCAGACTCTGCTTGAAAACATTTGTTGTCTCACAAAAAAGCTAGTGCCATGGGTAGCTCTAAAAATAAAAAAGTTTTTTTATTAAGCTAAAATTTATCTCATTTGCTATTACTAACTCATTCCCAGTTCTCACTAAATATAGTCATAATATGATAATACACAAAAACATCAGCTCTTTAGATAGCTTTTTTACTTACAACTTTAAATTTTTTTTTTGTTAGCAAAATCTTACAGTTCTCTCCTATAGTTCCAACCTATGCCCAAATTAAAACAGAAAAGAAAAGAAATGGGAAGACAAATGAAAAAAAGGCCATACTGCTGGCCAACTCGCCAAGCACTGATAGAGGGCACTGCTTGCCATGTAACACTTGATAGCACATCCATACATTCTCATCTTGGTACTTTTAGAAAACATTGAGTGAGGTCTCTAGCTTCTCAGAAGCAAAACTTCCAATTACTACATTAATATTTTATTACCTTAAAATAGAATAAAGGTCTATACTATTGGAGACATGCCAATGAAAGTGAAAGAAATACTATTTTATACACTAGAAGGCTGTACTTCCAGTTAATCATAATGCTTACAGTTTTCTTATAATTAAAAACACACTTTATGTTTATCTATAAAACTAGCTACAGATAATTTTAAGTTAGCCCTCTTGGCATCTTTTTTCCTTTAAGCAAATAAATAGTGGTTTATTTGGCATGCAACTTTTCACCACTCTAGTTGCTATATTAAAGACATATTTTAGTTTTCATGTGTGCTATATTGCCCACATTTTTTCAGGAGGCTCATAAGGACGAAGAGCTGGAATGATAGTTTTTGAGGTGAAATGTGAGTAGGGCCACAGAGCCTCGTTCATCACTGTGTATACAAGGAGGTCCCCTCCACCCTGCCTCTCCTTTTTTTTTTTTTTGCTATTTAGGTAATTGTTTTTTTTCTTTCTTCTTTATTGAATATAGAGGCTGAGGGCATATTTATGTAATTGTTGAAAGAATGTAAAATAGAGCCATTTGACAACATGATTAAGGGAAATTATTCCCAAATGTCATTGTCTAAATTGATAAATGTGATTTGATTTGAACCCTTGTAATGGAGATAGTTAAAAGGCAATCAAAGTTGGTTTATTTATAGAAGCAATTTTATTGCTTACAAAATGTCAAAATTGAAAGGTGGCATTTAAAGTAAATTGGAAGTCACATGCTACAGTAGGTAGAGGCTGTTGACTGAGTTATTGGGTTTTACTGTTGATGCATAGCAGTGTTCACTGTACATTCTAATCTTGTAAAAGTAAAACTGTATGTGTTAGGTAGGGCTGTTGAAAGAAATTAGGGTATGTTTCACAGCAGGGGTCCTCAAACTTTTAAACAGGGGGCCAGTTCACTGTCCCTCAGACCGTTGGAGAGTGCGCACTGTGGGCCCAGGGCGAGTCGGCTGCTAAGCAGGACAGGCAGCGGCGGCAAAAACACCGGGCAGTAGTTTGAGGACGCCTGTTAGAGGTTCCAAAGCTTTACTTCAGAGCTCTTATGTATGAGTGGCTGTAGTTATTCCTTTCATTGCAGTTTTTGAGTAATTTTGACAAGTTTTAAAAATGGTTTGGTCACTCTAAGGAGCACATTTATGTATTTGATGTGGTGTAAGGAGTGTTTCTTGTAAGGAACAGCTCTCCAGCTGTTTTGCTATATAAGATTTTTTCTTTAGTAAAGTTCATTGTATCTACATTTGCAGCTTTAATAGGAGATGTGAAAAAGTGATTTTCTCTTTTTGACACCTTCACTATTAATTGTTTAGTTGATGTTACCAAGTAAATATCTGTGCTTTACTTTTATTTGCCTTACTTTGCTCATCTAATATTTTTGCCCTTAAAAGTATGATCAGTTAAAGATGATTAAATGAAGAATTCTCCTGGGTACTATGTAATGGGAGATGCGTTGTAATACCAGGTGCAAAGTTTTGCTAGTTGAGAGGGTAACCATTTAGGTTCTGCTTGGAAACCTGCTGCAAGTAAATGTAGCAGCACTGATATATTACAGCAGTATGATTATAAACCTCATAAAGTTTATAATCATAAAGTGCACTTTATTATTTGGTCTTCATATTCAATTTCTTTGAATTGTTTTGTGGAAAGAGTTGTCTTAGTAATTTGAGAAATGATTTTAGGTGTGTTTATTACCATTTTGTTAAGCTATAATACATATATTAACTCACAAAATGTTTTGCTAGTGTGATCACTTACCAAGACATATGCAAAGAGCAGTGTAGTAACTTGACTTCCTGTTTTACTTTGCATATATATTTTTTATTTTTTAGCGTTAAGTGTATGACTACTTATTGAACTGGTAGTAGTAACACTTCATTTCTGTTTTGAGTTCATGAAATGAAGTATACTAAAAAAAAGAGAAGCCTAGTATTTATTAATTATCTCCTGTGTGTTAGATGCTTTTTAAATATTATTTTACAACCCTGTGAGGATTTTGACTGTATTCAGAACTTACAGGTGAACTCTGAGAAGTTAAGTTTATTAAAACTCCTAAAAGGTAGAGCAAAAATTTACATGCTGTTCTTTCTAAACTCCAAAATTCATGTTCATTTTGCTACATCACATTAAAATTTGTATGTGTAGTAGCTTCATGACAAAATTTCTTTGGACGATTCTTTTTAACATTAAATTTCTTAAAGCAATAGGAATAAATTCAAGTATGAAAATTAAATGATATTAAAAACTGGTAGTTCTTTACAAACTGAGATTCTAGTTTTAAAAGTATATTAAAAATATTTTAATAAGGCCTTTTCCAAATGTGTTTAAGTATCAATTATAGTACCTTCTTGATGAATTTTTTTTTTTTTTTTTTTAAGACAAGGTTTCACTGTGTCACCTGGGCTAGAGTGCAGTGGCGTCATCGTAGCTCACTGTAACCTCAAACTCCTGGGCTCAAGCGATCCTCCTGCCTCAGCTTCCCAAGTAACTGGGACTAGAGGCGTGTGACACCACATCTGGCTAATTTTTTTTTTTTTTTTTGTGGAGATGGGGGTCTCACTCTTTTCAGGCTAATCTCTAACTTCTGGCCTCAAGTAAACCTCCTGCCTCAGCCTCCTAATGTGCTAGGGTTACAGGCATGAGCTACTGTACCAGCCTATGAATCACTTTTTATAGTATCGGGTTAGTTTGCCTGCATGTAGTTATTATCAATTCCTGAAGAATGACCATTTCAGAGGTTATGTAATTGAAGTAAAAGGTCTGTAGTCACACTCTGCTTGGGTTAAATTCCTGACTTTACCTTTCCTAGCTGTTGTGATGTTTGGCAAGTTACTTTAAGTCTCTGTACTTCTCTGTTGTTTTTTTTTTTTTTTTTT
>VBSM01000605.1:30056189-30100926 GCA_008086735.1 Cheirogaleus medius | reverse complement strand
TTTTAATCGAGGACCCGTTTTTTTTTCCTTTCCTCGGAGATAATAACTGTTTCTACCTTATAGGTTTGTTGTGAGGATTAAATGAGTTAAATGAGTAAAGATCGCAACATATTATTGTATTAGTACTTACTGAGCTCTCAATGATTTTGTTGTGATGACCATTTTCTAGACTTTTACATACACATTGGCTCATATTGCATTATAAGTAATTTTTTTTGTCTTTGGGAAAACCTATTTAAGAATACTTCACATTTTTAGAATGCTTATACATTGTTATTCCATTTCCATTTTCAGTTATTCTAGATTCAAATGTAGTAGACATGGTATTGTACTATGTTATTAGGATTTTTGCTTTTCTTTGTGCTATGTACTGACTGATACTTGGCAGACTCTTGATATCTACTATAGTATTACATAAATTTGAATCTATTTTAAACCATAATTTTTTTCTTTATAAATTCTCAATTTGAACTTCATCTTTATTATAGAAAAACTATTAAAATTCTAAACATCTAAATGATGATTAGGTCTTTAAAATTTTTTTTTTCAGTTTTAAAAATATGATTTTACTTTGGCCAAAAAGTGATTCTTTGCCTGAAATGATCTTTTAAAATAAACTTAAATAAAAAAAAAATAAGTAGCATTACATTAATTTTTTCTGTTTCTTTCATTCTCTTAGCTTCACAATGAAGAGGACAATTCAGAATCATCTGCTGTAGAGCAGCCATCTACTTCAAACTCATCACCAGAGGATGTGCAGGCTGCTCCTTCAGCATCAGCACTTGAAACGGACTCTTCTCCTCCACCATATAGTAGTATTACTGTGGAAGTACCTACAAGTTCAGGTATGAAACAGCTAGTAATGTTTTTAATAGTTCGTTTTTTTGACAGTATGGTTTTGTGTAATTATCAAGTCTGTTAATGGGCTTTTAAAAACACATGCACACATATATTCAAACACGTATGTAAATACATGTGCATATATACAAATAAATACATGTGTGCATGTGTACATATGTAGTACATAAATATATGTGTGTGTATATATGTACATACTTATGTAGTCTTAAAACGAGGTGTTACTGATGAGTGTGAGTGGGAATGTGGTATGTGTGGCTGGAGGTGAAGGGTGTACATAGTGTTATCTCAAACATGTGGTAATGATTCTTGAATACAAAGCAGTAATTCCTGTTTGCTACTGTTCATCTTATACAAGTCATTCTAAAGAACTAATCTGTTTCTCTGGCCACAATTTTTATTCCCCTAGCAATGCTAAATTAGTCATTATGATGACTTATATAATATTGTGATTCTGTGTGTTATTTGATTTGTATGATTGTTTGATTTTATATGCTATTGTAAATTCTCTACGTAGTCTAATAACTTCTAAATAAGTTCTAAATAACTTCTCTAAATATTTTATAAACTCATTATGAAACATTGGTTTTAAAAATCAGTTATTTAGGGGGCCGAGGGCAATATACGTAATGTTAACATTTGTACCCCCATAATATGCTGAAATAAAAGAAAAAGAAAAAATCAGTTATTTAAAAACATTTTAACAGAAAAAAACCTTCACTAGAATATTTCATGTTTCTTATTTCTTATTCTGTAATTAATGTCATCTACTTCTCTCAAACTCCTGCCAACTTTCTCTGGTTACCATTTTGCATTTGGAATATGTAAATAGACCCAATATTTCTTCCACCAAATTCATTTACTTTTTTCATTTACTGAAAATCATTCAGTGAAAAAGGTGTTTTTCTCCCTTCTTGAAGATGTTCCCACTAATTAAATTAATAAGTGCATACTCCTTTTATTTGTATGTAATGTTTATTTGATTGATTTACTTGATTTACTTCAGTGCCCAGTTTCATACACAATTTTTATATTGATACCCATCAATGAAGTCTTTGGCTATAAGATTTAGCAGCTGGTTTGGTGCTTGTTCAAATATAGGCTAAATTTTCTTCCATATTTTACAAGTTTCCAGAATATAGTATAATGAATTTGTTAACTTAGATTTTAAAAAAAATCAATTTGGTAACTTTGAAGACAAAAAATGAGTTTTCCTGATGAGGTCTATGTCTGAGTAATGCAAGATGCTTATTTTCAGAGTGAAATTGTGATCTCTTTGTTGTGGCTACCATTGCTATTGCTGTGTAACAAACACCTTCAAATTTAATGGAGTAAAATAGCAATCATTTATTACTATTAAATCTTACGGTTCTGGGAGTGGACTGGGCTCAGTTATGCTGTTCTTTCCCCAAATCTCATGTGATTGTTGTCTGGTGGTGGCTGGGGCTGGAATCATCTCAAAGCCTTCCTTTTTCACATGTTTCGTGGTTGATGCTGGCTTCATCTAGGAACTGAGCAGTTGGCCACATAGCTAGCCCTCAGCTGGGGCTGTTGGACAGGCTACCTGTATGTGGCCTCTTGTGGCCTAGGCTTTTTCACTGAATGGTGACTGGCTTTTAAGTACAAGTGTTCTGAGGAAAAGCTAGATGGAAGCTGTTTCATCTGTTGTAATACTGCCTCAAAATTCTCCTGATACCACTTCTGCGATATTTGGTTTGTTAGAAGTGAGTCACTAAGTTTAGCCCTTATTCAAGAGGAGAGGAATTAGTCTCTACTTCTTGATGAGAAGAGTTTCAAAGAACTTGTAAACTAACTTTTAAAACTGCCACAACTGCATACTTCATCTTCCCCCTACCACCAAACCTTCTCCTTCTACAGTTTCAAGAAGTGACTTCCATGGCTAGAAATCTTAAAGTCATCTTTTTGGTACCTGATCATAAAATTACAGTAGTCCTCCCTTAACTGAGGGAGATATGTTCCCAGACCCCCAGTACATACCTGAAAACATGGATAATAACGAATCCTATATATGTTTTTTCCTATACACACATACCTATGATAAAGTTTAATTTATAAATTAGGCACAGTGAGAGATCAATAATAATAATAAAATAGAACAATTACAATAATACACTGTAATAAAAATTATGTGCATGTGGATCCCCCTCTCAAAATATCTTCTTGTATTATGCGCACCCTTCTTTTTGTGATGATATGAGATGATAAACCTACATGATGAGATGAAGTGAGGTGAATGACATAGCCACTGTGACATAGCATTAGGCTACTATTGATCTGACAGTATATCAGAAGGAGGATCATCTACTTCAGGTGATCCTGGATCATCTAGCCACAACAATGTTGATGGTCCAATCACAGGCATAGAAGATGCTGTCGATGGTTGTAGATCCTTAATTGTTGAAGGTTTTTTTGCTCAATTTTTTTGGAAGAACATTGTAATTTGAAGTTGTCTCTTTCTTTTTAACTTATCAAAGTATTGCTGAAGAGATTGTAATGCTTTGGTGATCATATGGGTGACTTTGATATTGTGTACTATCCTAGGATCACATTCCATAATTTTGTCCTTTAATGTCTGCACAGCTCAAATCTTTTGGCAAATTTTAGTAATGGCCATGTTGCTGATTCTGCTTCAGTTTCTTCTTCACCTCCTCTTTGCAGATGACTCAATAAGTTCTTCCAACTCCTTGTTTGTTAATACTTGTGAAGGGCCTTCGATATGTTCTTTAACTTCTTCGTCAAGCATGTTGGTAAATCCTTCTCCATCAACATGTCTTACTGTGTGAATGATTTTCCTAACTTCTCCATCGATCTCTAGGAAGCCTTTAAAATCACTCACAACTTCCTTCCATAAGTTCCTCAAGTAGGCATTTATAGTTTCTGGTTTTAATTCATTCATTGCAGCTTTGATGAATATTATTGTATCAGTAATAGTGAATGATTTCGAGCACTGCATTATGTCCAGGTTAAGATCTGCATCAATTGCTATTCGAATGTGATCAAATACCAGGTGGGTATTTGTGTTCTTGACAAATCGAATGATGCCCAGGGCAGGAGGCTCAAGCAGTGTGGTTGTATTTGGAGTTAAAAATACAACCTCAACATTTTCACTTTCGTAGCAAACAGATTCAGGATGGCCAGGTGCATTGTCTATTATTAACAGGACTTTAAATTTCAACCCTTCTTCTTCCAAGTATTTTTTCACTTCTGGGATGAATCATTGGTGGAACCATTCCATAAACAAGATGGTTGTCTCCCACGCTTTCTGATTATGTTGCCAGAACATGGGGAGATAATTTTTGATTTTGTTTTTGAAAGTGCGTAGGTTCTTCACTTTGTATACCATGCCTGGCTTTATTATATGCCCTACAGTGTTGCCACATAGTACCAGAGTTAATCTGTCCTTCCATGTTTTATGCCCTGATGCCTCCTTTGCACTTTAATGAATCCAGGTTCTGTTGGGCATCTTCACCCAGAAGAACCCAGTTTCATCACAATTGAAGCCTTGCTTTGGATGGTATCCTTTCTCTTCAAACAACTTCTTCAACTCTGCCAGAAATCAGGCAGCAGATTCTTCATCGGCAAGGGTAGCCTCTTCAGTAATTTTTCTATTTTTCATTCCAAACCTAATCCTGAATCTGTATAATCATCACTTACTTGCAGTAAATAGCTTGTTGTCACTTGTTTCAGGGTATCCCTTGCTGAAGTCTTAACATAGGCTTAGTGCTTTCCAGTGTAACATGTTGCCATCAGTTGGAACAAGTTTCTGTTCATATCTTCCACCCACAAATTTAATGTGCTTTTCATCTTAACTAAACACTTACCATGCACTGTGGCCATAACTTTTGCAATTGGAGGTGCAAGAGCAACACTAGCAAAAACTTTGTTTTCCTTCTTCACAATTTCACAGATGGATTTGTTCTTACCATAAATCTTAGCAACCTCAGCTTACAATTTTTTACCCCTTATTGGGAATTTTTACCTTTTCACTTAAAGGAAGTACTTCATGGCTTCTCTTTGTCATATCTGAATTGCCAGCATCACTACTTTTGCATTTGGGGGCCATTAATAAGCAAAGGTAATGTAAAAATAATCTTTATTTTACAGGTGAGAACAAAAATCATGGAAAATTAAGTAAGTTGTTCATGATCACATAGCTTCTAAGTGGTAAAGACAGAAGTTGAACCCAGATACATCTGATTGTAAAGTTTGCAGTTACTGTTTGTAGTTGCAGAGTCTATGATTTTGGCTATTAGAAGGTCATTGGGGACCTTTGCCATAATGTTTTCTTTGGAGTGTTACAAACAGAAGTCTAGGGTTAAAAAGAGCACAGACAATGAGGAAGAGAGGACAGCAAGTGATTTTAATAAATAACAAATGGAAACATCACAAATGCTCAAAATAGGGGAATCATTAAATACATTTTTAAATGATAGTATGCTTAAGTACTGCATAGCCTTTAAAATTAGGTTTTTTTGAAGAATGCTTACTGATATCACATTAAATACTTTGAGAAGTGCAAATTTAAAAAGTAGAATATCAAATGACATATATGATATGATCCCCATTATTAACACATTAACTGTCTTGTGAGTTGTATTTAACTCATGCTAGTTTTGAGCCTGGGGCCTCGTGAAGCATATGTAACACATATCTCTTCATCTTTGGAGCCGCGAGAACTATTTTTCAAGTTGCATATAACTCATGCATAGAAAACAATAAAAAATAACAAATGTTTCCTTAAATTAGAAAAGATCATTTTGTTTTAAAAGTTTTTATTATATTTTTGTAATAAAATACTATGGCCCCAAGGAAAAAAAAATTTCTAGCGCGGTAGTCAATGTGTTAAAAAAAAAAAATACATGAACATTTCCATGTAAAGGATATTTCAAGATATGTTAAAAATAATAACTTACTCTAGATGGTGTAATATTGGGTTGTTTTCATTTACTTTAAACATGTACAGTCACTGCTACATAACATTTCAGCCAATGATGGACTACTTATATGATGATGGTCCCATAAGGTTATAATGGAGCTGAAAAATTGCTCTCCCTTGGTGATGTGGTCGCCATCGTTCCATTGTGCTGTTGTGGCACAATGCATTACTCGAGTGTTTGTAGCGTTGCTGGTGTACATAAACCTGTGCTGTGCTGCTGGTCATGTAAGATGATAGCATGTACATTATGTACAGTATATACTACTTGATAATACAGGATTATGTTACTGTTTTATGTATTTACTATGCTTTTTATTGTTATTTTAGAAGGTACTCTTTATTTTTTAAAGAGTTAACTGTAAAATAGCCTCAGGTAGTTTCTTCAGCAATTATTCCAAAAGAAGGCCTTGTTATCATAGGAGATGACAGCTCCATGCATGGTATTATTACCCCTGAAGACCTTCCAGCAGGACTGGATGTGGAAGTGGAAGACAGTGATATTAATGATCCTGACTTTGCGTGGGTCTTGGCTAATGGGTTTTTTTGTGTCTTAGTTTTTAACAAAAAAAGTTTAAATAGAAATTTTAAAAATAGAAAAAAGCTTATAAAATAAGAATATAAAGAAAGAAAGTATTTTTGTATAGTAGCACGGTGTATTTGTATTTTAAGCTAATGTTATTACAAAGGAGTCACAAAGTTAAATAATGTAAAAACTTTACAGTAAGCTAAGGTTAATTTATTATTTAAGAAGGAAAAATAATTTTTAATAAACCTAGTATAGCCCAAGGTAGGTACAATATATATAAAATCTATAGTAGTATAAAATCCTAGGCCTTCACATTCACTCACCACTCACTCACCCATAGCAACTTCCAGTCCTACAAGCTCCATTCATGGTAAGTGCCCTATACAGGTGTACCATATTTTATATTTGATAGCATATTTTTACTGTACCCTTTCTATGTTTAGATATATTTAGATAACATAAATACTTTGTGTTACAGTTGCCTATTCAATACAGTCATATGCTGTACAGGTTTGTAGCCTAGGAGCAATAGGCTGTACCGCATAGCCTAGGTATGTAGTAGGCTGTGCCATCTAGGTTGGTGTAAGTCCACTCTATGATGTTCCACAATGACTAAATCACCTAACACATTTCTTAGAACATCTCCCTGTCATCAAGTGACGTGTGATTGTATTTAAAGCACTGGCCATGCTAGTTTTCTGTGTAGATTGTATTCCTCATTAGGTCACTTTTTGGCTCGTTTTTATAGATTGGAGCAACATCGATGATAATATGTGACATTTGTATAACGCTTCACAGTTTAAAGAGTTCTCTTGAGTACTCTTCTACTTCATCCCATAATAGCAAGTAACAGTCCCCCTGGGTCAGTTTTATGGGTGAGAAAATGGAGCTTCATAGTGCTTAAGTGATTTGGTTGAGGTCACAGAACTTCTAAGAAGAGAATTTAGAGCTGGAGCTCCCTAGACTTTAAATCCTCTGGTTGAGGACCACTACCTTAAAGGATAGAAGAAAAATGAGTAAAATTAAAAAGTAAAAATTAAAGTGATAGCAATTTAGTACTTCTACCCAACTTTCATCTATTAGTGGTGGGTATTTTTTTTTCTATCTTGAGTGTTAAAACTTTTCAAGAATTTATATACTTGTTAATATAAAAGATCACATCTCCTTGGATAATGTGTGTCATTGTTCCAGTTTTTTAAAATTTATAATTTAAATATTATTGCCTTCAATTTTATAACCATTGTTTTCTCTTAGATTTTTACTTCTATTCTAGTCTTAGAACTAAAGAAATCTACTTACTTAAATGTGTATGGTGGTTTTACAGCCTGAAAAGAAATCTTCTCTAAGAATTTTTGACTCTTGTCTCTTCTGATGGATAACATTCAGTATTATACTGCTACTAGCACTTCCTGTCATTAGATTAAAAATGACCTAACTTCAGATCCTTAGCTGTTCCTGATAGCGTTAAAAAATTATTTTAAAATCTGTGTACATGAAAATAAAATAGGATAAGTATTGCTAGAGTAAAATGTGTTTTCATGTTGGAAGTGCAAGAAATGCTGATAAAGATAGGGAAAATTATAAACATATGTAAAAAATACAGTCATACCTCAGAGATATTGTTGGTTCAGTTTTAGACCACCACAGTAAAGCAAATATTGTAATAAAGTAAGTCATGTGAATTTTTTGGTTTCCCAGTGTACATAAAAATTATGTTTACACTGTACTGTAGTCTGTTATAATAGTTTATAATAGCATTATGTTTTTTAAAAATACATACCTTAATTGAAACCTTTATTGCTAAAAAATGCTAATGATCATCGGAGCTTTCAGCAAGTTATCTTTTTGCTGGTAGAGGGTCTTGCCTCGATGTTAATGGTTGACTGACTGGTGGTTGCTCAAGGTTGAGATGGAAGTTTCTTAAGACAACAATGAAGTTGGCCACATCAATTTACTTTTCCTTTTACAAAAGACTTCTCTGTAGCATATGATGGTATTTGGTAGCATTTTACCCAGAGTAGAACTTCTTTAAAAATTGGAGTCAATCTTCTCAAAACTTCTGCTACTTTATCAACTAAATTTCTAAATTTAATCTTCTAAATCCTTTGTCATCATTTCAAGTGTTCATAGAACCATCAAGAGAAGACTCCATCTCAAGAAACCACTTTCTTTGCTTATCTATAAGAAGCAATTTCTCATTCATTCAAGTATTATCATGAGATTGCAGCAGTTCAGTCACATATCTAGGTTCCACTTCTTATTCTAGTTCTCTTGCTGTTTCTTCCACATTTATAGTTACTTTCTGCACTGAAGTCTTGAACCCCTCCAAGTCATCCACAAGAGTTGGAATCATCTTCTTCCAAACTCCCATTAATGTTGATATTTTGACCTCCTCCTTTGAATCATAATTTTGGTTTTGGGGGTTTTTTTGACAGAGGGTCTCTGTCACCCTGGCTAGAGTGTAGTGGTATGATCATAGCTCACTGCAACCTCAAACTCCTGGGCTCAAGTGATCCTCCTGCTTCATCCTCCTCCCTCATCCTCCTCAATAGCTGGGGCTTTAGGCATGCACCACTATGCCCAGCTAATTTTTCTATTTTTTGTGGAGACACCGTCTTGGTTTTGCTCAGGCTGGTCTTGAACTCCTGGCCTCAAGCATTCCTCCTGCCTCAGCCTCCCAGAGTGCTAGGATTATAGGCATGAGCTACTGTACCAGCCTCATAAAGGTTCTTAATGGCATCTAGAATAGTGAATTCTTTTCAGAAAGTTTTCAATTTAATTTGTCCAGATCCATCAGAGAAATAGTATTTATGGCTGCTATAGCTATACAAAAATGTATTTCGTAAATAATAAGGCTTTAAAGTCATAGTGACCCCTTGATCCATGGGCTGCAGAATAGACATTGCGTTAGCAAGCATGAAAACAACATTAATCTCCTTCTACATCTCTATCACAGCTCTTGAGTGTGGTGCAGATACATTGCCAATGAACAGAAATATTTTGAAAAGATTTTTTTTTTCTAGGCCATGGGCCTCAACAGTGGGTTTAAAGTATTCAGAGAACCATGTTGTAAACAGATGTGCTGTCATCCAGGCTTTGTTGTTCCATTTATAGAGCATAGGCAGAGTAGACTTAGCATACTTCTTAAGGGCTCTAGGATTTTTGGAATGATAAATGAGCATTGGTTTCAACTTAAAGTCACTATTTACATTAGCCCCTAACAA
Organism: Cheirogaleus medius; assembly: GCA_008086735.1. NCBI lineage: Eukaryota > Metazoa > Chordata > Mammalia > Primates > Cheirogaleidae > Cheirogaleus > Cheirogaleus medius. The sequence continues at coordinate 30,091,361 of VBSM01000605.1, read as the reverse complement.
GGAGAGTCAGCCTATCCTTTGAAGCTTCGAAGTCTGGCATTGACTTCTCCTCTAGCTATGAAAGTCCTAGATGACATCTTCTACCAGAAGGTTGTTTTGTCTACATTGAAAATCTATTGTTTAGTATAGCCACCTTCATCAGTGATCTTAGCTAGATCTTCTGGATAACTTGCTGCAGTTTCTCCATTAGCACTTGCTGCTTCACCTTGTACTTTTGGGTTATGGAGATAGCTTCCTTCCTTAAGCCTGATGAACCTACCTCTGCGAGCTTCAAACTTCTGCAGTTTCCTCACTTCTCTTAGCCTTCATAGAATTGAAGAGTTAGAGCCTTGCTCTCGATTAGGCTTTGGCTTAAGGGAATTTTGTGGCTGGTTAGATTTTTCATCCAGATCATTAAAACTTTCTCCACATCATCAATAAAGCTGTTTTACTTTCTTATCATTCATGTGTTCATTGGAGTAGCCTCCCCCCTTTTGTTTTTGACACAATCTCACTCTGTCACCAAGACACCAAGACTGGAATGTAATGGCACACTGCAATCTCCAACTCCTGGGCTCAAGTGATCCTGTTAGCTCAGCGTCCTGAGTAGCTAGGGATATAGGCACAGCCAATTTTTAAAATTTTTTGTAGAGACAGGGTCTCATTATGTTGCCCAGGCTGGTCTTGAACTCCTGGCATCAGCAATTCTCTGCTCAGCCTCCTAAAGTGCTGGGATTACAGGTGTGAGTCACTGGGCCCAATCAGGAGTAGCATTTTCAGTTTCCTTCAAGAACTTTTCCTTTAGATTTACAAATGAAGTGTCTTCCTCACTAACCTTAATCGTTTCTAGCTTTTGAATTAAAGTTAGAGACATGTGACTCTTCCTTTCACTTGAACACTTAGAGGCCATTGTAAGGTTATTAATTGGCCTAATTTCAATATTGCTGTGTCTCAGGGAGTAGAGAAGGCCCCAGGAGTGGCAGAGAGATGGGGAACAGCCAGTTGGTGGAGCCATCAGGACACACACAACATTTATCAACTAAGTTTTCTGTCTTCTATGTCCTTTATGCCCCAAAACAATTAGATTGGTAACATCAAAGATCACTGGTCACAGATCACCATAAATCATATAATAATACTGAAAAAGTTTGAAAATTACCAAATGTTACACAAAGACACAAAGTGAGCACACATGCTGTTGGAAAAATGCTGGTGATAGACTTGTCAATGCAGAATTGCCACAAACCTTCAATTTGTAAAAAATGCTGTATTTGTAAAGTAGAATAAAGCAGAGCATAATAAAACCAGGTAAGCCTGTATAAAAATACTATAGTTATAATGAGGGAAATTACAAAAGTGTTGTCGAACACTGTGGTATATACTATTTTTATAATCTCCCTTTTTTTACCATGTCATTGATTCTAGCATTAGTCTAATCATTTGGTTGGCCTTTATCATTTTACTTACACTGCTTTATGTTGGAAATTAGTGATACAGTTTATTTTTAAAATAAGAAGTCTGTACTTTTGTAATATGTTTCTGGAGATTATATTTTAAAATAGTTTAAAATTGAGGAGGGAGAAATAATAAAAAGAAAATCTAAAGAACTAGGTAGATAAGAGGAAAATGGGAGGAGAAAGGGACAAGAATGGAAAAAAGTAAAAATTCTTCAATCTGTTAGCAAAGAGAAATACCTGAGTGTGCTTAAGAGATTGGGACAGTTGCCAAAATCAACATGTGTATGTGTTATCAGACCAAAGTATTTGGGGTTAGGAACTCCTGGGTCAGCCACTTAATGGTTGTTTGGTATTGGGCAAATCACTTAATTTTTCTGAACCTCAGAGTAGCTAAGATTAATGCATATAGAAGTCATATATGAAATGGTTAGTACTATATAAGTATTATTCCTTTTTTTATGTTTTTGGCTGTGAGATAATGGGCAAGTAAACTAAGTTCTTTGTGCATACTGCATAAGGATGCTTATTTATTGTGAGATTTTTACCTCTTGTCTGTTACTCCTTTTCAGAACCTCATTCTTGAGGATCTTGTGTATTAGCCTTTAGATGATATTTATCAGTTCTTTCTTTTCATGATAAATTTGGACTAAAATAAGACTTGCGATGATAATAGTAATTTACATGTTTTATAGCTTATAACATAGGACCACAATAACAATAGTAGTCTTTAGTGACCTATTGTAAATTATTAAGTTATGGTGATGGCTTTAAATTTCATATTAGATAGTTTTGTTTTTAATGGTTATTTTTAAATTCTCTTTCTTCAGATTCAGAAGTTTACAGTGAGTTTTATCCTGTGCCACCTCCCTACAGTGTTGCTACCTCTCTTCCTACATATGATGAAGCTGAGAAAGCTAAAGCTGCTGCAATGGCAGCTGCAGCAGCAGAAACATCTCAAAGAGTAAGAACAATCTATTGTTTCTTTTGATAATATTTTTTGTTAATTGATGTGTACATTTAGCAATATCAAAAATAGTCTTTATGCATAAGAGTGTGTGTGTGTGTAGATTTTTTTTTAGTATAGCTGACCCTTGAACAATATGGGTTTGAACTTCATGGGTCCACTAATATGCAGATTGTTTTTAGTAAATGTATTGGAAAATGTTTTAGAGATTTGCAACAATTTGAAAAAACTTGTGGACAAACTACGTAGCCTAGAAATATTGAAAAAATTTTAAAAAGTTAGGCATGTCTTGAATGCATAACATATATGTAGATACTAGTCTTATTTATGTGTTGGTTGACTGTTTATATTATCAGTAGGGCTTCCAGTGAACAGTAGGCTATTAGTTAAGTTTGGGGGGAATCACAAGTTATATACAGACTTGCAAGCTAACAGACTAGGTTGTCACAGTTCCTTGGATGCTGGCAGAAGACATGAGACTGCCGGGTCAGAGAAAAAGACTTTATTATTCACAGCAATAGCAGCAGCCAGAGTATTAGCATTCTGTATGCCAGTTCCCTGACCTCCAATTCCCACAGGACAACACAAAGGGGGGTGCTAAGTGATAACCTCCATGCTCAGTGTGTTGAATCATAGGAGAGGAACCCTGGGCATAGAGAACCCAACTCTTTTCTGATGGTCAATAAGAATGCCCACACCTCTGAAAGGAGATGCTGTCTCTCTTCCAAAGCTCTCCACTGTATAAACTCTCAGAAAAAGGCAGCCAGTGCCTCTGCCTAAAAAGACATGTAGAAACATAATAGACCCATGGAGAATTCTCTCTTAACATAGTCCCCTATGGATGGGCATTTAGATTGTATCTAATCTTCTGTTCTTATTAACATTGCTGCAATGAATTATCTTTAATACATCATTTCTTATAAGTGGGGATATGTGTATGTATTTCTACAATATGTTGTAAAAACTGAAATTGTTGGATCCAAGTGTATGTACATTTTAATTTTGATAAATATCGCCAAATTGCCAACTGTAGAGGTTGTACCAATTTATACTCCACCACTGATTATGAAAGTTCCTGTTTCCCCATTTAATATTAATGCAGCAGTATTACATTTATCTTCTTGATACCCTTTGCATGCGTTTGATGTTATTCAACATTATCTTTTTTGTGTTTACCTTTTAAGTTACTCTTTTCAAGGGTGCCCATGGAAAAGTAATGCTTGCTAATGTTTATTGATTACTTACTCTGTGCCAGACACTGTACTCATTATCTCATTTTGCCTATACAGCAAATTGAGAGCACCGGATTTTGTTGAAGTTCTTATTCTTTTGTTTAAGATGATAAAGTTGTGATTATTTTAGTGAGCTGTTCTAATGTTACATGTTTACAGATTCAGGAGGAAGAGTGCCCACCAAGAGATGACTTCAGTGATGCAGACCAGCTCAGAGTGGGTAATGATGGCATTTTCATGTTGGCGTTTTTCAGTAAGTGATCTTTCCAAACTGTTTTTTTTGCATATATTGGCTGTGTTTGCATTAAAGTAACATAGTGAAGAAAAACAAATATTAGAATGTATCTACCTTGTTTAAAGTACAGATTGTTCCTGATACTGAACTAATGAATACTGTGACCATATGTTATATTACAAACCTTAGAATTTATTAAACACTTCCTGAATAATTGTGCATTGCAACCATTATGCTGTATGCTGACCATGTAAAATTATATAAACACATTTAAGCTAATTAGGATTTTGTAAGAGATACGCTGCAGCACTGGTGCCATTCACTGCTATGAGGGCATATAGAATGAAACTAAATCCTGCTTTTGGAGAAGACTTCCATTTGGGTGTTCTTAGGCCAGAAGAAAGGTTAGAAAAGGGGGGATATTCTGGACAACTAGAACAATGTCACTTGAGACACAAAGGTATGAAAGTATAAGTTTTATTTGGAGGAATGGTGAGTAGTTAGATCAGAAACCTAAGTAATATTTTTTAACATCTTGCAAAATTCTTAATTTAATATTTGACTTATAAAGTAGATTTAAGCTCCTAGAGGGAAGACCATGTCATAGTCTTCATTATTTCAGTACCTAACATGAGGGATCAGAATATTTAACTCATTAAATAATATTAAGACACTCAAGAAACTGTTGAAACTATTAAAGCCAGTAGTAGAAACCCAATATTCATGTAAGTAAATTTATTAGTCTATGATATGGTTAATTTCTGCCCTCAACCAGGTTAAATTATTAAGCTTTCATTCTTGGATAGAATGCTGATTTAATTCATTTTAATTATAAAGTTTATTTAAATGAGAAAACTGAGAAATAGTTTACTTATTTAAAGTGCCACATTCAACTTTAACAAATAGAAAATACATAGTTCATGAGTTGTTACTTTTGAGTCTAGAAGTTCACTTTTTCCTTCATTTTGAAATGGTTTTTTATTTCATCTGCTGAAGAACAGAGGTGGGAGGAGGGCAGGCAGCTATATTTTTCTCTTCAAATTTAGTAAATTATATTCAAGTTGTCAATTAGCTAACATATATGTAATATTTAAATCTTAAATTGATTTTAGTTACTATTTCCAGTTATTTGTATCAGGTACAACAAAAAGCAAATGAACTCTTTGGTTACAGATGAGTACTGTTTTGCACTATTCTAGTGGATCTTGGTTTTTTTTTTTTTTTTCCTTTTATTTCATCATATAATGGGGGTACAAATATTGTTAGGGTTACATACATTGCCCCTACCACCCCTCCCCCCCAAATGCCAGAGCTTCAAGCAAGTCCAATCCCCAGGTGGCGCACACGGCACACATTATGTAACTCTACACTTCCTCCCCCCTCCCGCCTGCCCTCCATCTGACAAAAGATTTTTTTTTTTTACATTTTGGATACATTGTATAACTTTGCCTCTCCCTGGATCTTGGTTTTTATCTTATTTTAGTTCAACTGGTAATTCTTAACAAACTTCCCACATATTTTGTTTACAAGAAGAATAGCTTAAACATTAATTTCTTTTATGGTTATATCTTTTAAGAAATATTAATTATAAAAGAAAGAATCTAAATTTATTGTACTATTTTTGTTATGAATATCTGTTTCTTAGGAATAAAAACATGTTATTTGATACCATTTAATTATGTCACTCAGAGAGTTCTTATTTCTCCATTTCTATTTTCCACTTAACCCCAGTATCATTTCTTAATCTTAATTTTTCAGATTTGAAAACATTTCACTGATGTAAGTGTTGTAAATTCATGGTAACTTAGACATACTGGATGACTTTATCTTTAGCTAGAGTTAGTATAATATTAATATTAGTTATAGTTAATATAAAAATTTTATTTAATATATTTGATGTAAATCTTTTACTAAATTAAGTTTCCACAACTTATTATTTTATGCTTTCTATTCTATATTACACCAGTAATATAAGAGTAAATTTATATTTTTTACATTCATTTTCTGATACGTTTTTTCTAGTAGGCCTAGAGCTTATTTTTTTGATAAACAGTTTTATTTGTAATTACTACCATCTAGTGGCTGTTCTTCACATTGCAACTTACTTTATTTTCCGTGCCACTTAAATGATCTTGGAGCTACTGTTGGTAAAAAGTAGATTTTCTTTAATGTGGTTTAGAACTTAAGCATTTCAGAACTTAAGCATTTATTTAACTTGTGCAAATAAAACTACAGTGAATATCGGTAAGAATATTTCAGTTAAAACCTTTTGTTGGTTTAATTCTTGCCTTCTTTGTTTTCAACACCTTACCTCACATAACCCTAAAAAAAAGTTTATACTTAAATTTGGCAAGATAATTGCATATTCTTATTCAGAAAATGTAAAGGGAGAAATTATATATCTCCTGATAAGGTTTTTGCTTCTCATAATCCTTTAAAGTGTTACTGCAAAATGTCTCATACACATGGGTACCCTCTCTGATCTTATTTTTAAGAATTTTTTTAAGAAAATGGAATGGAATTCATTTATTTGTCAGTCAGTTAAACACTAGAAATTAAGATTTGGTTTGTTGGATAACTGACAGTCTGTGGAAATGACCCTGAACTCTAGTGCTTTAAAATGTGGTGGGGTCTATCTGGCTATGTTTAGAAAACTTTTGTTCCAAGGTTTAGCCATTTGTACCATGTGTGAATCTTAACATCACCATGCTATGGTAATAATTAATCACCATTAATTCCCATTTTAGACTTGAGGGAAACATAAAGAGAAATTAAGTTATTTGTAACTTAAAAAGAATTCAAAGAGTGTTTTGAATTTTGATTAGTAAGAAATTGCCAAACTGTCTTGCAAAGTGGCTGTACCATTTTGCATTCCCACCACCTGTGAATGAGAGTTCCTGTTGCTCTGCATCCTCGCCAGTATTTGGTATTAACATTTTAAAAAATTTTTTATTTTAGATATTCTAACAGATGTGTGGAGGTATCTCATTGTGTTGTAATTTGCATTTCCCTATTAATGCTGTTGAGCATCTTTATTCAGTAAATTGTGTTGAGCATCTACCATAGACAAGTTTAAAAAGTTACAGTTCTTAAAGGGGTTATCTTGGCACTACACATATTGGAAAACAATACATTGATGACTTGTTCTGTCCATGGAAAGCTGTGTTTTTATACAGCTTTTAGATAGGATTACATATTGTGAATGAACTCAGAAAAGGAACATCTAAGAATTGTAACTATACCTTAAGAAATCATAAAATATTTGTGAAGTATTAGATTTTGTTGTTTTATTTTACCTTTTTTAAAAAGCCAATTTTGTTGGCTGATTGATTAGGCTGGACTTCTTGGGTGGGACCACATGAGAGCTATATTGTAACCTGGTTTTTAGCTGGTTTAAAAACATGGTTTCACCCATTGATAAGCTTTCAGGAATTGATTCCTGTGGACCAAACTGACAAGAAATCAAACTTACCCATCTGTTGATGTATAGTATAGTAAATAAGTAATACATTTGCAAAAGGTGTAAGCTACAGTCTATAAAGAAGGTTAAATGGCTTAGAGTTTAAAGAAAAGGGAAATCCTGTTTCCATTGAGCAATGAAGTATATAGTTAATGTAACATCTGTGCTAATTTGTTTCTGAACTGTGGTCTTTAAATGAACTGTTTGTGTTGCTTTTAGTGGCATTTATTTTCAACTGGCTTGGATTTTGTTTATCCTTCTGTATCACCAATACCATAGCTGGAAGGTATGGTGCTATCTGTGGATTTGGCCTTTCACTGATCAAATGGATCCTTATTGTCAGGGTGAGTGTCTTGATGATAGTGTGTATCTCTTTTACCTCTAAAATGAAAAGGTATGAAATTTTCTGTGTGGTTCATTTTATGTACATGAATTCAGTTATTTAAAAGTTATTCCTAATTTCTATCCTTAATTATTATAGTAATCTCTATGGTATGAACATTTTATAACTTTATTATATGAAAGATTGTTAATATATTGGAAAGAACTTTGAAATCAGAAAAATTTAAGTTTGAATCTCATCTTTTTTTATGTCTGTGTTCTAACTTTAAGTAATTTACTTGTTTTGAGCATTAGTTTCTTCATAATAGGCTGATAATTAATAGCTGCCTTGCATGATTTTTATTGGTATAGAAATAATATAATTAAAGTACTTTTCCTAATTACTAGATACATATATCTGCTCAGTAAGTCATGGCTATTATTGTGATATGGTGCAGTGTGCCTAAAATCAGTTAAAACATAAACATTTCTATATTTTAGTAAAATTGTCATGAACCTATCTTTTTACTTTTTTATCACATTGAGAGCTCAAAGGTAAAGTGGAGGCCTGTGAAAGTGACTATCAGAACTCATCTTTTGTCCCTTGTTTTTCTTTTAAGCTTTTCTTCTCATTTTCCTGTTGTCCCCTGAAGTCACCCTCTCTACTTCTTACTTACAAGATGGTGTGTAGGGAGACAAAGATAAGTCCTTTTCTTTTCCCCATCTCAATAACTTTTCTAGTCCCCCAAATTGCATAGGCATTAGTATGGGTAGCATAGTCTTCCCCCAGCTCTTTACCTTGGCCTTTCAAAGGCTCCTTTTAGCTTTTCTTTACAAATGTTTCTTCCTAGTGTTTTTAGGATAAGCCCTAGGAGAATGAATGCTTATTTTTTATTTTTTGTAGAGATGGGGTCTCTCTATGTTGCCCAGACTGGTCTCAAACTCCAGGCCTCAAGTAATCCTCCTGCCTCAGCCTCCCAAAGTGCTAGCATTACAGGCATGAGCCACTGCACCTGGCTTTCTTCCTTATTTTTATATTTATAGCTTCCCAGGTTTTCAGTAATCTTAACAGACAGACCCTGTCTTGGTTCAGACCAGATTATAGATTTTATTATTAATCAGTTGATTCTTGGTTCGGACCTGTGGACTGGTTTCTCCTAAGATGAGTAAAATCTGGGACATTGTAAGAACTGTCCTCTGGCAGATTCTTGTTTTAATTTTATTTCAAAGGTATATAGTGGGTTCCTACCATGGGCATAAACCTATTAGGTGTTAGGGAGCATAAAGACACAGTCCCTGCCCTTGTAGATGTTAGTGCTAGAAAATCCTCAAAAGAGTTGGTACTAGATATGTCCAACCTTGGTTATGATACTAATAGAATTAAGTACTATTATTTGAATAGGATTTCTCATCTAAATCACAGAACACAGAAAATAATTTGAGGATTATTTTTTTTTAATTCTCCTAAAGTTGGTAAATCACTAGTATCACTAGATCCATAAGAAAGAAGTTAATGCATTATTATACAACCTATGCCTTTAGGATATTAAAGCCTAATTCTCTCATAGAACCCTAGGTTGAGAAAGAGGTTAATGTGATATGATGAGGAACTTAAATTCAAAGACTACAGTTTCTCACAGTTTTGTAGGGTATATACCGGCATCAAGTTTGATCACCAGAACTGTTTAATTTCCCTTTAAAATACCGTTACTGAATTAAGGATAATATTATACCTTTAGTGAATATTGTGAATTGATATAAGAAAAGGATTTAAAATTTTTTTTGTATAAAATAATAATAGCTGCCCATTCATTGAACACTTAGTGTGTTCTAGGCATAATTTGTTACAAACACCAAATTTTTTAACCTTATCTGTTTCTCTGATGCTGGTGATGATCCAGTCATTGTATTGGTTATGAAACTAAAAAAGCAGCTAAAAACTTGCTCAGGGTCCCACAGTTTTTATGTAGATTAGAAATGAGGTTGGTCTCTATTCTGTGCCTGTTTTCCTGATTCTGTTCTGCCTCTGTGACACTGTACTTTGACTTTTACTATAATGCTCCAAGCAATAAATTCCTCTTGCAGTTTTAGTGCTGAGAGAAAGGTTTTCTCCTAAAAGCCTGGTGTTTCCTTTCATTAGACAATAAGTAATTTATAAATCATACTGCTGCTTTCTTTTGTGTTTCTGTACTGCCAAGAACCTCAGATTTTGTGTAAATACCTTTAGCCCAGGATTCTGATATTACTTCTAAGGCTTTTGATGTTTTTATTGTTTGTTTAAAAGTGCCTATGTGTTTTATTAATATTAAAAACTAACAAGTTTTTTTTTGAAAGTAGAATATAAACAATACTGGTGTTATATTAATAAAATCAAATCAGATAAATTCTTAATGTTAGTCAATTTATTTTCCACAATTTGATTTCTGCATTGGCCAATCAACACGATTGGTTTACTTACTTGAAAAAAACAACAATGTGGCTCAGCCTGTGATGTTTTAGTATTTTAGAACATTTTTGATAGCTCAGTAATGAATCCAAAAGCTTATTTCTTTATCCTTTTTATATAGTGAGTCTTTCTCTTTGATTTCAAGGTGAAGGTAATTCTATTCTTTCCTTGGTAGTAAATAATAAATAGCTTTATGGTAAATATTTTTTGGTGAAGAATGACTCTGTTTTTGATTTTCTAGTTGCCCTTAATGAGTATCATATACAGAAAGTTAAAAATATTGCTTTGGTTTTTTATTCTTTTTTGTCCTTATAGCCTCTAAAACCTATATGAAAACCTTATATTTCTAATAATCACTTGACTTAAAAGTAGTATAGTACATTCTTCCTACTTTATAAGCTGTATTTTTCCAATTTTCCCTTCATTGTACATATTTTAAAGGTGCCAGGAGTATGTGGAATTTGCATCTTTTAATATTACTTTGAAATTTTAAATCCCTGAAATTTCTAAAACTATAATCTGATTTAGATCATGGCTTTTTTATTGATTGAAAATACTTCTTGAGAAAAATACTTAAAAGGCTTTAAATAGCAGTTTAGATAATCTTTAGTTGATGTGCTTCCTAAATGGTGACATTATTTACAATTTGTAAACATGTTTTATCAAATTTATAGGATTTCTAAGCTTTTATGGAAATTACAACATATAGTTGGAAATAATTACCTATGAAGGTGGAAATACGTTTGATTAATTTCAGATTTGAGGGTAAATCTGCATTTAACATAATCGTTTTTAGTTAAATCAGATTCAGTTTGCAGATCAGTGGAAACAGGGTAAACTCAAGCTAATTTTTAGTTGTTTTAGAGTAGGTTATATTAAACACTTTAAAAAAATAATTATTTGGTACATTAAGTACTAAAGGGTAATAGAGAAGAATTATCTGAATTAGAATGATCTTTTAAACCTTTTTAAATTAATGAAATTTGGTGTCTAGAATCTAATCAAGGAAAAGATACCTGTGTCCAGTATCACCAACCCCTGCCTTCCATCTGCCTGTTTATATTCCCACATCACAGAGAATATAAAACTGTCTACCATGGCCACTAACAGGAACTGTTGAAATGCCACTTCAAGGTTCATTTAGCTGTTCTCAGCTCACTGTTGGGAATTGAATGCTAGAGCATCTAGTTTGAAAATAAAAAACTCTAATGAGTTGGAGGTCTTTATGTGCCTAGTATTTTTGGCAGTGATTAACAGTAGGGGATGTACAGAAGGTCAAAAGCTCTTCTTTTTAGAGGTCAGTAGAACATCCCCATCTGATAAGATTAAACTAATGTGGCTTTTGGTGTTAATATCTAAAGCAGCGGGTTGCCGTAGCGGGTTTGGGATGGTAGTTGTGGCTTTGAGAGAGTATGAGAAAAGGACTGACATGTGAACTCTTTAATGAGAAAATGTGTGATGCAGATAATTCAGATATATAGCATTTACTTTTCTTTCTTGCAAGCAGTTTGAAATTGTTTTTTGTTTCTAAAATATTTTGTATAAGTTTGTTTGATATTGCATAAGAGATTTTTCTCAAATAATTATATATATATGTATGTTGTTAATGTATGTCACCAAGTATTTTTCTTTTTCTTTTTGTGCTATTTTTAAATGTTAAAGATTATTTGAGGTAAATAGTTCTGAAACTAAAGATAGTCTGCAATTTTCAAATTTTGGTATGCAAATGAGGTTAATATATTTATGTTCATTTTATAGTTTTCTGATTATTTTACTGGATATTTCAATGGACAATATTGGCTTTGGTGGATATTTCTTGTACTTGGTAAGTTATTCTTAGTGAATTTCAGTTTAATTTGTATTTAGTTTAACTTTGATTTCCTAAAATTGTAAGATGTAAAATTATGTTATAATTTATATGGAAATAATTTTTCTACTATGAAATTCTCATATCCAAACACATATATCATCTCAGTTTTTCAAATATTCTATATAGCACTCCAGATTCCTTAGATTTAAAATCTATAGGCTGTCAGTGTAAAGAATCAGTCATTAAATTGAATGATAATTGAATGCTACAAAATTTTAAAATCCCAGCATGACTAACAAAAAATTGTCTTTAGCATTCGTCTTAGAAATATACATGCATAGTTTCTTTTAATGATCTTAGGAAGTTTGAGAGCAGGATAGTTTGGTTGTTCTATCCTTTCTTGTATTTTTGGTTCATGAAAACATTCTTTATGCTTTTGAAATGTGCCCTGCATTAATCATTAATCAGCCAGGTATAAGGAAAGGCTTCATGCCTAATGATCACAGTACTTTTGTTGAGTTGTCTTCTTATAAGGTATGTCTTTTTATTAATATTGATGGAATTTTATCGATTTGCAATTTTTGTTCCCTTGTGTTTTTCACTTTAGACATGTGATAATTAATCTTAAAATCACATTATACCTTTCATCCACATTTCAAATATATTTACTGACATGAAGAATATGTTTTGTTTCTACTTAGGTTTAAAAGCCCACATTTCTCTAAGAATTGCACCAGAAAATAATAGCATTTCAGTAGATGGCAGTCTTCGCTTTGAGTTTTTATTTAGTCATGCTGTCGGATCTTTGGGATCTTTTGGGAAACAAAATCTTAGTGGTCACTAAATTCTTTTTCTAATAATTATAGTGAAATTATTTTAGTGTTATGACTTTGTTGGTGAGTCCGACTTGTATATGGGGTTAAACCAATTCTATATTGTTAATTCTGTTCTGACTGACTGTATTTTGTGTTCTTTATTGAGTTTCTTACCTAAAATGGAAAAAACTTATAAAGTCTAACAAGTATTTAAGCGTATCAAACGAGTATGTTTTTATATATATTATTTAGAGATTGGAGGACTCTTAGGAGTCCTGTGAGGGGCAGAGTAGAATGCAGAGGACAATCCCAGTTCCACATTCAGAGCCATAGTCTAGCACTTATTTAGGGGAATGTGAAAATCAGTGTTAAAAATGTTGCTCTCACACTAAAAAGAATATTGAGCACTTTGTAGAATGCTGAGAAACAAAAGCCACCAAGTGATTAGTTTTTAGATATGAATTGGCTTATTTTAGAAAATGCCTGAGAAGAAACAAAATGTATCTTAGAAACAACAGCTTCATAGACAAAAGAAGAGTCTCACAAATAATTTTAGTTTACATTTTTCAATAATATTTTTATATTTATATAATGATTCATTATCTTTGAACAGCATCTGGTGGAAGGGCATGAGGGTGGAATTCAGAGAGAGGGAGTCCCCAATGGAGGGGAGTTAGTTAGGATATGGGAAGCAGATGGAATTGGATTTAGTTGAAATTTATACCACTTGTTTAAATCATCATTTGTCTATCTCTTCTGTCTTTCCTCTTCAATTTATTACAAACGTGCTTCTTATTTAGTGCTTTGAATAATGTCTTGGAGTTGGGATACAAATTTAGTTTGGGACTTCTTTATTTTAAATTCGTAAACTCTTTTCCTCCTGGTGAGAAAAATTACACACATGCAGTACATGTTTGTGTTTTCGCATCCCCCCCATTTCCTGGTTAAAAATTTACTGGAGTTAATAAATGTTTCCCTAAGAATTATATGCTTAAATATTTCAAAGGCTTATACTAATTATGGTAATGTTTTTATATTTATCTAATATTTTTCATCTGAAACATTAACGCATTTCACAGGCATTGCTTTTTTAATTATTAAAGATATCTGTGATTATTATTTTAAAATACTATTTTACAGGAGAAAACTGAGATAGATATAAGATGTATTCCAAATAATCTAAGAAATCACTAGAATGACTGCCTTCCCAAATCTTCTTTCCTGACTCTTCTTATCATAAATTTTTTTACCCCAAGCTACTCCTTTTCTCACTTATCATAATTTTTATTATAAATTAGTCTTTTATTGCTTGAAAATAAGAACTCATAATTAAAAATATTTATATAATGTACATATCAAGTACAGATTTCATAGATGACAAGTACTTGATACTGTTACCTATATCTAATATAGATATTGCTTATCTATAGTAAGCTTATTGGTTTTCTTCCACAGTTGTTACCAACTACATGCATATATTCTCTATTTACTTTATAAAAGTATTTATGTCTTAGTTTGCTTAGTGGTTATATTAATTGGAAAGTTTAATACAGTATAAATGGGATTTCTAAGTTAAATCAGTTTAAATGCATCAGGTAATTTTGCTCTTTAAAGGAATCTTAATAAATGTATATTTTTATGTAATTCTGGATTTTCATAGCTGGATTTGCTTTAATTTGTGTACATCTAGGACTAACAAATTGAAAGAATGTGGGCGGCAATAAAATTTTATTGTACTTCCTCATGACGAGTTATCATTATAGTGTAAAATATATTATGGAATGTGTGGAATCCTGCAGATTAAATTCCTTTTCTTAAGCCAAGAGGATCTTAGTTATAATTGTCTATTTTTAATTTGTCATGACCCATTTCTGTATAAGAACATAATATACCTGTATTATTTCAACCTTCTCAGGCCTGCTGCTTTTCTTTAGAGGATTTGTTAATTATCTAAAAGTCAGAAACATGTCTGAAAGTATGGCAGCTGCTCATAGAACAAGATATTTCTTCTTGTTATAGAGGTAAGAAATATTAATATATTAACTCTGTTTATTCCCTTTATGCATTCAAATTTACCAGATATATAGTAAATGCTTAAGGGAATACTCATGATTTTTACTCAAAATTAGCATATTTAATATTTTATACTTATAATAGCTTACTGAAATTTAATAAGTTATAGACCTTTTTGGACAACTTTTATATTTTTAAAATTGAATTTCATAAATTTTAATTTTTTTAATATAGAATGAACACACTGTAACTTTAAATCAGACTTTTTAAACTTTTTTTTAAAGCTTGATCATAGGAGATGTATGAAGTAACCACCAGCACAAAATTTGAAGGCTTAAAAAAGCAAATATGACAAAGTACTTACACAGAAGGGATTGGCATTTTGCATAAAACAATGTGAAATCCACATAAGCATCCGGTGAAAAAAACAAAAAATAAATCTGTGATTGAAAAACAATTTGTCATGCAGTCATCTTAGCCATTTGGATCAAGGAATAAAAGTTGTGCGAAGAAAATAGGAGCTCTGTTACTGTTTTCTTAATGTGTCAGTGTGTGTCAACAATGAAAACTGCAACTTGAATAAATAAAATATAAAGAAATGAGCAGAGGGTGCCTTTCTAGTTACTAAGTGAGTTTCTGGAGGCATTGTATATAGTAATAGCATTTATTTATTGTGCAGCCAGGAGAATCTGTCCATAAAGAGACTTAATATCTTTACACCCTATCCTATATTTTATTTTTATTTTCCCTATTTTTTAAAGCATGTACCATATACTTCATATCTATAAATAATTTAAACTTTAAAAGTATTTGAACTCCATAAGCAAAATGTCTACTAAAATACTCCTGAATGTAGGACTACAAAGACAAAGTGTTTCAGGGTTACTGTAAGTATTCTTTTTTATAAATAAATTGTGTGGTTTGTAATTTGGTTGTTTAAATTTTATTTGTGAGTTATACATAAGCTTATGTTATTTACTTATGTCCACTGAAGAGTACAGTGAATATAGTTGTATTTCTGGATCATATTAAAATATCATTTTAAATGTTCCATTAAGATACCTCGCCCTGAAGATGTTACATTTTCTTTTTAACAAGTAAAATGTCTGTAAACAATGGCATTAAGAGTTTGTCAGCATTAAAGGTAAAAGACAAAGTAATTTTATTAATCTGAATGGTATTCTGTGAGTAATGTGATTATCTTATATGCATTTTGAAGGGTCTAAAATATAATATAAACATGTTCTAGATGAAGGTATCCTAAAGTTTTACACTTTAGAATATATTCTGATTTTTATACTACTTTATGTTATCTTTATCAAAAGAATGTTATATACTTATGTAATACTGCTATAAAATGGGTTTTTATTATACTATGCTTTAGATAAGTGCAACTTAATACATTTTAAGACTAATTATTTCTTTGTCCCTAGACTGCAGCAACTCGACATTCCTTTCTTATGCCAATGTGAAATTTCCAGATCATCTGTAAACCTACAACTTTAATAGGATAGAAGACTACTAATAACAGAAGACAAATTAGTGAAGAAAAGATAGAGTTTCAAAATTGAATAGCAGGGTGGTTTATACTTAAAAGCCATTTCTGTTCATTCTTTAACTATCTATATTTCGTTTGTTTTGCACATATGCATATGTGCCCATTTAAAAGATTTGCATATACTTGAAAGAAACCTTAAAGTTGTACCAGTAAAGTCCAGTCACATTTGGTTAATCAGTGTTTGATATAATTGAAAGAGTTGAGTGGTAAACAGTCTTCCAGCATGTAAATGCTATTGACTTCTGACCTGACATTTAGTGTAATAAAAATGAAATTATTAACCATGTCAAATGCTTTACTTTCTGGGTCTTAGATTCATCTGGTAATTCTATACATGAAACATCTTTTGTTATATATAAAGTTTATTGAAACCTGCAGTGCTGATTATTGAAAAAGATTTGTCAGATTTTTGAACATGATATTACATTATTATTTAGGAAAACTCTTCCTGTAAATAACCATGCATAAGTACTTTCTGCATTGTTTTCTTAGAAATTGTGTCTAGATCCTAGATCTCTTTTCATTAATTTTAAATTAAGTGAACTAAATATATAGAGAGAAAATTTGAGTGTTAAAGATAGAATTTGTTTTTAAGACAAATATTATAAGGAAATGTGGGTATACCGAATGTCCTTTATAAGAAAAAAATTTTTTTAAGGGACATACTAATTTTAGAGATTTTCAAATAAGAAGCTTGGTTTTTAGGATTGCCCATCTTAGAGATTCTTGCAGGAAGAGGTTGTATTAGATATTATATTTATTTCATTTAAGATAATTTTGAAAATTAATTTTCCATATAGTCTCATTTGCATTTGTCTTTTAAAAAGCCAATAAAAGTATCTTTCAATATCATTGTAATAATTTGTTCTTTAGATGTTTAATTTGTTAAGCTTAGCAAATAAAATTTTGTGCTATTAATAGCTTCTGGTTTTTATGATTATAGATTAACTTGTAAAAAACATATCCTAAGTTGAGATATGCGAAATACCCATTTTCAAGTTATGGAAATGTGTCTGGGGAACCTAGGGGTGTGGGGGGGTGTGTGCGAGGAGAGTGTGTCACCATTATTACAACTGGAATCTAATCTACATTCATAAGCTACTATATTTCACATCTTGCAAATCATTTTATGTCTCATCTGTTTTTCTTTTCAGTTATATCTTTGCTTTTGAGTACCAACATTAAAATTTATGATATATCATCTTTTAAACCTAAAATTTATTTAATACAGCTATATAGAATATATAAAATTGATTACTTATTTATTATTAGACACTACTACTAAAAGGTACATTTAATTATTCAGGGACATTTTTCCATTGCTGAAAAAATAAAATTTATTATGCTTTATAACTTCTTTTGTATTTCTCTGTGTTTTCTAATTTTTTTCATTGTCTTTGATAAATAAAACATACAGTTTTGTTTTGCTAATTAAGCCTCTTATTTTTTGTTTTCCCTCATTTAGTTTACTCCCTTGTATAGAATTTTTATTGTCAATTAAAGTACCTGTCTTTGACACACCTCGAAGTAAAACAAGAATATGAGGTAAAGAAAACAAAATATTTAATTTAGTTGCCTAATTTGGAAATTAATTAGAATTAGAATGTACTACTAACATACGCAAACTTGAACTCATGCTGGATAATTAATTTTCTGGTTTTTGTGTGGTGTTTTGTTTTGTTTTGTTTTGAGACAGAGTCTCACTCTGTTGCCCTGGCTAGAGTGCGGTGGCGTCAGCCTAGCTCACAGCAACCTCAGACTCCTGGGCTCGAGCAATCCTACTGCCTCAGCCTCTCGAATAGCTGGGGCTACAGATGTGCGCCACCATGCCTGACTAATTTTTCTATTTTTAGTAGAGATGGGTTTCTCGCTCTTGCTCAGGCTGGTCTGGAACTCCTGAGCTCAAGCAATCCTCCTGTCTTGCCTCCCAGAGTGCTAGAATTACAGGTGTGAGCCACCGTGCCCGGCCTGGATAATTAATTTTCTATAGACCTATACTTTGTTCTTTCAATAATTTTTAAATGAAATTAAGCCATCGAACATCAATTTATTAAAATTTCATTTTAGTTTTTGTGGTATTTATACTTGGTTTCTGAATATGAATGTGTTACTTTCGATCTAACATCAAAACTTCACTTTTTGTTTTGATTTTTTTCCCCCAAATCTATAAGGTTCAAGTATACATATTTATGTAATCTTTTATAATTGGTATAATTTAGTGGTAGCCTTAAATCTCATTAAGCAGGGGAATCAAAATGTTATTTTCAAAAACTTAACATTCCCTTCCAGATCTTTCAGATTCTGCATACTTCCCTTCATTTCCTGTGAGCTTGAACAGCTGCTGTTGTCCTTTGGGGACACTTGACCACCGTTGCTATCTTGCCTTAATGATTGAAAATTAAAACCCTTGTTAGGGTGTGTAAACATTTTTGAATGAACATGAACTGGGACTTGGAAGTTACTGCAAAAATTTCTTAAATTATTTCTATTATATTTGAGTAAGTTATAGCTATATCCATTCTTAAATATTCAACAAACTTAAGGAAAAATACATTTTCCTATGTTGTATATTTAAGATAGATTTTAGAAATTTAAAATTAAAATACAAATCCCATTACGTTCAATTAAAATGAAAATCTCTGCCTTATAGAAAAATATTGATCTCTAACCTATTATCTTGAGTCTATAAGATATATCCCATTTTAGACATGCCTTTGAGGTTGGTCATAGACTTTTAACCTGTTATAATAATAATCACTAATATTTCCAGTAAAACTTCTCATAATAGGAAAAGTGGAATCCAGAATATCCAATTGTAGAAAAATTCAGAGTTCCTTAATTTGATATAATTTTTTTCAATTGGTATGTACCCTTTCAAAAAGCACGAAAGTACTGATAGTGATACTGTACTTAAGTGACATATGTCTTGAATTTGCTCAGAACAGTTGTGGTTATTCCTGTTTTCCCAGCTTAATTAAATAATGCTTCCTCTCTGAAAAGTGTCCTAATTTGGGGAATAAGTTATATGATCACCCTGTATATAATTGTATACTGTGTTAAGAAATGACTACTTTAGCCCCACTGTCCTTTGAGAGATGGAACTGGGGTAAGGGCAGGAGCTGATTATTGTTGTCACAGTCTTTTCTAACCACTTTACAAATGTTTGGCTTGTAGAAGAGGCATAGTATCTTTTTTAAAAATAGAAGCTATATTTGAATGATTCCAGCTAATGATAAATAGTAATGAATGGCTTTTATAATTTTTAAGTGCTGTTAAATTTTAATCGTTTATTTAATTCTTAAAATAGTCATATGAAATATTAGTATATTATTAAAAACTTCATTCTGGATAAAGTTCCAACTGTTAGATGATAATGTGCCATTCATTATATAGGAATGTCCTTGCCATATATAAAATATGCTGGCATGTATTTTACTTGTTAATAAAGTTGTATAGATGTGGAAATGTGAACCTGTGATGCATCCTTTTGAAAATCGGCTTAAGATTCACAATATAGTATCACTACCTTGGCCTCACTAAAATGTTTATATGGCAGACCTTTCAAGATTTGAGACGATAACAATTCTGTCATGGAATTAGGTTGGAGTTGTAACATCATCTTTAACTTGTCAGTTATTGTAGGTTATAACATAGACTGCAGTTTGATTTTAATAAATACAAAAATATCAGCTTTTTGAAAGTAATTTATGTTCATTTCTGCTTTGTAAAAAACATCAGTGGTCACTATAGGTCAGATCTGCTTATGAGCATGCATTCTTATTTGGAACATAAGACCTAAAGTGCAAAAATTTTCTTCAAGTTATTAAGGAAAAAAGCAAGAAAAACTCATTATATACTTTAAAAAAAATTTTTTTTAAATGTTTATTTTGAACTCAGCATATTTGCTTGTTTTACTCTTGATACTTTCAGCTTAGATTTTTTTGTTTTTGTTTTGAGAAGTTCAGCTACCTGCTTTTAAAAAACTCAACCTGATTTCAATGAAAACTATAATTTAAAAAAAAATCCTTAAATCCATTAACTAAATAGAGAAGAGATGGGCTATTACCCTTTTAACAGCTGAGGTTATAGGAAACCAAAATCACACTTTCAGTTAACAGAATCTTAGAGGTTTTTTTTCTCTTTTCATACTTGGAAAGAACCACTTTATTACTCTCCCACTTCTTTTGTGTGTGTTCATTTTAATTAAATCAACACTTTACTGTCAGTGACACAGGAGAAGGGACATGGGCTGTCCTTCCTTAGAATATAGTTTCTTCTCTTAGCGTTACTGGAAGTATAGCAAGATGAGCAGTAAAACAAAAGTTTGCCCAAGCCTGAGAAGAAATCTGGAAGATAGCCACTGCCTTCAGGATACAGAACATAGCAAATAACCTTACTGGAAAGTAGGAACTCTTCAGAGGTGCAAGAACGGTACATAAATTCCATGTGTGGAAATACATTCTTTTTTTTTTTTCATTAAATTTAGTTTTTCAGCCATCTGAATTCCCACATAGTGATTTGGTTTGGCTGTGGAATTTATGTGATTTGAGCTGTGAAATTAATTTTCAGAGAGATAACCTAAAGACTCTTACTTGCTAACAAGCACTGGTGACCATGCATCCTAATATAATAAGT
Organism: Cheirogaleus medius; assembly: GCA_008086735.1. Taxonomy (NCBI): domain Eukaryota; kingdom Metazoa; phylum Chordata; class Mammalia; order Primates; family Cheirogaleidae; genus Cheirogaleus; species Cheirogaleus medius. Next base: position 30,070,436 of record VBSM01000605.1, on the reverse strand, counting down.
GGTGATGGAGTAAGTGTGAAATACCACTTCCCAAATCCAGATTTAGACCATGGAGAACATGTAGCATCAGTTCATTAGGACTAATGAATTTTTAAAAGATACCTGAGTCTTAAATTTCCCTAATCCCATAGAATCTCCAGGGATGAATTCTTGATTGAATCATTCTTATAGGACCTCTCTCCAGAGCAGTGATTGCTATTCAATATATGATGCATCGTCATCGACTAGAAGTTTTCGGGAAATTAACATCCAAGCTTCAATTTTCAGAAGTTCCAATGCAATAAATTTGCCCCAAAGATGAAGTCCTGACATTTTGGTCTAGTGGTACTGTTGATTCCTTTCTTATCATTGTGTCCTCTTTATATTTGGCTTCTTGTATACATATATGATAGAAGGTTAAACATGTTGAGACCAATGATGTAAGACTTCTTGCAGGGAAAGGAAGAGGCACATAAAATCAGATCTTAAAGGGTTAATGAGCGGTTCTTGAGTTCCTCCTGCTTTATGACATCTGAGTGAGGGTCTTTCTGGTTTTAATGCCTTTGTACAGAAAACATGGCATTGCAGGGCTTTCTCACCAGGGCGGTGTGGGAGCATGCTGTCAGAATGGAACTGTTTGTGCTGAGATGACAGTTATTTTCTCCATAATCCTGTAAAGGGAGCAGAATTGGATTACTCTATCATATAGTTAATATTTTTCTGGCCTCAACAAATATAATTTCTTTCCTCTAGCAACTTCCTTTCTCCATCTATGAGGAAGGAGCCTATGGATTATTGAGAGAGGCAGCTTTGTGTAATAGGAAGAATGGGTTTTGGAGCCAGATTAACTCGACTCAAATACTAGCTGTCCTACAAGCTCAGGCAGTTTGCCCATCTGAAGCCTCAGTTTTCTCACCTGTTTATTGGGATGCACAATATGTACCTGAGGATTAGATGAGATTTATGTCAAAAAGCTAGCCATTATGATTACATCTTTGCTCTTTGTGTTTCCTGACTAGGCTGCCTGTTAGTCTTAGCAGATGCCTCCAGGACTTGAAATAAACCCTTACCTGATGTGGGCATTGTATCTGCCAGCCCCTTTGAAAATGGGTGATTAGAATAGGATCATGTTAACCTTATATTTGCTCTTGAATCTTCTCTGCTGAAAGTGGAATTAAAGCCAAAGTTGCCTAGATGACATTCCATTTTAAGGGATGCAATTAAGCAAAGAGGGGAAGGGAGTTGCCTTTTACCAAGCAGTAAAGCACCCTCGCTGGCAGGGAGAGAGGAAGCTTGCTCAGATCCCTCCAGGCAGAAGCTTGGAGAGCCAAGAGGCCAGTCCTTCAGATTTTCACTCTGAATTGATTTGACGTTACTACTTTGTAACTGAGATGTGACTCATCTCTTTTGCTCAAGGAGCCAGTGCGCTGAAATCTCTGTTGGGGAGTGATCAGGAAGTAAGTTGTTGGGGAGGTTGTTTCTAATTCCAGGAGAAATTACTCCACCAGCTTTCTCCTGTAATCATGGGTCAACCTTGGATTTATCTTTAAAGATAAATCCACATTGGCGTGGACAGATCTTTACCTGGTTTACTGATTCAAATGCTAATCTATTCCGGAAACACCCTCACAGACACTTCCAGAAATGATATTTTATCAGTTCTCTGGGCATCTCTTACCTAGTCAAGTTGACACATGGAATTAACCACCACACTCTTCATTCCTCTCCCCAAATTCTTTGTCTGGAGCTGAAGTAGGACCCAAATACACGGTTTGGGTTCTGTGTGCTGTGCAGTGATACACTGTTTGGATTGCACTGAACACGTCTGAAGGTAGTAATATCTGCAGTGGCAAAGTGAGTGGCTTACAATGACAGGCAAAATCTTCGACTTTATTTTTTAAAGGTGCTTACAGTAACCCTCCTTCCCTGGAATTGACAGGTGAGCTTCTCAGGCTGTAAGAAGCCACCAACATGAAAAAGTTGCCAGTCTTCCCGCAGGGATTACTGACCATCCAGACTCCTCACCCCTGTACCGTGGCAATGTAAAGTAGTGGGTTTATATCTGTTTGACTCTCACAGAGAACCTGCTGCTTTCCTATTGCCTCTAGAGATGGGCATAGTGAAAATGTCAGCAGCCACAGTTTCAACAGCTATCTCACTTGCCCACGTTGACCACAAATAACATTTTGCCAAGGGAAGCAGGTGCCATTTTCAAATCTCTGGTTAGTAAAACAACAAATGAGAATGGCTGGGTGATATAGGCACTCCCTTTTATAGTAATCGGGCTCCTAAAAATGTGTAATCTTGGTTTTTATTTTCAAAAATGGAACTAAGTCATATTCTTATGAGCCAAGGGGAGTTCTGGATAAAGACCCTGCTGCTTATATAGGTTCAAAGACACCCCCCACACTACCAACCCCGAATCTCCACTCCCACTTGCCCCAAGTTCCGCTGTCTGGTCTAATGCAGGATAAATGACCCTTAGAATCACTGATTGTCAACCCAGGAAAGCCTTGCACAGATATTTCCCTGTAATGTGTTTGCAATGATTAATGTGGCCTTGTGTGCTCCTTCACCCTCCCCCTTAATATTAGGTAGAAATACATATTTTCTTACCCCAAACTTCATTCCCCAGACAAAAATAGTATTTCCACGAAAGAGTTAAGAAAGAAAATGTAATGAAGTCCTACAAAGATATGTGCCTCTTGCTTGTTAAGTTTCCAGATTCTGAAATTGACAATTCTCTCAACTCTGTGTAGAATGCAGGAAGATATACCAGCAAAGCCTGGGACTGTCATACCTACTTGCTAACTGTCATTATACCTCTTCCTTCCCTTTCTTCTCCCTTTTCTCTTCTTTGTTTCTACTTCCCTTACTTCCTGCCCTTTCTTCCTTTTCTCCTCCTTCCTCTCTCACCATTTCCTTGCTATCATAAACAAGTTTATCATTGTCAGAAGTCAGCAGTAAAGCCAAAATATTAAAACATCTGGAAGAGAAATAATACTTAAGAGTGTATTAACTTCAGCCATTCATCATATATATTAGCAAATCTCTGGGTCCTCGAATGCTAGGAAATGCTTTTCCTAATGCTAATGCGTCTGTGAACTAGAGTGTTTGTTTGTTTTAAGATTTAATGTACTGTTGGACGATGGTGGGGGGGATGTCCCTTCCCCACTTTTGATGTTTCTTCCATGTGGAGGGAGTGTAATGAGTGTAACTCCTGGCCTTCCTCTACCTCTTCATTAGCTCTTGCCCAGGGGAGTCATTTATTTGATGGGTAAATTTGAAATGTAAATACCTGGGTATCTTCTTCCTCTGGGGACCTAACAGATCACAGGAGTTCCTGTTGTGCTCTGTTCTCCAGGGTAGGCTCACCCTAACCCTGCCCGGGGTCACAAGCTAGACTGCCCAGGTAGGTGACCACAGTGCCTGATTCTGTAGTTCATTTAACTAAGCTATTTCTTCTGATCTAGTTTTATCAGTAATAAAGATAATATGTTGGTTCTCCTTGTCCCACTGCTTTGTTTCATTACTTATTTTTACAATTTCTGTGTATCTCAGGTGGGAAAAAAAGGTGCTGTATTGGGATCCTCAGAGACTCACAATACACATCCTATTAGATCTGCTCTTGGTGAGATGTTCCCTTAGCCACCTTCAATCGAAATGACTCAAATGCAAGACTGTCTTTGAAGTCTCTTAGAGGAAGATTTATTCTATTGCAAGATCATCAAGCAGACACCACTTGGCTTGCAAGTAGAAAGCTCAGAAGATATCAAGAAGTTATCTTTTCAAAAATAACCCACTGTCCCCTCCAATAATTTAACCAATACAATACAGTTGAACCAATACAGTTGATACAGTACAATCGACTTCTTGGATTTAGGATGCCCAATAGTCAGTATCTTCCACAGTATCTATTTATAGTCCGTTCTTATTTATGCCAGACATGCACCAATGGGTCCTTGTTGCTGGCAGGAACATGACTCCTAGCCTCGTTGAAGCAGGAGGAGTTCTTTCCTCTGAACTTCCATACCTGTCTATTGGACTTTCTTTTATAAGATGCTTTGCTTTCTACCATGTGTTATGGTTCTTTCTGTTTTTCACTTGTCTTCTTTGATGGCCTTTTGGCAACTCTTGTCCAGTTACGTGTCCTTTTGATCTTTGGATTCCCATAAACTATGTAATATTTCTTAGAATTCAATAACTATGTTGAGCAGTAGAGGAAGTGAGTAAAGGAAGATAGAAGGAAAGCTAGGAGGGATAGAGAAGGGAAAGAAAGCAAGTATATAGGAAGGAAGACATATTGAGCCAATAATTCTGGCTGTAGAGTGACTTTCTGGCTGTCATCTTGAGAAACATACTCTATGTGCAGAGGTGCAGTGGCGGGAACAAAGTCCCACAAAGAGATTTGCAAAGATTAGAAACATACTCAAGCAAGCTCTTAAAAGGATCTAGGGGTATTTGACACATGAAACCCAAGGGCAAGACATGTAGCTAATACTCACAGAAAAAACTGTGGCCCCGCCCACACCTCCACTGACAAAGTGGGAGGCCTAGACTCAATTGCTCGGCTGTCATGAGCACCCACACCCCCAGCTGGGGTGAGAAGGCTGAGCAGGGAACCTGCACTTGGGAATCAGAGGAGGCCTAGTGGGGAGTCAAGATGTTCACCAGTGCCCCGTGGTAACAAGGTCACCTCCTCCTCAGTGTCAGGGCGCTGGAGTGCCATTCCCTCCCCAGCAGTGGGAAGGATGGAGCCTCCTCCTCCAGCATCAGCAAAGTTGGGAACTGGGACTTGACCCTCCACTTGGTGGTACCTCCACGGAAGCAGCAATTCCCTTCTCGTGCTGGAGGAAGCCAGCTCAAACAGAACGTTAAATAATAACATCCAGAGGCTCATAACATCATCCGAAACGATCAGGTTTCATCCAAAAATCACTCATTATAACAAGGATTTCAAATGTGCAGTTCCTAACAATCTAAACCAGGAAAAAAAAATGCTCACATGACTGTTAAAATATTTAATCACACAAGTGACTTAGATCGGAGAAAAATACCAGTGGTTAGTCATTTGTTATTTATTTCAATGTCTTTAAGAATGCGACTAGAGAGAAGCAGGGCAAGCCTTCTGGTTACTGCACCCTGAGCCTGATGCTGTGCTGAACACATAAAGGATGCAGCCCTTGTGATGAGAGCTTGGAAGGAGAATGACAGGAAGGGAACGAGATCACCCAGAGAACCATGAAGCAGTGATCTTCAATTATGAGACTAAATCGTCCAGACGTATAATGGGACCTGTATACTTGGACAATTTTCTAGAAATATCTAGAAAACAAAGCTAGCAAGAATCTTGGAGGTGGGAGTATGTTTAGCTTTTACTGGAGAAGATTTTTATATTTTTCTAAGTAGATATATTATCTGTTGGCCATGTTAGTAAAAATTAAAAACGCTTTAAAAAATCTTAAACATTTTTATCTCTAGTGTACGTTGTGGTTGACTGTTGCACAGATTTTTGGGTGGATTTTGAAAATTTTATAAAATGCAAAAGGATGGCATTCTTATGAAGAAAAAAAAAAAGTAGTGCTAATTCCTTAAATAATTTATTTTACACCCCCACCCCCTAGATCTGGCATTCATCAGCAAGCACATGTGTTTAAAGGGGACCTGGAGGGATGAATGACTTGTTTAATTGTTTCACCAAGTTTTTCTTCTCTTGATTCCTGAGAAGAAGAAAAAGAGATTAGATGTGTTTACTTAAGGGTAAGTAATAACTGAAGGCTAGATGAATATCTGAAAGAGAAGTGGTTTATGTAGGCTTTGGGTCCAGCCGATGCTTATGCCCACCCAGAATGCTCTATAAAACCTTCACTGTTGTTCTCTTCGAGATCAGCCTTCCTGACTTCCTGAATTCACCATATAAACTTTTAATGAGTGACCTATTTGCAAAACTCCCTTCCAGATTGGCAAATACAAGTTGATAGAGAACTTCGATGCCTTTTTTTCTTGTAACCTCCCTTTCCTTGGATTTTCCCCTGTTGGATCATACCAAAGAGGGAGTCACATTCACACTCATACACACACAAAGTCATCAGCCAAAAAAACTTTAAAAAGTAAAATGAAAAATAAATCAGCACTTATAGCAGCAGTCTACAGCATTTTTGCACTATGATTTCAGAGTGAAATGAACTAGGCAAATGATCTTTTTAAATAGTATCTGCCTTTGCCTATGTGAGAATTTTTAGATGTGAAATAAAAGCTCTTTATTAAATGTTAGAAACTACCTAATTATTGAAATAATGATAAAGTGACATATAATGACCCTTGGAAATGAAAGAAAGAGTTGAGGTGTGTTATATTTTGATAAATATTAAGCATTTAGAATGTATTTATGGCTCTTAGCCATTTTTTAAGATAATTTTACAAATAGAGGAAATATCCTATTCAGTTGTTCACACAAAGCAAAGCCAGTAAACCTTGTTTTATTTCATTCTTATTGTTTATTTTGTCTTTCCTCTGGAAGTTATAGACAAGATGTAAATGAAAATCTGAATGAATGAGAACTAAATTGTGAAAAAATTACTATTAATCTATGTTTAATTAGTAGATCAGCCATTATTACAACCACCAAATGCACACATTTATAAGGAAAAGAAGTACAATAGAGACAGGGTCCTATTTCTTGTTCTTGTTATTGTTCTTGATATCCTTTTCAAATATTGAAGCCTCCAACCTATGCAAGTATAATGTAGGTCATTAAAAATCTATAATGCTCTAAAAAAAAGTCATTCTTTTTTCACATACTCTTTACAGAATAGCAATTTCAATGTACACTAATGTGCTACTATAATTTGAAAACTTCAGTGGTCCTTTAAGAAAATTCCAGCAAAATTTAATATTATTTTATAAATTTTCAAAAGAAAAAAGAAATCATTTATAATCCCATCATCTTGATGCAATTTTCATTTTGGCATATTCCTTCCAGGTCTTGACCACATGCACAGTTACTGTTATTTTTCAGGCAAATTTGCGTTCTGTTTTCTCCTAATAGTGCTTTATCCTAAATTTTATTTTTATATAATTGTCATAATTATCATTTGTAATAGTTTAATAATCTCATTTGTGGGAATTTTTAACACATGGAAAAAATTCAGTGGAAGAAAAAAACACTCTACAAAGATGTTCGTGGCGGCCTTATAGATGAAAATAGCATAATGAATATAATTATTGTCCCGCAGTGGTAAGTCGTTGCCTATACACTGGATGGACTATGACATCAGTGCTTTCAACAGTAGCAAAAAGAGTAAAGATTCTAATCATGGGTCTTTGGTCAGCTCCAGGGTCTCGAATAATCAGGATGAGTTTAACAGCAGGTTGGTTCACCTTTCAGTGCTACCTCCTATGTTATGGCTCTTAGGAAAAAACCTCACTTGATAGATAAAATGTGAGAAGACTAAAGAGAACGCAAGGCCCAGGGATAGCCCAACCATTTGTTGATGTTTAGAAAAAAACAAAAGTGAACCAACCCCCCAAAGTTGTCAGGGCTGCAAGCAGAGATGAGCTGACAAATTGTAGACGTCATTCATTCCCATCAGGTTTTGCTGTAAGAAAGGACTAACGAGCTGAGTGGACTCAGATCACCTGGCCCTGGAAGCCAGACTAAGAGAAAATAACCTAAAAGGAAAAGAAATGATGAGGAGAGATTAGATTAAACCACTTTGAAAGGCTGGATGCTGGCAGCCTGCATGGGGCTGATCCAATATAGATCAGAAATCCAGCTGCCTGTGACGGGCACAAACTGCCCCTGTTTCTTTAACAGAAAGAGCTGAGCTTGTGATGGATTCCCATGAAGTCCTTGCAGTTCTGATCCGTGTCCATACAGGCAGGGCACATTTGCCAAATCATATTAAGACTCTAGATTTCATTAGATATATTATAGTTGACCCACTGGAAATATGTTTAAGAGAAATTTTAATTAGTGTCATTACCTTTAACTAAGGACCTTGAAAATGTGTCAAAAGAAAACCCCCAAATAAAGACAGATTAGAGTATTCATGTATAAGTTTGCTGTCTATTGATATATCATTAATAAATGTACCATTTCACTCATTTATGACAAGTTGCAGTAAAATGTCTTACACTTTTAATGCCATACTTATTCTGAAATGAAATATCAAAAATAACGGCAAACTTTTCTTTAGTCCTGTGGAATCATGATATTTATATATTGGTTTTCATCTACGGTTCCTGGTTCATAGGTACAATAGCCCTTGTTACAGTAAACAAAATGTCTCTCTCAGGCCTTCTCCTACCCTCCTTTCACCTGCTAGAGAGGGTCCTGCCCCATACCCTGGTGGAAGGAATGCTGCACAGAGAGGCCAAGAAGAATCTGGACAGACAGGGTTTGCTGGGGTTAGATCATACCCTTTTTGTCCAAGCACATTTTGACATGGCCCATAATTCCATCATGCCTGTGTAATGAAGCCTTCATAAAAACCCAAAATGATGGAGTTTGGAGAACTTCCAGATAGTTGAACACATGCAGGTTCCTGGGGGGTGGTGTGCCCAGGGATGGCATGGAACCTCTGCACCCCTTCCCCAATCCTTGCTCTACGCATCTCTTCATTTGTATCCTTTGTAATATCCTTTATAATAAACTGGTAAATTTAAGTGTTTCCATGAGTTCTGTGAGGTGCTCCAGCAAATTAATTGAACTGAAAGGGAGTCATGGGAAGCATAACTGGAAGCTGGTTGGTCAGAAGTCCCAGAGGCCCATACTGGTGTCACTGGTGTCTGAAGGTGGAGGCAGTCTTGGGGACTGAGCCCTCAACCTGTGGGCTCTAATGCAATCTCCAGGTTAATGGTGTCAGAATTGAATTGGAGGATGCCCAGCTGGTGTCTGCTACAGAATTGATTACTCGTTTGGTGGTGGAGAGAACCCCCAGCCCCCACCGCCTCAACATTTGGTCACAGATGTCTTCTCCTGTGGTGTGAGAGCAGAGGAGAAAATGGTTTGCATTTTTCCCAAACAAGTACAATGAGATAATAACCTAAAACATGCTATTTTAGGCTATGCGTCCTTCTTTGGTCTTTCTTGTGACTCCCTACTATGTGCAGGACAGGTAGCACCAACAGTTCTCAGTGCATGTTTATTATAGCAGCATTAAGAAGATGCAAAAAAGTCAAGATTTAGTTTCAAGTTCTAAATGCACATTTGACATTCATGGCAAGGATAGCAGTTGAACAGAAAAAGGTTTCAAGTTGTAAGAAAATCAGTGTCAAAAATCAGAACTCCGAAGAGCCAAAGTATAAGTCTATACCAAAGACAAGAGGTATAGGAGAATATTGGACAGATCCGGGTAGTCCACCTACCTAGACTAGATAAACGTACCACAGTTTAGGGAAAGAAGAAAATAGAAAAGAAGAGCCATGGTTAGAAGATGGTATGAGGGAATGCAGGACTCCACACACATGCTTTAGGATGCAGGAGTGCATTGCAACTCTGCTTTGTTTCCTGGGTGAGATGTAGGAGAAGGGAAAAGCCCCAGACTTCTCCCACATCCTGGTGTGGGTCATGATGTCTTGGCAATGTGACAGGGAGAACATCTAAAACCTCTGCCCTGTCTCTAAGATGGGCACAGAAACAGGCTGAGGAGGCTGATGGACCTGTAGATCCCCAAGGTAAGCACAAGGGAGATGCAGAGGAACCCTCCAAGGATTTAGACTGAAGACCAAATGAGACTGTGGTCACTAGGGAGTGTTAGCACAGATAGATGTCCCATTCTAGGGACCAGCACAATATGCCAGTATGGACAGAGGAGATCAGTGCCCAGATGCCTTCCAAACCCCACTCCCAATGCCTAGATGTTATAGAACCGTTTGCATCTGAGATTAATCTCTGAGAAATAGAAAGGGCAAGGGGAAAACATTCGGAATTGGCTGAGGAAATTCTGCTCGACTAACATTAATTTTATGTCATTCATGGAACGAAGGTTCAAGAAAGAAATTAAATTATGGAAAAGTAAACATTTTGTGCACACCTGAATATGCAGCCTATGAGAGTCAATATCTCTACATAGTTATTAGCATAAGAACCTAGTCAAAAATTGATATCAGAACCCTATACATTCAAATAAAATACATATAAAAGTTTAAATATCAGCCTTTGGTGGGGGAGGTTTTCACTTTATAGATTAGTTCCATCAAGATTTAATACGTTTGGAAAGGGCTCCCGCTCTAATTTCAACAGCATTCTTGTGAAATAAATGTCAGTGCTGTTACAGTAGTTTCCCTTTGTGGAGGAAAAAATATTGTAATATAAAACTAAATAGAAATGAGGACCTTGATTCAGAAGAGCTAATAGGCTAGAACTATGCTTTTTTGCCCTTTGAGGGAAAATGTATATGCTAAATACTGGGTCCCTGTTATACTATCTTTGTGTCTGTTTCTTTGAGAGGAGCCTTTCACCTAAACATGGAGGTGCTATTTCAGCTGTTTGTCTAACTCCCTGGCTAATTGGCTCAAAGGTGACCCAAGCTAGGCCATTGAGATTTTTCTCTTCTAGAAATTCAAAATTTAAAATACGTAGGCTAGAAATTTTGGTAGTTGAGATACAATGTTGGGAGGAAGGAGGGAACTCGTGTGGTAAGGTTCCCGCTGGAGTCTTGAAAGCTTGGTTTTCAGAAATCTTTGGATTTCATGAACTTCTCTAAAATCTTTCCATCATTTTTGCTTTAAGTACCAAAACATTGGTACAGTTCCAATTGTACATTTGGTACAACTGTACCAAAACATTGAAACAGTTCCAACTCATTCTTCTTACAATAATATTTTCACTCAATGAAAGAAAAAAAGTGGCTTTAGGCCACCAGGCCCTACTACAGTGTCCTGGGTGAAATCAGAAGATTTTAACTGGGGCACTGATCTCTATTTCCCTGAACACATATGTAAGACTTTTCACATCCCACTCCAAATATGTAAAGAACACACGTAATACAAACTATTCCTTCTGAAATCAGCTCATGAAGGTTATTGAGCCAGCCCTCTACAACTTAACCCTTGTCCCTGTTTATAGTGAAACTGTTCCTGAAAGCATTTTAAACCTGATTTAGAGAATATTCGTATCTGCAGATGTGTTTTTTAATAAGAAAGCATTCGGGTGGCTTGAAAGTGAAATTAAGATTCCAGGTGCTCTTTACGGCTTATCCCTGCCAATTCTATTAAAGGCTATTACCACAAACAATAAAGGGGTTTAGAGAGCCTTACAGCATAGCACATCCTCCTACACAGTTGCTGGTTTTGATTTCTTGCTCTGTCCCCTGGAGTGACCCACCCAGACCAGTGGCCTAATGCCTTGCCCATTACAGGAAACCCCTCATCACAGCCAGTCCTATTACTTTTGATTTTGTCTCTCTTTCCTATTCCCTTAGAGACCGTAAGTGTACTACTCAGGAAGAAGGGAATAAAACAAGTATCTTAATTATAAAGTTTTACCGATAAAGTTAAAAAGTTTGCAGAATGAATTGTGAGCTGTCTGTTTCCTGTCTGACATGTAAAGACCTTAGAAGTCATCATGCCTGTCCTTGCAACAAGAGAAAGCTAAACAAACTGAAAATTAACACTTCTTCTTAGATCCATCAGAGGATTGGGGTCATAGGGCAAGAGGTTGCTCACAAAATTGAAGAGAAAATCCAATAGAATCATAGCTGACTGGGAAGAGAAGCCAGTATTGGGGTAGGAAAACTTGAACTGTAATTGACAAATTACTGCAGGCAGTGTGGATGAGCTTAAGAGTTAAAATCTTTGGGGACCCAGTTTTAGGGGTTCCCTCCATTCTTTTGTGAGTTTTACTGCCAGGAGCTCCACCAGGTTCTGAATGAAGATTGGAGAAAAATCCCCTCATGTTCCTGGTGGGGTGGAGAGGAGAAGCTTTTGAAATATGCCCAGAGCATTCTGTTTTTCTCAAGAGAAATAATCATACCAGAGCCTAATTGTCATGGGTTGCATCAGAGTCTATCTGACCTGGGGGACGGGAAATACATAACTCCAGCCCTCTCTAGCCTTCCTGTTTCACCTAAAGAGGAAAAAAAGGTAAGCAGCATTGTGAAGGTGATAGTCTAGGGACATGGGGCTCACAAAAGACTGGGACCTAATCAGAGGAGAATGCTTCCCCTCTCCCCAGACATTATCGCCATATAAATAAGGTGCCTGTATAATAACAGGGAATTACACCTGAAAGAACTGCAAATCTCAGACTCTGTTTAAGAAAGAATCTCTAGGGAAGCCCAAAGACAACAGAGGGGACAAAAACAAGGACACTAGAAAAAATTTTTAGCTTCTCACAACTATAGCAAACAGTAAAGACAGTTTAACTCCTATGCAGATAAACATAAAACCTCACACTAAAGACCTATTAACTTGATCGTGTCCAACTGCCAACAAAAAATTGTGAGCTTCCTTGATCCAGAAACTAATTATACAACCTTGGATAAAAGTAAGAGGCCTTAACCTTCTCACAGAGTCGAAGCAACTCTGTTCTCTAAATAAAAATATTCCAATATTCTTCAGTATTCTACAGATCTAATTGATCACCTCATATAATTCCTTTTTCTTTGTAAATAGTTTTCATTAAATATTGAACATTGATTAAATATTGAATACTGTAAATACCAAGAATAGTTTTAGCCTGTAATGCATAATACACAACAGTGACATGAATGAACACCCATCTTCTACCACTCAACTTGAGAGTAGCTGAGGACCCTCAGATCCTCCTTGGTCCCACCTCTCCACTTGCACCACCAGGAAGCTTCTACGCCTTGTATGTATCATCTTCTTGCCTTTCTTTATAGATTTTAGTTCTTGTCTTAGTCTGTTTGTGCTACTATAACAGAATACCAGACTAGGTAGTTTATAAAGAACAGAAAATTCTTTCTCACAGTTCTGGAGGCTGGGGAGTCCAAGATCAAGGTGCTGGCATTTGGTCTGGTGAGCGCCTTTCTGCTGTGTCCTCTCATGCCAAGAAGAAGGGCAAGCAAGAACCAACTCCCTCTGTCAAGCCCCTTTATATGGGCACCTAATCCCATTTATGAGGGAGGAACCCTCATGGTCTAATACTATTACATTGGCAACACCTGAATTTTGAAAACATTCAAACCATAGCATTCCACTCTGTCCTTGTACCCCCTTTATGTCATTCTCACATGCAAAAGACACCCATTCTGTCCCAATAGCCCCAGTCTTAACTCATTCCAGTGTGAACTTTAAGTGTAAAGGCTCCTCTATATATTATTTTAATTAGATACGAGTGAGACTCAAGGCACAATCCATCCTGAGGCAAATTCCTCACCAGCTGTGGGCTTGTGACATGAAACAAGTTACGTGCTTTCAAAATACAGTGGTAGGAAAGGCATAGGATAGACATTCCCATTCCAAAGGGGAGAAATGGAAAGAAGAAAGGGGTAACGGTTCCCAAGTAAGTCCAAAACTCAACAGGGTAAACATCATTAAATGTTAAGGCTTGAGAATAATCTTATTTGACTCTATTTCCCACCTTCCAGATACACTGGGGCATGGGTTGGTCCCTCCGGGCTCCAGGGGGTCCCAACTCCATGGCTTTTCTGGACACAGCCCACACCCCAGCCTTCACATCCTGGAGTCAGTCAGGTGCCTAAGGCTCTTCCAGGCTGGCACTGCATGCTCTCTAGGTCCAGGGCCTTGGGGGTGGCCCTGCCCCCACAGATCCCCTAAGCATTACCCTAGTGAGGCCTCTCTGTGGTGGCTCCACCCCTGTGGTATATCTTTGCCTGGGTCCAGAGTCTCTCTGAGGTATCCTTTGAAATCCAGGAGGAGGAAGCCATGCTTCCATAGTTCTTGCATTCTGTGAGCTTAAAGACTTAGCACCATGTGGATGCCACTAAGGTTTATGGCTTACCCCCTCCAGAGCAGCAGTTTGAGCCACACCTGGGCCTGCTTGAGCCACAGCTGGGGTGGCTGAGGAGCACGGCACTGGGAAGCTGGGAGCGTTGGCTCATCGGTAACACCTGAGTTTTAGAGGGGACACATTCAAACTGCAGCAATCTTTTTGCTTTTCTTTGTAGATTTTTTGTATCTGTATACCCAAGATATGTTTTTAGTTTTGTGTGGTTTTGGACTCTTTGAAAATTCAATTATCCTATCTGCATTCTTCTGCAGATGGGTTTTCCACTCAACTCTGAGATTCAACCATGTTGATGCATGCGGCTACGGTTCATTCCTTGATTTTTTTTTTTG
>VBSM01000605.1:30038932-30050817 GCA_008086735.1 Cheirogaleus medius | reverse complement strand
GCCACCATGCCCGGCCTGTTTCCTTATCTTTAAACTCTGTCTTCTTCACTTAAGTTTTTGAGATACATAGTAAGCCAAAATGCTTTGTGCTTTATGAACTATGACTACATGAAGGTCTTGGTAATTGTGTCTCTTAACTCATTCCCACCAGAGAGAGCCCCTCGTGGAGGCCATCTAAGCAATGCTTTTCCACAGGGTATCGGGGCAATGGAGCAGGGGTAGGTGGAGGAGGAATTATGGCCTGGGAAGAGGGGGTGCTTGTAGTTTCTGCCTTGGGGACACACCCTCAGGCCCAAGTAGGGAGTTCTGCATTGCTTTCACTTCCTTCCTTCCTGCCAGGAAAGCTCCTAACCTGGAGCAATTGCTGCAGTTAAGGTTACCCAATATAGACAGTTGAAGGCTGTTAAGCAGGTCAGAGGTATGAGGGGAAAAAAGGCTTTTTCTAATCAGGTGGTATGAAGAGAGTCTGAAGTCAGAAGCATTTTGGCCCAAGGATTTTGGTAGCAGCCTCCTCCCCTTACCCTTTCGGATTTGCTTCTGCCTTAGACTCTCTTGAGAGTATTTTTGGTTTCAGTTTTGTGCCAGCTTCTGATGCCATTGCATACTTGTGACTGGGATGACTGTCTTTATAAAAGATACTACTTGAAAGTCAGGTTCGAACAAGGCACATGCACGTTCTTTCCAGAGGATGTTAAGCTTGTTGACTGGAGGCCTGCCTGCCAGAACAAGACCTTCCTCGCACACCAGAAACAATCTGCTATTGTCTCCAGGACAAAACGGTGCCAATAAAAAATGAAAACTTTTAGCCGAGAGGAAAAATACTGCATTAACTGCTTCACCACTAAAAGTAATTATGGGAAAGGATAAAGAGGGTGAAACCCCTCTCTTTTGTTTTTGGCCTGGAAATACATCTCACAGGTGTTGTACGCAGAGCAAGGCCTGTCATCTGCTCTGTTACAGCACAGCGAATGGGTCACTCCCCATGTAGGCTCTCGCCAAGGTTGGAGCTTTTCCTTCATTCTGAGAGTTCTGAATGCTGCCAGGGATGAAGCTGGGCGCCCCCTCCATTTCCTTTGTGATAGTCTTTGTCCCAGAGTCTTTGTCCCACAGGGGGTGCCATGGCAGGACTTTAGGAAAGATAAACGCATGCATAGATTTTAAGACATCTTAAAGGAAGAGAATGAAATGCAACGTCCATCCAGGAAAGCAGAGAAAGAGAAATGAGAGAGAAAAGACCAAAGAAAGTAAACTGAAGCAGGTAATGAGAGGCTTGTCAATTTTATTAATTCTTTAATTTGTGGCTTAATGAGACTGGAGGCGGACAAAGATAGAACAAGGAACTAACCTGTCCCACCTCCTCTAACATCTGATGAATAAAAATAAATAAATATAATTATATCTATGTAGGAACTGTTTACTTTCTTCCCACAGTCTGTGTCAGCATCTGACCCCCACTGCGACTCATAGGAAACTCACTGGTGATACTCAGAGAGAGAGAAGTATCACTGCTATTCACCTCATTGCTGGCTCTATCCTCACACACAATTCAGCTTTGATATTTAAAAATTCAAGTATTGTGCAACAATTCAAGACTCCAGGAATTTGGGAAGATCCTGGCTTCATGAACAATCATTAAGGAGTAAAGAGATGAACTTCTGGGCAAATGGTCAAAGTTCTCTTCTATTAAATAAGAACAACCCACACAGAACAGCAGCCTTCAGAGGAGACCATTCCTGAATTACCAAGATTCCTAGTCAGGTTCCCTTTCAGTTTTATGGGTTACAAATTTGCCCATGATGCTTTGTAAACTATCTGTGGTGGTATGTGTGTGTGTGTGTATGTGTGTGCGTGTGTGTGTGTGTGTGTAAATCTGCTCTTGTTTTAAAGGTTGGGTCTGGTCATTCAATATCTGAATCACTACTGGGTCTAGTTCTGCTATGGTTTGTTTCTCTTAGTCATCTCTCTGGATGTGCCTGAGAATCTTTCATGGAAGGCTGAACACTGTATTAAAAATTGTGGAAGGTCTAGGTGATATTCTGTTTCTTCAGGAAGGCCAGTAATATAGGAGCAGAACACCTTAATCCAATAAGGGAGCAAACTGATTTGAAGGATTTGACTATTTTGGGTTTGCCCTTACTTCCAGGGCATAGGAGTCTCAAATGAAGCCCTGGAATGTTTACTTGGGCACCTCCATTTGTACAGTCCCTGAACTCCATTTTTCAAAATCTCTCCAGCACAGTGAGATGGCCAATATCTCTGCTTACTGTTTCAGCCTCTTAGCAAGTGCTGTCTGGATCAGCTTCTCTTTCTTTCTCTGGCTGAGGCACAAACAAACGGGTGACTGTCTCAAGAGGGAAAGTAGCTTGAACCATCAGGCTTCTTCCCCTGTTTCCCTTCTTTCTAGGATCGTGGTCTCTCTCATCATGGCTCTCTTGATAGTCTTCTGTCTCTTTAGCCCCAGGGACCTCTAAAAGCTTTGCTCAGCTTCTCAGCTGCTCTGCCTCAGCTCAATTTATTTATTTTTATTTCAAGGATCTTAACTCCCTCAAGTTTTTGACTACTTTTCATAGTTCTTTAATGCTATTAAATATGGTTTTCTTTGTGTGTGTGTGTGTGCGTGCGTGTGTGTGTGTGCATGTTGTCCTGCTTTTCTAGTTTTTCTATGACTACTAGAAGAACTGGTCTTCTATAAGCCAGAAAGCAAAGTCCTACCCTTGTTTTAAGTACCATAGATGGAAATGGTTTTACAGCTTTACAATGAACTGAATGTTTATGTCCCACACTCCCCAAATTCCTATGTTGAAATCCTAACTCCCAAGGTGATGCTATTAGGAGGCAGGCCTTTAGAAGGTGATTAGGTCACGAGGGCAGAACACTCATAACTAATATGAGATCACAACTAACCCCTTAATGTGATTAGCGTCCTTGTAAAAGAGACCCAGAGAGATACTTCCTACCCTTTCACCATGTGAGGACACTGGGAAAAGACTGCATTTATGAACCAGGCAGTGGGCCCTCACCAGACACCAAATCTGTTGGCACCTTGATCTTGGACTTCTCAGCCTCTAGAACTGTGAGAAATAAATTTCTATTGTATGGAAGCCACCCGGTCCAAGGTATTCTGTTATAGCAGCCAGAAAAGACCAAGACAATTTTTCTTTCTCTTCTGCCTTGTTTTGAACCTTTATCTTTAAACCCAAGGATCCAAAGATATACTTGTTTGGCTTTACATATGGTTTAAATATAAGAGGTTTCATAACCAGGATTGTGTATGTGTTTCTAAAGAACAGGAGTTTGTATTTCTTGCTTCTCCCATTGTGACTTACTGAGCAGGTGCTCTAGAATAACTGCTGAATAAATGAATTTTGTAGTTACCATCTTACTGGTAAGAAATTCCCCCTCCCTGGGAATGCAGCTGAGTCATCCAGGGTGTCAGCCGGATGGAGATTTTCAGCCTGACATAGGACAGACCATATGCATCTCTGCTGGGGCAAAGGAGAAAGGAACTCATGAGGCAATAGGGATGACTCTAGTTGATTTCAAAGTCCCTTCCAATCCTAATCGTCTGTGCATTTGTTAGTGAACCCATCCTCATTCCTTGGTCCCTTTATCGAGGATTTTGTTAAAGACAGTACCACTTCTGCATCTTTGTTTTCTCAGGCCATGCACATCTCGGTGACACTGTGACAAAGGAGACTTCAGTCTGGCTGCTCATTTTGCATTAACTCTGTTTGCTACTGTTTCCTAGGGTCACTAAATCAAATTACCACAGACTCGGTGGCTTCAAACGACAGAAATTGATTCTCTTACAGTTTGAGAGGCCAGAAAGTAAATCAGGGTGTTGGTAAGGTTTGTTCTTTCTGGAGGCCCTAAAGAAAAACCATTCCAGTCCTCTCTCTTAGCCTCGGGTGGCTGCCGGCAATCCTCGGCACTCCTTGGCTTATAGAATCATCACTCCGGCCTCTGCTTCCATCTTCCCATTGCCTTATTCCCCGTGTGTTTCTCTGTGTCTGCCTCTCTTATAAGGACACCAGTCATTGGATTTAGGGCCTAACCAAAATCCAGGGTGACTTAATATCAAGATCTTTAATTAGTTAAATCTACAAAGACCAATATTCCCAAATAAGGTCATATTCTGAGGTTCTGGGTGGATGTGACTTTGTGAGGATACTATTCAACCCACTATGACCACCAACATCAATCTTAAAACATTAAGCTTTATGAGAGCAGGGATTGTCTGTCTTATTCCCTATGGGATCCTCAACACCTAGTACATTCAAGGCACTTAATATTTGTTGAATGAATGAATGAATGAATGATTGAGGTTGAAATAGGGCCTAAGTGTTAAGAACTCTGTACCCGTTGTCAGCTGCATTCAAATTAAGATGCCATTCATGGGCCAGTCTTCTAGGTAGTTTGCAGTATGTTTAGATGAGGTTTTCTGCCTCATTGGACTGGGGAAAATACAATCTACTAGTGAAAAGAGTGTGACTTTATAGTCTCCTTTTAAAAAACTAATCTTTATATTATTTCCTTACTTTTATTTTCTCTCTTCTTATTTCTCTCATCTTTGTTTTCTTCCTTTTTTTTCTTGTTGGATTAGTCTGCTATTACTATTTGCCAGCTCTCTGTTTTCTTTTCAGTTCTCCTTTTCTTATTTTCATGTCTTTTTCGTTCTTTCTTTTTTTGTCCTTTCCTTTTTTTCAACTCCTCATTATTGTGCTTTTAAAAGGTATGAGTCTAGAATGTCATATATATGTTATATATTAATAATATTGGTAATATTAGTTACATATTACTAATAGATACATTTAAATAAGATTTAGACCAAAGGAGTCACAAACATTTAGGTAGATTTGAATATGAGAAAAGAGAATGATACTTCTTTAGTGATTTTATGGTTTCCCTAAAGAAAGGAGAAGCAACTCATTTTGTATTTTAAATAAGTCATAAGAGAAAAAAACGTCTATGTGTTCCAGCACATAGTCATTTAAGGTAATACCGTCTGCGTCTTTTCTAACTATTAAACTAAGACATAATGAGTGAGGCGACATTATCCATAATAATTAGCTGCTAGCCATCTCACTAAGAAATCCTTTCTCACACTATTTCCTGCAGAGTGAGATTGTGTGGATGCCTGCAAGTATCTGAGCTTTCTGCACTGTTTGAACATCCCTATTACCTTTCTGAGCCTCAGATCTAGTTCTTTGATTTGTTCTCTCAAGCTTCTTAAAGTTTCTTCTATGCCAGTTTGGATGGTATTTAGAAATCTTGATGAATATGCTCATTATCTAATACAAAGTGACATAAAACACTCCTGCCACGAACTCTGCCGCATAACCATACCCTGCTGAACCCCTGTGATTCATTCGGTAGTAGATTAATAGCATTTATGTTATTCATGTATCTCTGTTGACCTTGATCTGCTAGAAACTCCCTCCTTTTTATCTCTGTTCCATACTGGGGAGGTTTTGTCCCACATTAACAATGGTTCTTTTGTACATCAAAGCACACCCCCCTAACATCCCAAGTTTTAATTTTCCTTGCATGCATAATATGTATCTCTCTTCTGTTCACTGTCTGTTACTTCTTACCTAGGTTTAATTGATGAATAATAGAATTTTCTACTTATTTTGAAAAAGAAAAGTACTTAAAATTAACCTTTTAGTATCTGATGAAAAAAGACTGAAGATCTGTAAATAAAAAATGTTCACAGAAATGATTTTTTTCTTCCTTTTTTCAAATTTAAGAAATACAGATTATATACCTAAGCAGAGGTCTAGTCTTACATACTTCTGGTGGATAAAAGTATTTATTTGTCTTTGAAAACAAGAGTTTTAACCACACTGCAATACCCCTATTTGGGTTGAGTATTAAAAAATTTTATATATGTAAAAATATGATTTTTCTATGAGTAGTAATACAGACATTGAATAAAGGTTTTTGGGACAATAATTGAGAGTTTAATTTAGTGAATTAATTCTACCATACCTTTTAGTAAACTTCATTGAAAGGCACTTAGTGAAGGGCAAATCAACAAAATCAGCAACAAAATTTAAAAACAAAAACCTCAAAACCCAGGAATCATTTTGTAATGTGTACCTTCCCTACTCTCAATAAAATATTAACATCTAAATTATAAAGCACTCCTCCTTCAGTTATGTTTACCTTCAATTAGCTTATTTTTTTAATATCAGTGAATACTTGCCTGGTGTTTAGTAATTCTGTGTAAAATGTTTGTAACTCAGTTTTCCAGCCAATTACTGCAATGACAGCAGTAGGTGGGGAAAATCTTTTAAAAACTTCTTTCATGGAGTACAATTCAGAGTGTTCAAGTGGTCTCTGGTTTTCACTTGAAGATTCAAATCTTTATTTAATATATTTATTGTTCTGGCATATTACTTCTCTGTGAGAAGGTATTCCACAAGTATCTCTGCTGGCAAGATGTGTGATGAGAATTACCTACCTTGCTTTTGCTTTTTTTTTTTTTTTTAGTTATCCAAATCTTCAAACTTTAGTGTGTGTAAATATCACCTGTGCAGCTGTTTAAAAATGCAGATTCTTGAGTGTTTCTGGTTTTGAGAAATGCTCACTTAGTAGATCTGGGGATATCTGGGGGTAAGGACTCGAGTATATGTTTGAAGAAAGCAGCCCTGTCAATTCTGATGTGCTTGGCTACAGACTACACTTTGAGAAACACTATTCCAAAATATTATGGAGCAAAGAACTTAGTTCTAGTGCCGAGAATCTTGAAGTCTGAAGGTTTGAAGGATACAGTGGAAATGCATCCTTGAATGCATATTGTTGCACCTAGACCTACAACAAAGATGTATAAAATATACAACTTAGGAAGAAGATATACTTCATAGATTTGGCTTTTGATAACTTGCTGAAAGCAGGAAGAGGGAACCCTTAAAGAAATTGATTTAGGAAGTGATACAGAGTACTGAGTCTTGCTGGAGGTAGGGGTGGTAGGATATTTTCCTTTTTGCCCCCATTGGGCTTATTTAAAATGAGCTGGGCCCTGTGATTACTCATACAAAAGACTAGGACAGGCTAAAACTGCTCCTTGGGAATGAGATTATTCACTAACACACTTATACTTGTTTTTTAAGTCTCCCCCTAATTGTGATATAGGGATACTTTGGAAATGAAGTGATTCAAATCATTAGACAGTTTTCAACTCCTCCAGGTAAATTGCTCATTTCCCCAGATGAATAGGTGTGGGGCTATTCATAGTCTGCATTAAGATAATTAGTGTAGAGACTACTTTAAAATTAGGTCATATAGTTAATTGTTTCTATCTACATTTAGCTTTAGTTAATTATATGAGATAATATATGTGAAAGTGCCTAGCACAGAATCTGGCATGTTTTAAGTACTTGCATCCAATTGCCCATTTAGCATCTCCTCCTGGGTAACTTGCAACCACCTCAGACTCAACATGAGCCATATTGAACCATCTTTTCTGTCTCCTCTCCAAACTCTTCCCCAAACCACCGAGTTACTAAAGCCAGAAACCTTTGTTTTATCCTTGATGTCTCCTGTCTTTCTCCCCTCCAAATACTGTTGATTTGACTTCCTAAATATCTCTTAAATCATCCATTTGTTCATTGCCCTTGGAATATGGCTGTGAACCAGTTATGTCTCAAGCGAAGTTTCTAGGCAGATCACGTGTGATCAACACCAGGTACACGTAAGGAACAGAGAAGGTGAGTATGCAGGAGGAATGGGAGCCAGAACACAGAAGGCCCTTTAAGCCATGGGAAGAATTCTGAAGTGTTATCCTAAGAACTAAGGGGAAAGTTTGAGGAGTTTTGATCATGAGAGTGACACAGTCAGATTTGTGTTTTATAAAGATTTCTCCTGTCCATGTCTCTCCAAGTCCTTGTACCAGAACACATGACCTAGTCACAGCCACCTGTCCTCAGCAGTGTTATATCCAGTCTCTCTTGCCTCGTTCTTCTGCCCGTAAGTCTGATTTTTCACCTGTTTCGAATATCTTAATGACTTCCCAATGCCCTTAAGATAAAATCCAAATCCTTTGACAGGGGTTTCCAGGCTTAATGTTTACTTTTCCAGCTTCTTCTCTCACCATATTCCCTCTCTCACACTTCAGGCACACTGAATTTCTTTCAGTTATTTTAATGAACTGTGGTCTCTATTATCCAGACCTTCCTGTTCTCCATGCCTGGGTACCAACCCTGTCCGTTTCTGTTTGGGCTGGCGAATTGTTTTAGCTTCACTTTGCTCAAGGTGACTTTTTCTAACTCTTGACTATGTGAGATCTCTGCTAATGATTACCATCTTTCCCAGTTGTAACACTGATCATGTTTCTCTGCTAGACTTACACTCTACCAGTGTCTGTCCTGGTCATTTCTTTAACCACAGATAGTTGCACAGTGCCCGCCACCTGGCAGGTTCTTCGTACACACTTGCATAATGAATGAATGAACAATACCTATTAGCTTCCTTCTAAAGAGGTCCTTGGGAAAAGGAATACTGTATGTAAAAAATGACATAACTGCTTAGAGTTTATTTGATAAATTTTAATCAGTAGTCTTGAGAATAAAGGTAACTGAGTTCAATTTTAGACAGGGATGTGTGATCTGATAGATTAGGCAAACAAGAAAGGACAGACAAAGGGAAATTTATGTCTGTTCTAAATGAGTGATGCTAAGTAATGGTTCTACAGATATCATTTTAATCAGTTGCATAAAGTTGTCACTTATTCTTTTCTTAATCATAATAATATTTGAAAAATGCTTTATATTTCATAAAATGCTTTATATATCCATAATCTTATTATCCTAACAACACTATATTATTATTACTCTCCTAAAATTGGGAGGACTTGCAGTGATATGAAGTCACTCTCTAGCAGTAAGTGATAGACTGGGACTGGAACCCATGTCCTAACCTCAAATCTAACTCTCTTCTGCTATACCACATTCTTCCCCTAAATGTCTGAAAGTGAATACAAAATAGTTGGTCATTTGTGGGCGTTGTTTCATGTGTATCATTATTTAATCCATTAAAGTTTGGAAACAAACAAGAGGGAAAAAAGAACAACAGGGAAGATGATGCCTATGAATGGGAATTGAACCAGTTTCTGAAATGTTTGCCTGCAAAAGGAGCTACAGCTATGCAATGGTGTGCCACACCAAACTGGGATTCTCATTAAGCAGATTGACCACTTGAAGAAGACAACCCTAATGGTGAGAGGCTTCCAGTTGTTGTCAGAGTTTGCCACTTAATTGCTGGTCAATTAGCAGTGATGATGAGATTCTACATGGCACTTTGGGAGGCTAAAAGGCAGAGGTTAAAAAGAAAAAACAAATAAAGAAATAAAGCCCTGATGAAAATTCTAATCTATAGGAGAAATAAGCCTTCAAAACCTCTAGTGAGTCTGATGAGAATGGTTAAGACTTAATTAAGAACAGATGATTTAATAAGAGTCTCCGCCAGTGGTTTTCGAGAAGGCTAAACATTACCATCGCCTGAGGAACTTAAAAAAATGTGATGCCCAGACTGTAGCCCAAACCAGTTAAATCAGAATATCTGAAGGTGAAACTTAGGCATCAGTAGTTTTAAAAACTCCTCAGTTGATTCCAAGGTTAGGGCAAAGTTAAAGCTTGAGAAACACTGTTCAGAATGCTCTTCTTTTGCTAATTCAACAGGAGTTATCCCAGTCTTTGTTCTATGACCCTTCAAGCAGTGTTTCTGATTATTTTAAGAAGTACTGAGAAATTCCCCAAATACTGAACCAAACATTCATTTTAGTCTACTTTAATCAGATGAGCACATTACAATGACCAGCATCCACTAGAGTACCCATTACTAAAGTCCAGCACAGGGCTAAGGGCTTTATCTAAATTATTTCATTTAAATGATTTGAATTCTCATAAACCTGAGCTTTCAATATCATCCTGTTTGATGATAAATAAAATAGAAGCTTAGATAGTTATATTACCTGCTTAAAGTCAAACAAGTGATAAAGAGTGGCAGACATATGAAAAATGTTCAAATTTGGTAGCTCTAGAAGTTTCAGAAATTTTTTCTTTTTCTTGTTCATAACTTGAAATCAAGTTCTCCAGCTTCCCTGCTAAAGACTCATTTCTTGAAGTGATTTTTTTGTTTGTTTAATTGTAAATAATCTCTTTGCTTTGTTGTTTTCTTCTCTTCATTTTTAATAGTTTTATGCAGTCTATTTATTAGAGGTTCTATTAATAAATCTTCAGAAATGGATTAAGTTGCATCTGCTGTGAACAAAAAGACTAGAATCATTTTTCTTATAATTTTTATATAAAGATAAATTAGGAAATAAGAAAAGACTGGATGTCAATTTATAAAAAGAAAATGTGACATAACAAAGACATGTGATATCACCTATTTCTGCCACCTTGGCCTCTGCAGTAAATGCCTGTGCACCGTATTTTGGGGAAAACACAAAGCCTAGAGAACACTGGGAAAAATATATACATGTATTTGATAGAAACCCTACCATATTCTCTCTTCTTACTGCAAATATTAAATAATTAAATTTGTTGGAAAAGTTAAAAAAAAAAAAAAAGAGTGGCAGAGACTGCTATGGTTTGAATGTGGTGTCCCCTCCAAAATTCATGTTGAAACCTAATCACCACAGCAGTGGTATTGGAAGGTGGATCCTCTGGGAGGTGATAGGATATGAGGGCCACTCTTTCATGAATAAATTAGGGTCCTTAAAAAAAGGGCTTGCAGGAGTGGGTCCATTCTCTTTTTTGCTCTTTTGCCACGTGAGGACACAGTGTTCTCTAGCTCTGGAGGATGCAGCACCAAGGGGCCATCTTGGAAGCAGAGAGCAGCTCTCACCAACACAAATGAATCTGCTACCACCTTGATCTTGGTTCAGTTGTGCCCAGCCTTCAGAACTGTGAGTAATAAATTTCTCTTCTTTATAAATTATCCAGTCTCAGGGATTCTGTTATAGCAGCACAAATGGACTAAGACAGAGATAGAATCAGAACCTGTCTGCCTGATTTTATAGTCACCAGCCTCTAAACCATTCTGTTTAGAGGAAAGAGATGATATTAAATAACAGCAAACCATGTATCCAAAAATGTTGAGACTTGCTGGGACTCCTACTAGAGGTGGAGTATTGTAGGCTTAGGTTGTATTTTGACTATTGCCTTGAAAAACTATGAAAATTTAATATTTATGCCTCCATTTTTTAATTAAAAATGGGCAAACAATTTTTTTAAACAAATTTTATGTATTTTCTTCACACATGCAGGTCTATGTGACACAATTCAAAGAGTTCAAAAGAGTGTTTAGTGAAAAGTAAATCTCCTTTCTACACCTATCTCCTAGGCACTTGGTTCACCAGAGACTGTGGTCTGGATATTTTATTGTATTCCAGTAAGGAGAATGGAATGACTGTCATTGATTTAGACTCTTCAAGATTAATCTCCTGGGGCTAGGGAGGGGATTAGCAAAATCACTCTGTTAGCAAAACAGAAGACAAGCAAGAGTGCCTGCCATGGTTTAGATGACCTGTCACTTATTTAGCAAAATGCCCTATTGATGGCAATTTCTAAACTTTTGCTAATACAGAGAGTGCTATAGTGAAGATCTTTATATAAATGCTATTTGCACATGTACAAGTATTTCCTAGACATGGAATTTATGGGCCACTATAGTTTAAATTAGCATTTAAAAATTATTCTTTGATTGAAGATCTTTTCATATTTTAAGAAATGTTTGTATTTATTCTTCTGTGACTTGTCTGTTTCTATAATATCTATCCTTTGCTTACTTGGCATTTGTATTGTGATCTAGAAGCTCCTGGTATTATGTGAGATACTGGGCTATTAGGCTAACGGTTGTCTTCTAGCTTCTGTCCGTTG
>VBSM01000605.1:30008505-30037301 GCA_008086735.1 Cheirogaleus medius | reverse complement strand
AATCTGAACACTTATTTACTTGTTTAAATCTTGTCTTAAATTCTGCAAATGAAACCGGAATCTTTTCGAAATCAACTACCTGGGTAAGAAAAACATCCTTATCAACGCTGGGCATGTGCTGTAATCACAGTGTCATTGTTTAGAGAAGTACACAGATTATGGCCAGATATTCCTTTCAGTTTGTAAGGAGCTACTGTGCGAATCTTATGAAATAGTTCTGACTTCTCTGCATGCTCTGACTTGTTATGAAATTGAGAACTTCCTCTCACAGCTAACCAAACTTTCTTGATTCCTGACTGCTTTAGGTTTTAAGAGTGTCTGTTTCTCAGAGCATATAATTTGGCATTACTATACATTATCCATCAGAGATTTAATTGAAATTATTCCTCTTTGCAGCGCATAGGTCAACATTGTATTCTAGGGATCAGCATTTTTTCTATTTTTTATATAAACATAGATAAACATTGCTTGTATTCTGGGGATGAATGGAAAAATTAAAGGTTAATGATAAATTTTAACCATATTTTGTGTAAGTATTGAATTTGGAAAAAACATCCTGAGATGTAGTTGTTACTTTCTTATTTCTTGCTGTACAGAAAGTCACAGAAGTCAAGGTGAGTTTTATTTCCACAGAAAAGGGGTAGAGGCACTGGCTGCTCTTAATTTATTTGATACTTCACAACTTTGGGGAACTCATTCCACTGCCTGCCTATTAACTTAGCCAGCTCTAAGTGTTTCTGTTGTTTGTTCTGTTTTGATTAGTTTTGTGTTTTGGTGCTTCAGGAAGAATCAGAAAGAAGGAGTGATCGTTTTGTTTGGTTTCAAATTCAAAGCAAAACAGGGTTTTAGGGTAGAGAAAGACCAGGGATGATCATACTTTAGCTAGTAGTTCAGGGAAAGGCAATGAAATCTGAGTAGAGACTCATGAGAAGGAGTCAGCCACAGACATGATCTGGGGGATAAAGGTTTCCAGGCAGAGGAACAGCTAAGGCAAAGGCCCTGGGGTAGAGTCAAGCTTAGTGCATTCAAATGACAGGACAGAGGCCAGGTGTCTGGATCTTGGAGAACAAAGGTGAGAGGGGTTGGAGGTGAGGGCCAAGAGCGGGTGTGGTGTGCAGCTTTGGACATGGCTCCTAGCAGTTCCCACCTCCTGCTATTCATGCTGTTGTGTAATCCCCTCCCTTGTTTGTGGGCCAGACTTGGTGACTGTCTTTCAACAAGTAAAAGTGATGGAATGTCACCTCTGGGATTAGGTTGTAAAAAACTGTGACTTCTTATGGCTTTGGCAGTGCAATCTAGAGGGGATGGGCAAAAGCAGGGAACTGGCAAACCGGGACCCACAGAGCAGAAGAGGGTGAGTATGGACACCCCATGTCTGCTGTCTCTTTTGTGAATGCCCCTTCAGTAAGAGTTGGCATCGGGAGACTCTTCGTTCTCCCAATATTCCTGCAAGAAACTGTTGAACTGAATGTACAACCTTCCAAGAACAGCCAGCCACTCTGTGGCTCTGTCTCACATGCTCTCTCTGGCTCTTTTTGGCTCACTCCCTCTGGTGAAGCAAGCTGCAATGTTTTGAGCTGCCCTATGGAAAGAACCATGTGGCAAGGAACAGGAGGTGGCCTTTGGCCAATAGCCAGTGAGTAACAGGCCCTCAAGCCAACAGCCAAGGATGAACTGAATCCTACCAGCTACCATGGGAGTGAGCTTGGGAGAGGATCCTCCCCAGTCCAGCACTGAGATGACTTGTAGCCCTGTGGTCCTCCTGAAGCAGAGGACTCAGCTAAGCTGTCCTTGGATTCCTTTCCTGCAAAAACTGTGAGATAATAAATGTTGTTGCTTCAAGCCACTGAGTTTTGGAGTAATTTGTTACATAGCAATAGATAAGTAATATAGGTGGGTAGGGCCAGATCCTATTGAGGTTTATAGGCTGTGGTAAGGAGTTTGTATTCTCATTCCAGTATAGGGAAGAATATGATCACATTTTGAAAGATTACTCTGCTGTGTGGGAAATGAATAGCACAGGGCCAAGAGTGGAAACAGGAAAACTAAGAGGGAGGCTCTAACAGAAGTAGAAATGTTTGGACATAATGCTGATATGTGACTTCAAGTTATAGTGTAAGAGAATAAAAAGAAAAGGAAAAAATGCTGATATGACTTGTTGGGGATTGGATATTGGGCATAAGGGAAACAGGAATTACAGTTAACATCTATATTTTTTTGGCTTGATTGGATAGACGCAGGGGCCATTTTGCTGAGATGAGGAAGGTTAGGGGAAGAGTTAATTTGGGGTGGGGATGGGAATATTTATGTGGGAGATTGTACATCCACATGGAGATATAAATGGAGAGAGGTCAGGGGTTCAGACATGCCCGTGTAAGTCCAGAGGATGGGTGGAGCAGTTCTTTGAGGGAATCTATTTACATGAATGTTCGGAAACCTCTTGAGAGAGAACTATTTTAAGAGAAGCCAAGATGCATTCACTTCATGGGAAGATGGAAGGGCAGAGTTAGAGAAGGTTGGTGGTAATCCTGTAGATAGCATCTTATTCTATAGGTTAGTCCACATGTTCTAGGGTAAGGGGGATATAAGAACAGCCTCAATAAAAATTAAAATAAACACTTTCAATAAAATCTCCATTGATTCAACATTTATCACCTTTGGTGACAGTAGTTCTGCAGAAATGAGACATGGTGGTCTCAGCATAGACATCAGCACCGTGAGGCAGACATGACATCAGACATGAAGCAGCTTTGTCTTAGATGGTGAAGGGTCTCAGCATTAATGATGGTGTTGTTGTCAACCACTGGTGGTGACCACTTCTGTGAGCTACAGTGACATAGCTGCCACTTTTTGCCTCAGGAGTGATAGAAGCTATCACAGAAATAGGAGGGAAGGAAAATGGTGGATGCTTAATTGTAGATAAGAAGGCCCTGCTTGGGGACTTTCATTTAGGGATTTGAAATGGGTTGAGCTTTCTCAACTGGGACGGACTTTTGTCATGACTCTATTTTTACCTCTAGGATGTGTTCTCTGGAAAACAGGGGCTGCAGAAGAAAGAATCATTTAAAAAAAACCTTCTGTATTTATTGAAAAATGATTGTCAAGAACATTAGCTATTGAGCCAAGGTACAAATATAAAATCCTAGATGATATTAGGATTCAATAACCAAGAAATTGATGTGCTTTATGCTTTGAGCCTTTTAAATTCAAAGGATCAAACATAGGCAATTGTGTTCCCTGTGTTAGCCCTATCTCTCAGGAAGAGCACAGATAAATTTACTCTCAATTAGAATTGTTTATGCTTATGGTTGACATATTTGCTTTCTCCCACATTATTTTTATTTTATAACATCATTTCTTAATTTTATTCTTAAGATTCTTTTATTGTATGTATGTCCTTTCAAGATTCTTTTTAATTTCAAGAAAAGTAAGGGGCTTAACTAAAACATTTTAAGGTAACTCAATATTGAGTGTCCTTGGTATTTTTAATACTCTACAATATGGCATAAGGTTGTTTTTTTTTAATATATTACCAACTTTATTTTTAAATAATTTTCATTAATAAATAGGGAAAAAAAGAGATATTCAAGCTATTAGATTGGGCTCCTCTTTGTTTTTGAGCCTTTTTGTCAAATATGAAGGTTTGGCATGTGTACTCACTTGTAAGTGGGAGCTAAACAATGGGCATTGTGGTCACATGGATTGATATAATGGACTTTGGAGACTCACAAGGGGGGAGAATGGAGGGGTAAGAGATCAAATGTTACCTATCGAGCGCATGTACATTATTTGGGTGGTGGGTACACTAAAAGCTCTGACTTCACTACTATACAATTCATCTGTGTAACAAAAAACTATTTGTGCCCCCTAAATATATTGAAATTAAAAAGAAATATCAAAGTTTGGGACACTGAGCTTTTTGAGAGCTAAGTGCTTTTAGAAAAAGTATACAACCTAGGAGAGGTTAGTGACTTTTTTGGAATAAGAATGTTTTTAACTGAGTCGAAAGAGTTGAAAAGAAGTTCTGAACTAGAAATATTAGTGAATGTGCTCCTAATTTTCTCTGATATACTTAAAATAAAAATTTTCTTTAATGTGACATTGGTGTCTATTTTTATGTCCTGGCATAACATATGCCATTGTTTTTCCTGAATATAGCATTTATTACTCCTGATATGATTCATGCATTAATAACCAGTAAACGTGATGACATAGAAAAATTACGTGATAAGATAAAATTACTAAATAAATAACAGGAGTGATATACATCGTGTTATGTCGCTACTTAGAAAAAATTTGGATGTTTACCTACTATTTTTGTGTTGGAATGAATTAATATTATATGTAATCCAATAATTAGAAAAACTGATGAGAATCGAAAAACCTGCAAAGAGCTTTTCTTGTTAAAAGTAGATGATGCTCAGGGATCTCTTTCTGTCTGGTACTTCCAGACTTGACCCCACGGCTTCATTAGTGTGAGTTAGTCACCGCCTAAAAATGCTCCAATGAGTTATCCACTGCTTGGGAATCAAGAACTGACCATATATTCACATCTTCCGGGGTGTTAAGTTTTGAGCTGTATGTTTTTCAAGAGGAACACTGACCACCTGAATTTGCAGTCTGCACATCTACTCCATGCTAATCTACCTTAGGGAAAACTTATCAGTTTAGGTGGTAGAATTGGAGACAGCCTTAAAAAGCAGTAAGATTCTTAAGTTATCATTCTTTCTTTATCAGGAATAAAATCAATCTCAAGTTTTAGTGGGTAAATATTTATAGGATACATTGTTATTCCTGGCCTCATTTGATATATTATGTTTACTAGTTAACTGACTTTTGTATTGCCGATCCAATATCCATGCCTTTTTTGGTATTACCTGCTTTCATGTTAAATAATATGAGTAGAAATTACTCCAATAGGCATAGAATAGAATATAAGTATAATAAAAGAGGATTGGGTTTATCACCCTAAAACACAAATATCAAATACTATTATAAGGGCTTATTTACTTTTTTTGAGGCAAGTGCTCTGTTCAAACAGCATTATAAAATGGCATTATTTATGAAAGAAGTGGGTGTTTGCATGTGTCAATGGAATATCTAAAAGTACGCACCATGTAGTAGAGGCTCAATAAAAATGTATGGGATAATTTAATATGTTTGACTTGATTTGACAATGAACACTGTTTTGAAAATATTTTTTTTTTAAATTTTGTATTCATTCAACAATTTTTGGTTTTTTTTTTGATGGATTTGCCTGGATGACGAGTGGTGTATCTGGCGTCAGGAATTTAAGAGACTGAGACAATGTTGTTAGGTCTGTCTCTCTGCTCTGCTTCTCTCTCTGCTAGTTGGCCACATTCTCCCTCTTTCAGATGAGATTTCTTCGTGCAGTGAGAGCAGGAGTTCAGGGCCATTAGCTGCTTTAAGTTAGTGACCCAGAGGGAAGCAGGAGTTCTTCCCTTTAGAGGGTCCATTTATAGTATCCCAGACAAGGACTCCTACTGGTCTGGCTTAGGTCCTGTGCCCATTGTTGGCCCAAGCAGCACTGCTGCCCAGGGCTGGGTTATATCTCCACTTCTGTGACTAAGGGAATGAGTTACTGTAATTAGCAGCTGCAGCCACATAGAGGTGGAGTGGGGGAGGTGGTAGCTCCCCCAAAGGAGCAGGGGTGTTGTTACAATAGGATGTTGGAAGTGTAACTAGGCAGACAGAAAAAAATATACATCTCTGACACACCTTCCCTTTTGTTGGGGTCTGAGCTAGATGGTGGTCTTTCTGCACTGAGTGCACTCGCTGATGTTGGGGAGAAAGCCATATAAGTTGACAAATAGCAATTCAAAGGGGAAAGTTCTAGGGGAAAGGCCACAGCCCAGAGGATAGCACTTGCTTGGGGAAGACTGGAATCCCTTCTTAGAGAGGGTGCCATGAAGAGCGAACGGGAGTTGCCAAGGAGGGCTGTGTGTGGCACTCAAAATGTATTTATTGGGTGAATGATGAAATAGCATTTTAGGCAGAGGATCAGCTTATACAGAGGCACAGGCTGTGAATGTGAATGGCTGTCACAATCAGGGGAATGGTGAGAAAGTCATTGTGTCTGTCCTTTCAAATGAAAGGTGTTTGGAAGAGAAGTTAATGGGAAGAGCTGAGTCTTGAGAGCTTAGGTGGTCCATTCATTTATTCAACAAATATTTATGGAGCACCAGTATGTGGCAGGCACATATAATAAAATCTAAAACAATTGAATTTTATTTGGTGTGTGACAATAAGAGGAGTGATGTGATCATAGGTGAGTTTTAGAAAGATAATTCTGGCAGCAATATGTAAATGTACTTTACCAGGGAAAGGTAAGATATTTGTTCATTTATTCATTCATTTTTTTATTATGTATTAACTCCCCTCTTGGGCACTAGCATGCCTACTTCTTGAATCTTTTGATTCCCTCCTCATCATCTGCTATGATAGTCCTGGCATTCCTATTTCATTTGGTGGAGGCCATCATTTTCTCCAGGCTCCCCAGAGCCACCCTAGCAATGTGTTAGCACCGTCTCCCTGGATCCTTGCGGTGTGCTCAGTTCTGTGTGGTAAAGGGGCGCTGCCGTAACATAAACTCTTTCTTATCTAGTTGTGTGTTCTGCTCCCATTCATCTTGTACTCTTAGAATCCAGTCCTGTATATACTCTTCTGGTTTCTGATTTCCCTTGGGGTCCTCTGGCAATATTAAGGTATAATCTCTCTGCTTTCTTAGCAGAACCTATACTTCTTCAGCAGAATTATATTTTGACTTAACTCTAGTTATTGCTCTGGTGGTCAGGATGTGGGAGTAGATCAAGAGTGCTCTGTGTGTGTGTGTGTGTGTGTGCGCGCATGCACATGCTTGTGTTTAATCTTGTAAGGCAGAAGTCTCTTCCTAGTTTTTAAAAAAGGGTGGGGATCATTATCCTTTAATTGGGAGGAGTGGGCCACTTCTACAGGCCCACAGGACTCAGGAAAATCTGGGGATTTGAGATTTTTGAATGTATCAACTCAGGTATCCCCACCCTATATCTTGGAATAGCAAATAGGTCAAGGTTGAGAATACTACTTTTTTGGATAAGTCTGATAACTTGGACACTCCTAAGTTCCTTTTCTTTAGGCTCTGATTTGAAAGAGTAGCTTTTGTAATGTGATTTTTGAAAACATGAGATTTCATAGGTACACAAAAGTTGCTTCTTAGGGATAATGGAGGAGACTATGCCCAGACTCTGAGGTGTGTGCTGACTTCTCTTCCCTGGTAGGACTGGAATGATGTAGTAGTGCATGTTTAACTACAGATCATTCATGATTTGGAAGACTTCTGAAAGAGAAAGCAAGAAGTCTGGGTTATTGGTAGCATTTCTCCCACATGTAATGTTAATTCTTTGCTAAGTAATTTCATTACCTTGTTTTTCTTCTAACAAACTCTGAATTATTATTAAAAAAACCCTCTTACCTTAGGTGTTACACAAAATTTTGTATACTTTTTCTTATTTTATCTACTTTTTTTGTTATGTTAAAAGATAAACTTAGGCATATTAAAATTTAAGGAGTTTATTGGAGCAGACTGATTCATGAAGTGGGCAGTTCCAGACCTCATGGGGTTGGAGGCTCTGCCAAGGGGCAAGAGGGGGAGGTTTTTTATAAGGTGAACGTGGAAGCAAAGAAAATATTTGATTGGTTAAAGTGGTGTAGTAGCCTTATTTGGATCGTATCAGTGGGAAGTCCCTAATTAGAGCTTAGTTGGCACTTTCTGATTGGTTAAGCTTCAATTTTGTTTTACTGTTTACTCTGAGTTGGGTTTCGGTTTGCTTGCATAGGAACCCAAACAGCTGAAGCTATCTCAGTCTAATGGCTGCTCAACTAATTATTTTAACAGTTATTATTGCCTACTTTTAAAGATGAGGACACTGGGGTACTTGGGAATTAAATGAATTGCCAGATTCCACAATTCTTCCTTCCAGAGCCTCTGACCTTTCCAGATACTACAAGACCTGGTGTTTATTTATATTCTCTTCCAGATAAGTTAGCAGTTTATCTGTAATTCAGAAGCAGAAGAAGGGGGAGGAGAGGGTGGAGGACAGAGAGTGTGAGTCCTTCTGAAATGAATCCAAATACACGACATAAAAGCAAAGGAGAAGTTTCATTTTGCCTTGGGCAGTGAAATACCTTGGACCCACCCTGGATATAGGAAGGGAGAAACAGACCAAAGGGATGTGAAGAATTCAAGAGATTTACCCCAGGATAGGGAAGTGATTCTGATGAAATGGCACCTGAAAACCACATTTGTTCTGGGAGCCCGAAACCAGGAAAGATGGAGACATTTTCTTGGAAAAAGTTCAGACAAGAAGTCAGGACGATGATTGAGGGGTTGAAGGGTCTGACTTAGGAGGCCAGGTTAAGGGAATTAAGTAGGTTCACCTTGGCTTAGAGACAGCAATGATAGGCCTTGATAAACATCTGCAATTATTTGGATGTCTAAATACCAAGGAAGGTAAAGTGCTACTTGGGGTGGAACAAAGGAATGTAATTACATGAAAATTAAGGCAATGAAAAAAGCTGAATATGAAACAACTCATGTTTACAAGAATGTTCAGGACAGTATTATTATTAATATAAACTTCAGGGCTTTAAAGGGCCATGCTACAATAGACAAAAACTACAGAACATAGTCTGTTGCCTTGAAAAATAGTCTTGTTTTTATGCTGTGAATTGTATTGAGCTTGAACTCAGGTTTTTTTTAAGCAAGCTATGGGATTACACCAAGTAGCTTACACTGCTTTTCAGTTGGGGCACCAGGGATCCCCCCTTTTGCCATTTATTCCTGACCTGTGAGTGACCTGAGGTGACAGGCAAGGCACTGGACGTTCTCTTTATAAAACTGGTTCAGTGACCCAAGGGGGTAGCTGATGACCAGAAGACATCTGGAAAGGTCAGTGGTTGGGCAGCATTGTGGTTTATTCTATGTACTATGAAGAAGGAACTATGAATGCCAAATTTATCCTGGGTCCTTGATTTGATTAACTTTGATTTTTGGATTATGTCTTTGGCGCTTCTGCTATTTTAAAGTGCAGTCTTTACCTCTTTTTTTTTGAGACGGAGTCTCATTCTGTTGCCTGGGCTAGAGTGCTGTGGCATCAGCCTAGCTCACAGCAACCTCAAACTCCTGGGCTCAGGCGATCCTCCTGCCTCAGCCTCCTGAGTAGCTGGGACTACAGGCATGCGCCACCATGCTTGGCTAATTTTTTCTCTATATTTTTAGTTGTTCAGCCAATTACTTTCTATTTTTTTTAGTAGAGACGGGGGTCTCACTCTTGCTCAGGCTGGTCTCGAACTCCTGAGCTCAAGCGATCTGCCCGCCTCAGCCTCCCTACCTCTTTATGCATTATATTCTGCTTTTGTAAACTCGTCAGAAAGTTCTCATATTTTGCAAATATTTTCTTTCCTTAACTATTGCTTATAAAGTATTTTGAGATAGTGTATAGAATTCCTAAAACTGTTCTGAACCCCTATAGTGGATTGTGTGCCATTTTACCCCTTTATTTAAAAACATTATTTGTATTTGTGCATTCATTCACTAATTTATTTGACAAATTCTTACTAGTCACCAAATGTAGACGATAATATTAATAAAATGAGATGATTGACACATCCCTTCATACAACACTATTTTGTGATTCTGCAGGTACACAAAGTGGTACATACACACAAAAGAAAATCTCCAACAACATTCTAAACTAGTTAATAATTTGGCATCATGCAACTACCCAGCAAATATTACATAGATAGTTAAATATCATGTCTGTTCTTTAGCACACAATCATTTATTAGATTTTCATGGTTCTATTGGTTCAAAACTTTATGAAGTGTTTGGAAAAAAGGTGTGGCTGAAAATAACACAGATATTTGAAATGGAATCATCTAGTACCATGTTATTGGAAGAGGAGTTTCTGAAGTTTAAGATCATGTTAAAGGAGGCAGTGT
Source organism: Cheirogaleus medius (assembly GCA_008086735.1). Taxonomy (NCBI): domain Eukaryota; kingdom Metazoa; phylum Chordata; class Mammalia; order Primates; family Cheirogaleidae; genus Cheirogaleus; species Cheirogaleus medius. The sequence goes on along the minus strand of VBSM01000605.1, from coordinate 30,027,302 downwards.
GGGTTTGAGATTCAGACAGAACTAAGTACTTATTGCTGTTTATTACTTACTAGCTGTATGACCCTCTGCCAGTTACAGAATTTCTCTGAGCCCCAGTTTCTTTGTTTCTAAAATGGAGCTAATCTTGCCTTCCTTGTGGAGTTGCTACAAGGTTTAAATGAGAAAGCATTTAAAGGCAAGTAGGATGTTGCCCAGTACAGAAAAGTTATTATTAAATATGAGTTTCCTTTTCTTCCCTTTAGTGGGCTTTTGAGATTTCAAGTTTGTACATAAATTTTTCAGTGTTGATGAGACACTTAAACGGAAATGAAAATTGTGAGGTCCACGCACCCTTGAACACATGAAGATGACAGTCAGATTTCTGCTTCTGAAGATGCCAATGGTGTGTTTCTGTTTCAGTTAGAAAATGGTTCTTGACTCCCAACTTAATCATTTGATTTATATCTTAATAGTTGTTATTTTAAACAGTTCTTTTATTTTATATTAATCTTATGCCCCACAAAAATACAATGTAATTGATTAAAATTGGAGTAATTTTAAAGCTAACTTGAATGTTGTAGTCTGGGGCTACTATCCCAACTTTAATCTCTGACCGTTTCTGGCAGATCTTTTCATGGGTCTCACACAGGAAAGAGGAACAGTGTCTATTTCAACAATTGTCTCCATGATTTAATGTAACAGGAGTACAGTAAGTCCTCACTTAACGTTGTTGGTAGGTTCTTGGAAACTGTGACTTTAAGCAAAACGACATTAATGAAACCAATTTTACCATAGGCTAATTGATATAAGCAAAAATTAAGTTTCTATGGCATATTTCTCATTACAAAAACAGGATAGGATCAAACTTCCAAAGAAAGACCCCAGATACTTCTTTTTATTTTTTTATTTTTTTGACAGAGTCTCACTGTTGCCTGGGCTAGAGTGCCATGGCGTCAGCCCAGCTCACAGCAACCTCAAACTCCTGGGCTCAAACAATCCTCCTGCCTCAGCCTCCTGAATAGCTGGGACTACAGGCATGCACCACCATGCCCGGCTAATTTTTTCTATTTATTTTTAGTTGTCCAGCTAATTTCTTTCTATTTTTAGCAGAGACAGGGGTTTCACTCTTGCTCAGGCTGGTCTCGAACTCTTGACCTCAAGTGATCCTCCAGCCTTGGCCTCCCAGAGTGCTAGGATTACAGGCATGAACCACCACGCCTGGCCTCCCAGATACTTCTAATACTAACCATTGAAATAAATGTGAGCTATACTACATTTAAGACAGATTAATAAAAACAAGTCACATAATTATTTACCCAATTTTTCCAGTTCAGGGTCGTGGGTGGCCAAAGCCTGTCCCAGCAGCGCCAGGTGGAAACCAGCCTTGACTAGGGACAATGTAGGCACACCAACTCCCCTAATATGCACGGCTTTGGGGTGTGGGAGGAAACTGAGTACCCAGAGAAAACCCACGCAGACATGGGGAGAATGTGCAAAATCTGCACATACAGTGGCCCTGCTGGGAATTGATTTTTTTTCTCTTATCAACCTTAAAATGATGTTGAACAAAACAATGTTATTAGAGGACCAGCTGTTTTTGTTTTTATAGCAATTTGCCTTTTATTATAAAGATGCTTATCCATATTCTGATACTGTTACATTTAGTCATTAAATGTTTAGAATTTTCCAATCATATATTCCTCTCCTTTCCTTATATTTAAAGAGATAATTCACAATGAACTTCAGGATATAATGGCAATTGTGATATGTTTCTCTTCTCTCGGAGAAATGGTTAATTAGCTATTCTCTTCATTATCACAATCTCACATATGGACAAGACCAACCAAGGTATTGAGTGCATATTAGTTGCCTTAACAAAATGTTATTGAATGATACAACTGAAACTTTCATTAAAGTAAATAATATCAACAACAAAAAGCACAGAACAAGAAAAGCTTCTGAGCATGGAATATAATGTTTCAGGATGCTTACAGTAATATTATTTAATATTTTAGCAGAAAGGCATATCACATTTTTGTGTTTAATCATTGTGTTACTCAGGCTTCCCAGTCAGTGGGAATTTAAGCCACTTGTTGCAGTTTTTGCATGAATGTGGGTCTGAGATTAAGCTTAACACAGGATTAAAACAGAAAGACTAATCCATAGCAGCATTACTCACAATAGCCAAAAAATGGAAGCAATCCAAGCATCCATTGATGGATGAATGGATAAACAACATGCAGTATACACATTTATGGAATACTATTTGTCCTTGAAAAGGAAGGAAATTCTGACACATGCTGTGATACGGATAAAGCTTGAGGATATTTTGCTAAATGAAATAAGCCAGTTGTAAAAGGACAAATACTGTGTAATTCCACTTAAAAGAGGTACCTAGAGTAGTAAACTAATAGAGATAGAAGTAGAATGGTGGTTGCCAGAAGTTGAGGGAGGAGAAAATGGGGAGTTGTTTAACAGGCACAGAGTTTCAGTTTTGCAAGATAAAAAGAGTTCTGGAGATCGGTTGCACAATCATGGAATGTACTTAACGTTACTGAACTGTACACTTAAAAGTGGTTAAGATGGTAAATTTTATGTTATGCATATTTTCCATAATTAAAAAAAAGGACTGTAGTAATTAGAAACACCCCAAAAAGACTAAATAAAAGAATTTTACTGTAGTCTACAAATCTTTTTTCCCTTCTACTTTATGACCTCACATGGTCAACTGTACAACTTTTAAACTATAATAACCTTGGTGTTAGGACATCAGGAATGTAATTTGTACAATTAGAAATGTTATCTCTTCACGTGACCCTCATTGGCCGTAATCATGATTATGTAAACAGGGTTGTAGAAAGGTTAAAAAAGGCAGCTAGAACTTACTAGTTTGTTGAAACATATAACGCATGTATCAGTTTTCTCTGATCTTGGCCATGGTAGAGTACAGACCTCATTAGCTTTTTTGCCATCTTTTCTTCAGTGTGTTTTCTTCATTTCTGTCAGTCAGTGTCACATGGCACTTCCGGCTTCATCCCCGCCTGACAAGGTTAAGCCAGTTGATAGTCTGCAGTTCTGTTCAGCTTTATTTTCCTTAGATTTCTCCTGATAACCAAAGCATGAACTCTAGAGTATGTGTTAGAAGCTGAAAAGAAGCCAAAAGGTTTTTATTAGAGTTTGTGTTCCCACATTCCTAATTTTCTGAGGGGCAACAATGTGTCAGTGTTCTCTATGAAAAAATATAATTAGGACAAAAGCGTGTTTTCCCTTTTTGCTCTACATTAAATAAAATTCAAGTGTAATCATTACTGATGACATCTGCCTTTTATACTGTCTTCAAAGTCAATCTATGTAGTGTTTCTCTTACATTCTCGTTTTTTAGAATTCAATTAAGCATTTTTTCTGTTGGTCTTTGCTTGGACATATTCTGAACCTAATATGGAAATTGCTATGATTAATTTGATCTTTAAGCTTTGGTAAATATTTTAGGAGTATCTGCATACTGTATTAGGTGTTAAAATGAGGACAAATAATGCTTTCTTTTACTCTCAATTATATTGTGTTAGACAGACGTAAATATGACCAGTGGATATTTTGATTAGTTCAGATATTTTGAAAGTTTAGATAATAGCAGAGAAATAAATGTAAATCCTCTGTACTAATCATGGCTCTTCTTTTTCTATTGCACAGAGGGTGAGTGTGAGCCACCGCTGGTTCAATGTTCTGTCCTTTTAGAACACTGTTAGCCATCTCATTTGTCCACTTCAGCTGATAAATTGGTGCTATTTGGAGTATTTGGAGATGAGTATACTAGTGACCTTTGTTTTCCTATTTTGATAACTAGAGCAGATTATGCATAATTTCCATAAACCAAAGTCCAAAACTTTTCTAAGAGTTAGTAGGACCAAACCTCATCCCTGAATTAAGAGATTCTGAAATAAAGCAACTTTCCAGAGTTCATATTTGGGAACAGTTATCAGGATAAAGACATATCACTTGTGTATCATAAATAGTTCTGTGGCCATAAAATAAGATGGCAACTCCTGCCAAACCTTAGGGATGAAGCGGGGAGAGATTTATCACTGACTTGGAGGGGGTACAAGGGAGAAAGTGAAAACTGGGATGAAATTGTGTGAGGCAAAGTCCTTTCCTATAAGTTCACAGATCAAGGAACAGGGTCAGGTCCAATCCCAGGGAGGAGGCAATATGGAAGTTCTCATCTACAAGGGAGAGGTGATGGTGCATCTCTGGCATTTCTTTTTCAGTGATGGCATTCCTCTGTATCAAAAAAGAATCAGGTTATGAATTTGGGGTTTTGTATGAATGAAAGGGCCACTGACACTTGAGCCTACAGGAACACAGGTTGAACTCTAGGTGGAACCAGCTGGGACTAAGAGCCCGGGTCCTATCTCCAAAGTAAACTTCAAGTGAAAACTAGCAACTGGCTACCTGAAGAAAAGAATTCAGTTACAAATGTATCAGGATGTCCAACTTTCACTGAGCCAAGACAGGGTTGCAGGGAGAAAACAGCATTATGGGTAGCTGGAATGGGGTTAGGCCAGGTGGAGACTTCCATGAGTGATGTAAGGTGAACTTGATGGACGCTGTGGGCTTGATATATTTTCTATCCTTTCTCCCCTGAACCCAAGTCATTTGAGTCCCAGCTGCAGGTTTAACCTTTCCTGAATTCTAAGTTCATTTTCGATTTTCAGTAGGAGATCCCTCTGGGCCAGGATTTCTTGACTCAACAGGAAGTCATTCCTGCTGATTAGGTAGAAGTGACCTTTTAGTTCTGATAACTGAGCTTCTGTATCTCAATCTAGATTCATCTCCAGCTCTACCGTTTAGCAAGTAATCCAGAACAAGTTACTTAAACTTTCTGAGTCTCAGTTTCTTTCTAGGTAAGTTGCTCAAAATAATACTTCTGTCTCAAGGTTTTTGATAGGTCTAAATGAGATCATGGATTTCAAGTACCTGCCACACAGTAGGTCTTCGTGGATGATATTTCTTTTCTTTTGACAGCCTCTTTGTCTCATTTTATAGTGACAATAACCATGGAGAGAACAGGAAGGGGGCAGAATTTCTATTCTGTCGATACAGATGGTTGTGAGTTACTCATATCAAGTGGCTACTGGTCAGAGGAGGTGCCAGTATGAAATGCCAAGACTTCTGACTTTTGTTCAATAATTTTTTTCATTAAATGGTGCTGCTTTTACCTAAAATAAACCCAGATAAAATCTACAAGAAAGCATCTACCACCACTTGCTATTTATTTTTTAAAATGTTGGTTAAAATAGCTAAATATGTTGTAGTTTCCTTTTCTATGCTCAGTTTTTTGCCACTGATCTTTTCTTATTAATTTGTTCATACTGGACACAAATGCTACTTAGGAAGAGATAACAGCCATTTGGCAATCACCAAGCTGTATTTAATTTTCAACATGTAGCAGGCCCTGAAAATATTTTAAATGTTTACTCATTTATGTCCCTCATCCACATTTTAGGATACTAATACAGAAAGAAAGAGAACTTACAGGAACCCATGTTTGCAGAGCTAGTAAGTGGCAGATTGTGAGTTTGACCCAAGTCTCCCTGGCATCAAAGCACCAAAACTGCTTATTTTTTTAATTACCTCTTTATGCAAGTGCCTAGTACACATTTAATTTATTGCCATCTGTCTTAGCATTTTATATTGGTAAGTTAAATCTCTATTTATACTAGCTTGGACTGAAGGGGGCAGAGCCAGCACAAGATGAAAAGAGGACGTTGGATTTCCAACTTGCTGCCAACAGGAACAAGTTTGAAAAACTACTCTGCTGCAACCTCAGGCTATTTCTTATGGAAAAGGAAGGATGACTCAGAGGGCAGAACCAAGAGCATAGAGTTAGGAGGTGGAGAGAATTATTCTTAGGAAGGAGGACTGGACTGGGCTATAATCAAGAAAGTGGTCCAGGCCTGTGCAGTAATAGTCAGATAGAGACAGATTGGCAGACAGAGAGAAAGAAACGAAAGAAGGAAGAGGATTGGAAAGGAAGTTAGAAAAATATCATTTATTTCAAGTGATATGATTATTCATAATACAGCCCCAATTAATTTATCAATAAATTATTAGATTTCAAAGATTAACATTAAATCCTTAAGGACTTCAGGTAGATGTTCAAATAACTTTCAAAAGCAAAAGAATTAGACTGACGCTAGACTTTTGAAAACTCACATACAAAGCAAGAGAGTACATTAAAAAATAATCAGTGAAAAAAGTGAAAGTCAAGGATTTTTCATCTCACCAAATATTAATACTGTAGAAAAACAATTCTCAGCATACAGGAATTTAGGAAATTCTGTAGTCATCATCTCTTGAGGAATCTAATAGAGGATGAACTTCATCCAACCAGTTCTGACTGGGAAAATTTCAGCAAAAAAACTGATGGTGAACATTTGAAAATATATAAATGACTAAATAAAAGTGGGAATGAGAGTGGAAGATGAATTTACAAATGCCATATACTATAACAAAGTAAAATATTATAGCAAAAGATTGGGAGAAGAAGGTCAAAAAGAAGAAAATGGACAAAAACTTACTGTTGTATAGGCAATAGCCAGACATTAAATGATACGGGGGTGGCATCTCATATCACTAGGGGAAAGATGGTTTTTTAATAAATAGTGCTGGGACAACTGGGCAACCATTTGGAAAAAGATAAATTTAAAGTTATATTTTATACCATGCATAAGAATTAACTCTAAATAGATTAGGATCCAAATGTAAAAAAAAAAAAAAAAAACCATACAAGTACTAGAATAAAGCATCTGTGGATTTTAATTTAACATTTGTGTAGGGAAAATCTTTATAACTATGACTCATAATCCAGAGGCAAAAAAGATTGAAAATGTGACTACATAAAAAGTTAAAAAATTTGCACAGAAAAACAAACAATGGTATCATAAACAACATAAAAAGACAACTGACAACCTGGAAGAAAATTCACAACATATACCACAGATGAAGAACTCTTAAAAATGAGGGACAAAAGGACCAAGTAGCTGACAGAAATTTAGAAAAAACTGGCTAGGCGTGGTGGCTCACGCCTATAATCCTAGCACTCTGGGAGGCTGAGGCGGGAGGATGGCTCAAGGTCAGGAGTTCAAAACCAGCCTGAGCAAGAGTGAGACCCTGTCTCTACTAAAAATAAAAATAAATTAATTGGCCAACTAAAAATATATAGAAAAAATGAGCCAGGCATGGCGGCACATGCCTGTAGTCCCACCTACTTGGGAGGCTGAGGCAGAAGGATTTTTGAGCCCAAGAGTTTGAGTTGCTGTGAGCTAGGCTGATGCCATGGCATTCTACCTTGGGCAAAGAGTGAGACTGTGTCTTAAAAAAAAAAGAAAGAAAATTAGAAAAAACATGAAGAAATAATTCATGTTAAAAATGATACATCTAAAAAAACAGTTCAAATGAAGTCATAATTATAGAAATACAAATGAAAATAGCATGGAGATACCATTTCTCATTTTTAGACTGGCAAAAATTAAAAACACAACATTTTGCTAGTGAGGCTGTGTAGAAACAGGCATCCGCATACATTGCTGGTGGGAATGCAAGCTGGTACAAGTTTCCTAGAGGGATCTATGGCAAGACCTAACAAAATTACATATTCATTTAGCTTTTGGTCCAGCGATCCCATTTCTAACCAACTACCCTGAAGATAAACCTCCAACAATATAAAAGCACATATGCACAAGGCTATTCATTGAGACACAGTTATTGTAAAATATTGGGAATGTAAATGCCCCATGTGTGGAATGGTTGAATAAATTGTGGTAGATCCACACAGTAGATTACTATGCTGCTGTAAAATGATTTCTATGAACTGACTTGTAGTGATTTTTAGGATATACTGTTAAATATAAAGAGCAAACTACTAAAGAGTATCCAAAGTATGACAATAATCATATAAGAAAATATATTTATATCTGCTAGTTTGTGCAAAAAAATAAAATAAAAATAGAAAGGATAAATCTGAAAGCAAGGAGACTAGTTACCTAGATAAAGTAGATAAAAAAGAGGTGGAGAGAAGGGAGGAATGAGAATAAGATAGTGTGGATGAGGAAGAGGTATACTTTTCAATGGATATAACTTCTGTATAGCTTTGACTCTAAGAACCATAGTAATGTTTTACATACTCAAAAAAATTAAAATCAGCCAGGATATAGAGATTCCAAAATGGAATGTAAATAGTAAATATGAGCCTAACTGTACTACAAATAAATATAACTTCTTTGAAGGGAGGGGTGGGGATGATAAGAACTGATCTGAGTAACTTTGGAAAAGTATATTTTGACTGGATACTGTAAGCCTAAAGACCAAAAAAAAAAAAAAAAAAAAAAAAAAAAAAAAGCAACTGCAAACAAAACCTGTACTCTAGTTAGTAAATCTATTTCTTAGAGGAGTATGGGTTAGCAATTCAGGAACTATTTTAAGTGTATACTATTATAGGACTGAAGGGATAAGTGAATGCATTATAGATAATGAGAGTCAGGTTTCCCACTCTCAGAGAAAGAAATTAAAAATAAGGGAAAGGGAAAGGCTAGAATGAAGACTGTATTGATTGGAATTGAAGGTATCAATATGACCTCGAAGTATTTAATATATATAAAATATATACTATAGAAATAAACACATATGTGTAAGTTAGTACACATATGTACATTTCCTATCTCTATCTGTTGAGAAGGCCTAGGAGAAATGGCACCCCAGCAGGAATAAGTACACCTAGCATACAAATCTTGGTTTCTACATACCATTTTTCAGTAAGAGGAACTATGGGTTCTCTAACTGATTATAGGATTGGGGCTGTAAATGTACAAGATGAGCTTGGACCATCTTGTGGTACCAGAAAAAAAGGAAATGCTAAAAAAAAATTGGGGTATGCCAAAAGGAAACAGGAACCAAACTGAAGAAGTTTGCAATGGCCAAAATTAGACCAATATGAGGAAGAAAATAATAGTGTTAAATTTTAATTCAGAGATTAAAATAGGTTTTCATGAATCCATACTGATATAAATAAGTAATTGAATAAATCGATGAGAATAAGGAATAGGCTTTTCTTATGGAAGAATTCAAGTTGATAAATTAGAAGAAATGACAGTAATACAGACACCACATAGCCAAAGAGTTCAGTAATAATTGTTGCAGGCAAGATCTACCAATGGATGCTAAAATCAGTGAGTAAGAGGAGTGGGATATTAAAATAATCTCCAAGTGTCTCTCCCCAGATATTTATCAGTTACAAAGGGGAAAAGAGTAACATTGCAGTGGAGACACTTGGAAGGCACCACCTTAACCAAATGATCACGGTTAAGATACTGATGTTGTGAACCTCTTGAGATGAAGAAATGAGCAGGGCACAGCATCACATCTGTGGCATTCTTGACAAAAATGCATAAACCCATTCTAAACATGATAAAACGTTAGAAAGACCAAAATTAAGATACACTCTATAAAATAACTGATCAGTACTCATCAAAAGTATCAAGGCCAGGGGAAACTGAGAAACTGTCACAGAGGAAGGAAAACTAAGAATTCATAACGATTAAATGAAATGTAGGATTTTGGATTGGATCCTCAAACATAAAATGAACCTTAGTGGTAAAACTGGTGAAATTTTTATGTTTTTAGTTTAGTTAATAGTACTCTATCAATGTTAATTTCTTGGTTTTGATAACAGCACTCTGATCATGTAAATTGTTAACATTAAGGGAATCTGGGTGCATTAATTCCAGTGGATTAAAGATTTTTTTTTTTTTTGGTTTTTCTTTTTTCCAAAAATCGCACCAAAGTAAAACAAAGCTCTAGTTGATGAGGGCATGTTAGCAGTACTGCCCTCGCTACCCATTCATTGGATAGTAGCACTACCCCAAGAAAAGGATGGTTAGGATTAAAGCTTTTAATGTGAAAGGCAAAACTATAAAAATTTTAGAAGACAATACTGAAGCATTACTTTATAGCCTTTGAGTAAGAAAGAGTGTCTTAAAGAAGCCATCAAAAATTCAAACCATAAATAGAAAAACTAGTGAGTTACCAATTCAAATGAACAACTTTTGATACTACAAACAGATTGAAAAGATGAGCCAAACCTAGGAGAAAAATATTATAAATATATACAACTAACAAAGAATTATCATTATAAATATTGTAAAGGGTTCCTACTAATCAAGAAGTGAAACAAAAACACATTTACTCAATAGTAAAGTAAACAAAAAACATGAATAGATTTTCATAGAAAAGGGTACATGACTGGCTTAAACATGAAAAATGTTCAGTTTCATTAGTAATCACTAAAATGAAACACACAACCCTACTTAAATGCCATTTAACACTCATCAGACTGGCAAGTGAAAAGTTAGATACTGTCACATGTTAGAAAGAATATAGATCAATGGGAACCTCATCCACTGCTGGTGGAGGTGCTCACTGCTAAAGTCTCTTCGCAAAACAATTTAGCCTTATCCTGAAAAGGTACGGTTTGTGCTTAGGATACGATCAGCTATTCCCACTCCTTGATATAACCTCTGGGAAATTCCTGCGCAAGAGCATCATGAGACATGTCCAAGAATAGTTCTGAGTAGTCAAGAAGTGGAAAAAATCCAAATGTTCACCAACCATAGAATGTATAAATAAATGTTGGTGTATTTATACTATACTATATACATTATATACACTGTACTATATATATTCTATATACTATATTAGGAAAATCATATAGATAAATGAATAAAAGCTACACGTATCAACACAGATGCATCTTAAAAACTAGTGAAAAAGACGAACCATGTAAGCACACATACTATATCATTTTATTTGTGTAAAACTCAAAAAACTGGCAAAACCAAATAGTAAGTTATTTAGGGATATACACAAATGATGTGAAACTATGTAAAGAAAGGAATGATTCATCAATTCAGGATGGCGATTGCTTCTGGAAGGAAAGAAGTGATTATGAGGAAGGGGCACCCATGGGCTCTCTAATATATCAACATCTATTTCTCTATATACATCCTACATAAAACATAAAGAAAAGAATAAATGTTTATATAATTTTTAGTATGTATGATATATTACATAATAAAACAATTTTAGAAGAAACAAAAACATTGCCTGGAAAATATCTAATAATTTATCAAAAGCCTCTGCTTTTATAGGATGTATTCTTTGTAGCTTAGAGATAAATACATAGAATATAGTCTCTCTCCAGCTTGTTACTTAAATTGAACCAGAATTTTTTTTCAAAAGATATTTCACTGTTTAAGAATGGGGTCATGAGTTTCAAGGCTGTTTCTTTGATCAAGAAAAAAAAGTGAAGATAATAACTTGGCTTGGGTTCCATCCCACACTTAAGTTACTAAAGAACATTAGTCTCTACTCGGCCATCTGCCATGCAGAGTGCAGCCAGGGCAGGGAAGGGAACTCGTGTGAATTCAGAGACTTATCTATCTGACATTCTGGCCCAGAAAAGAGAACCAGAAATAGAGTACTATCCATTGAGCCAACATTTTCCCACAGTCTGTCTCAAATTTCATAGCCCTTGTTAAGTGAGTTGATAATATCAGTCTGATTCCCAGTGAGCAAATGTTAATGTCATTTAAATAGAATCTGAGGAGGGGATTTGATGAAGCAAAAAAACTCACTGAAGGTATTGAGAGATCAAGAGTGGAGAATGCATGAAGAAATAAAAATTCTTTGCTCTATTTTGCAAATTATTTAACCATGGACTTGAGGGAGGGAAGGCAAAGAGGATCTGACTTTAATTTTTCTGTTTTTCTGTAAGCAGGTGCCAACCTCTCTAAAATGCCCATTTTATTTTTTTCTTCTCCTCTTTCCTTTCCTATTTCTTTGTTTTGTTCCTTCCATTTTTTTTTTTTAACAACTCTTGTTAGTTTTAGTTATAGACCCATTGGGTAAGGACAAGGCAAGGTTAAAGATTAGGTAGGGTGATTTGTTTTTTCCTTTTGATTCAAATACTGATTACTACAGGTTGGGTATGAGAACAGATGACCTCACTTTTCACTGCCACTTGCATCAAAACCTAGGTACACAGTAAGCAAATATGTGACCTAAATTGTGCCTCTTGAATGGAAAGCTTTTCTATCAAATCTCTTTTGTAAGTGTTAAATGAATGTTAAATGTTAAATGAGGGCTACAACTTGAGGAAACAACAAAGTGAGAATGTAATATGGTCCATTTTGATGTCTGAGGTCCTGGTTCCACGAACACAGCTGTGATTATATTTCTCTGCTTGATTCATACCTGGGTGCATTTTTGTGCAGCACAAATTAAAATGGGTATTTAGCAAGCATTTATGGTTGTTTAGACTCTAATTTGAATGATTGGGCTTACAGTTTTTTGTTTGGTCATGTAATGGGATAAAACATCCATATTCAAATTCTAAAACATCACATTTGTGATTTGGAAATAAGGTATTTTGATGTCCCACTTATAGGTACCGTGTTTCCCCGAAAATAAGACCTACCCATAAAATAAGCCCTAGCAGGATTTCTAAGCATTTGCGCAATATAAGCCCTACCCTGAAAATAAGACCTAGTGATGGGCGTGGCTACGCAGCGTATCCGCACAACCCATGCATTTCGTGGCGGAGCGGTCAAGAAGCTGAGCAGCCCTTCTCATCTGCCCCATCGTGACAGCTACTATCCCAGAGGTGACCAGAAAGGTGCGGGCAGCCCCACCAACAAGGTTGGCTCCCTCTGTCAGGTCCCGGCCATCCTATGCATGCTGCAAGCTGAGGCTTTGCGGGGAAAATAACACGTCCCCTGAAAATAAGCCCTAGGGTGTCTTCCTGAGGAAAAATAAATATAAGACCCTGTATTATTTTCGGGGAAACATGGTAGTAAAAGGAATAATTCTGCTTAGTTGTTAAAAGGAATAGCAAATGAATTGTATAAATATTTTTGGAAAGAGCTCTACTCCTACTAAATAAAGCATCATAATTATTTCACTTTTATTTTCCTATAGAAAAAAAATTGATAAGATTGAAATTTCCTAAAGTTGGAATTTTTAACTAACTTCCATATGGAACTTGACTGGTTCTCCAAAACCATATGCTAATCTGAAGAAGTGAAATTCAAGAGATGGAGAAAGAGTGATTATTAGAATGGGAAGACACATCTGCAAAAATATTTCCTACTATTGGCTGGAAAATTTTATTAAACAAAATATATTTCCCTATGACTACTGTTAAAATACAAATTACCTCGGACAAGTAAGACATTAAGTACCAAACACTCCAGTGTGGATTTACTTCTCAAATTAAGGAGCCAAAGTGAGAAAAATGTGACTAAGTGAGCATTCTACAAATAGGATAAGAGAGAATTAGTATAAATTACACTGAGAGCAATCTAGCTTGGTACTTTGCTTTTAGATCCTTTGTTACTCTTCTTGCCGAGTTTTCCATTTTATCATAGGATCAAACTTTTAAATGAAAGGGATTAAGTTCTTATTGGTGGGATTTCAGGCTTCACCCAGTGGGTAAGGGTGTTACCTGGGGGAACACTGAAGCATTTTTCATGCCCTCAAACTCATAGTGAGGAGGCAGCCGCTTACTCCTGTTCCGAGGGGTGATTATACACTTGTGAGAGGGTGATTATAAGCTTGAGACTGTCTTTTGCAGCTTGTAAACAGGCTCTGAAGGCAGTTTCCAAAAAAGAAAAAAAAGAGTTCAAAGTTCAAATAGGTACTTAGTTCCCTGAAGTAAATACTTTAAAGCACCATACACATTTTTGTGTGTGCTCTGGTATAACTCATGAGTCCCATTTAAATATTTCTCCCCATAGGGGGAGCTTGCCACATAGAAACAGGAAGTAGGATGAACATGGGTTTTAAAAATGAAGACAAAACTCTTTGAAACTGGCTCTCGCACTTATTAGCTGGGTGACTTTGACTTAGTCTCAGAACCTATTTAAGGCTCAGTTTCCATATCAGCAAAATGAGAATCATATCTATCGTGTCGGCTGGTTCTAAAATTTATTAGAGAGTACTTCATGAGTTAATGCAGTTGTTGTAATAGATAGAATTCTAATATTTAAGGAACACTGAATAACATTGACAGTTCCCTGCTCAGAATAGGCAAGCAATGAATGCAGAGTTGGTACACATGAGGTCAACCCAGATCAGTTGTTGGGCACTTTCAAATAATTATTTATTAGAAAAATATGTTAATAGATTACTTTTCACTGATGTTGTCTTCAACTGAAATACAATGTTAAAGAGGAATAACTTCTTCGTCAAGGAAATCCTCAATCCCATCTGCGTTATCCTTATATTTGCTGCTTGCTGGTACTTTTCATTAATGTTGTAACATTGATGCCATTTTTATTTGCTGAATTGGGGTTTTGTAATTATTTTTCTCATAATAAATCTTTAATTATGTTGCCTTAATTAAGAACCATAGGGTATGTCTAAGAATACTGCCTGGGAGGCTATCATTGATATTCCAACATTAAACCTGGTCCTATTAGCTCTTCTTTTTAAATGACAATGGGCTCTTTTTTTTTTTTTTTTTTTTTTTTGGAGACAGAGTCTCACTCTTGTTGCCCCGGCTAGAGTGCTGTGGCGTCAGCCTAGCTCACAGCAACCTCAAACTCCTGGGCTCAAGCAATCCTCCTGCTTCAGCCTCCCAAGTAGCTGGGACTACAGGCATGCGCCACCATGCCTGGCTAATTTTTTCTATATATTTTTAGTTGGCCAATTAATTTCTTTCTATTTTTAGTAGAGACGGGGTCTTGCTCTTGCTCAGGCTGGTCTCGAGCTCCTGAGCTCAAACGATCCGCCCACCTCGGCGTACCAGAGTGCTAGGATTACAGACGTGAGCCACTGCGCCTGGCCGACAATGGGCTCTTGATTAATTATATTTATAGGTATATCATGGGTGATGATTAAAGTAAATTAAAGCAAAATTTGTGGAAAAGATGGTATTTCTCAAAAGTTCTATTAAAAATTTTGGTTGCTTTTTTGCTCCCCACTGGCTTCCAATCCAGCTCAGATCCATAGTTAATTGCATTCCATTCCTAGGCTTCCTCAGTACTTTTGAGATAAATACTCAGTACTTATCTGGGTAAGTTCCACAGCAATGTCTTCTCCTGTGGGGACAGCAGTGCCATATATTGTTCTCCTGGAGGAACTGGGCTGCAAGAGACTGAAATACACAAACGGAGAATGGCCAGACCATATATAAAATAGAACTCTGACATATACTCTGCAGCAACCAGCCCAGAAACCAACCAATTATTCACAGTAACCAATCCAGGAAGCCAGCCTATTATCTGTAAGTCAGACGGGTAGGAAGTCAAACCACTATCTCTAGCAACTATCTCAGAAATCCAAACCATAGCCCCTCCTAATAATCAGCCATAAATGCCCAGGACTTGATTAATAATTGACAGCTTTCCTAATTTTTGTCTCTGCTTCTAACTTAAGACCAGTCCGAGAAAGCCAAATACATGCCCTTAACCAATCACACTGGATGCCTCACTTCTAGCTAGCCCTCCTACAGCTTCCCCTCACCAATAGCTTCCAGTGAGGGCACACCTAAAGCCTTCTGTGTTTTTCACCATAAAGCTTTCTCGATGCTCTGCTTAAGTCTCTGCTTACACACAAGTGTTGGTGACTGACTCCCTTGCTATCGCAAGCTCTGAATGAATAGCCTTCACCTGATGTCATTTGGCTGATCTTCTTCTATTTCCATGCCTCGTTCCTACCGCAGGTCAGTGTGGTTTGTCAGGCTGGTTCTTACATCAGTGCCATGCCTGGCCAAAGATGCCACTTTTCCACTTCTCACCCAGATGTTCTCTTCAGTCTGGAGTTTTGGTACCCAGGTTGGCTGCTCTGGTCACCCACCCAGACAGAGATCAGGCTGTGTTCAACCCCCTGGAATACAGAGAGTTGGCTCTTTCTCTCGTTGTCATACTGGATTGCCTATTGGGCAGGGCTCAGATGCTACACACCCCATGCCTATTTAGCCTTCCTTGGGGCTGAGGTTGCACCCCTCCTTGCAACAAGGCAGTCAAGATGCTCTTTTTTTCCCCTTGCTAAAGAGAAGGAAATCGAAGTACAAATGAAAGGCTTGGCATATCATCTTATCAAAATTAAATGAATTTCATCTCACTAGCATTCAGCTTCTTTGAAAGTCATTTGAATGT
Organism: Cheirogaleus medius; assembly: GCA_008086735.1. Taxonomy (NCBI): domain Eukaryota; kingdom Metazoa; phylum Chordata; class Mammalia; order Primates; family Cheirogaleidae; genus Cheirogaleus; species Cheirogaleus medius. The sequence goes on along the minus strand of VBSM01000605.1, from coordinate 30,011,112 downwards.
TTTAGTTGGATAGATGTTCAGTGTCTGAATGGCTCAAGTTAACCTTTCCTATCATTGAAAATTCTGTGATGAAACCTTAGGATGGTTACACAAACCTAGATGGCAGAGCAAATAAAAAAAAAGAAACCCCCAGGATTGAACAATTTGTACTGACTTTAATATATTACCTGGTATATGACAGGCAATGTATTTATACATATCTCAATGATAGCTCTTCCAGCCTTTCCCCTTCACCCATCCCCAGATTGTCTTCTTGTGGTTATCTTTAATTTTCAGAGCCTGGGAAACACTAGCTCATTGTTTCATGGCAAGACAATCAGTTTTCCAGGGTTAAATATGTGCTTCATTTATGGTTAATTTGTGTCCTCCAGCTTTAGTTATTTATTTAATTTATTTCATGTTCTTCTGCATGTACAATACCTTATTGTTTCAAGGCTGATTTGTAGTGTAATCTCTATGCAAACACATTAAGTAAAGCATGTTAAGATGCATCATATGTTGTGCAATCAGTACAAAAAACCTAGGTGACTGGCCAATCTGATGAACGGATGTCTTCCACCCCAGGCCAAGTTGACATATTTACAGTGATGAAGATTTTGTCACAGCTTACTTCTTTGGAGTTTTCCTTTGATATTGATTGTAAGACACATCTTGATTTCAGAAACATTACATTATCAAAAAATGCATATTAAAATTGAAAAAGATGATCACTATTAAATGGAAAAAGTCCCATCCCTTCCTGATTCAAAAGCTTTCCTGGGTTTTACCATCAGCGTGGCTGAGCACTTGAAAAAGACAGCACCTTTAGAGGTCTGTTGTGAAAGCTGAAAGCCTGAAAGGATAAACTTAATGCTTCCCTTTCTCTCATTCCTAAAATCTAGCAGGTCGGCAAGCCCTCCCATTCTGCCTCCAAAATACATCTCAACTCTATGCATTAACTCCATCTGTCTACCACTACCATATTCCAAAGCACCCTCATCTCACCCCCGGACCACTGCAGGGCCTCCCTGCCATCATCCATTTCCTCTTCCCCTCTGTTCTCCACAGCGCAAGCAGAATAATCTTTTAATAAATGTGACAGCATCACTCTTCTGCTAAAAATCCTTCAATGGATCCAAGTTGTAAATCAGATAAAATCCAAACTCCTCCATGATTGGGCCTGACTATTTCTCCAAACTCATCTCTGCTTCTCTCCTTGCCACACTTCAGGCCTCCTTCCCAAAGCTCGTGCTGTTAAGCTTTCTTGCCCTGGGGACTCCCACCCCACCAGTATCACCACTTTCTTCTCACTGTTGGCCCGTCACTTTTCAGGTCTCAGCTTAAATATCAACTCCCCAGAGCTTTCCTGACAGCCTTGCCCAAATAGGTTTTCTCTCCCTCTGCCACATGTATTTCTTCTTTTGCCCATTTGTTTCCTTGGTAGCACTTATCATTATGCAAAATTATACATTTAGTTGTTGGTGAGTGGATTAACCTTGATAGGGGGAATCAGCATATTTGTTTTGCCATTAACCAAGCACTTGGCACATAGTAGTGATCCATAATTATCTGTGGGATAAAGGTATCAAAGGAATAGAACTCTAGACACAGAGAGGACTAAAGGACTGTGTCAGCAAAAAGGGCTCCAAGCCTCAGGCCTAGAAGAAGAAGCATATCCAGTAGAACAGTATTTCATAGTAGAAAAAATATTGGCTGGGGAATGAGAGGTCCGACTTCAGGCAGGTCTTGGCTTTGCCATATAATAGATGCCTTAGCTGGAGTGTGTACTTAAACTCTCTGTGATTCTGTTACTTTATTTGTGTAAGGGAAATGGGACTGATGTATATGAAATTGCCATGCAAAGTTAAGTCATTATTCAGATATGGAGGTAAGAAACCAGTTACATAGTTCCTGCCCAGCCAGACTGCAGGTCTGTGTCCCCTTGCCTTCAGATAAGGCCACATGTGTGATGTGTGTCGCTTCCAGGCCAATGCATCTGATTAGTGCTGTGCCTTTTTCATGCTCTCTGTCCCCTCTCACTGCTGAATGCAGAAGATGACATAGTTCTAAGGGATGGCAGAGCTGAAGAATGAACAAAGCCTGGGTTCTGGACTGCTCGTGTGATGAGAAGGTCTCTGTTCTCCCGAACACCCGCCCTGGACTGTTAGATGAATGAGAAATAAACTTCTATTGTGTTGAGTCACTGAATTTTAGACTTTGTTCATTACAACCATAACTGACACAGGAAGCACCTTCTGGGATTAAAATCAGAGACAGGAAGCAATTTTATCTGCCTCATTATGTCACAATTAAGTATATTACAGCATATAAATTATTTACTGCCCAAACAGCAGTCAGCACTAGTTATATAATCTAAAGATCAGTGATGCGGTTTAATAAACAACAAAGATCTTCATATCCATCAGCATTAGCACAATAAATTTTTCTAATACGTAAATAAGTTGGGAGACAATTTTCCCCTGTCTTCCGAGAAGATGACCAAACTGCCAAAGTTGAATTATGAAAACCTGCAAAGCAAGTTAAAGGCTTTAGTAATCTTTGTATCCTTCAGACAATGATGATTTATTTTTATTTTTGACACTGCATCTTCCTGCCCTTTTTTTTTTT
>VBSM01000605.1:29907674-30008405 GCA_008086735.1 Cheirogaleus medius | reverse complement strand
CAAAAAAAAAAAAAAAATTCTTGATGGCCCATGGAAGTAATGCAGTTTGTTCTTAAACTCTTACCTGTGTAAAATCTGTATATGGTAACTGTAGTTCAGAAACTTCAAGGATTTACAGGCATTAATTATCTCATTCATTTTCAACAAGTCCTTCACTGAGCAGCTGTGAAGTATTATCATCCCTTCAGAAAGGGGGAGACAAAGTTTGCAGTTGGCTGAAGATGTTATTCACAGCCAGTGTTTTCTTTAACTTTTCTGAGGCTGTGTCTCAGCTACCTGACTGTATGAATGAAAGAGTTGAGGTTTGGAATGACTGAATGAATCTTAAAGCATGCTGTTCTATCATTAAGACTCTTCTTAGTGTTAAGAAAGCACAGATTTTGCACCTCCTGTATAATAGCAGGCGATTTCTTAAATAGAGTCAACCTTGCTTTCAAATGCTTATTTTGTATATCAGCAATCTAGCACATTTAATAAATAATAACAAAAATTCCTTGTGTTGCAAGAAGGGAACGCAATAACGCTGTAGGCCCCATTAACTATGCTAATAGCAATAGTTGAACAAATGAACAGGGGAAAATAGTTGTTTGGGGATCAAATAATACAGCGATAAGAATGACTATAATATGTTGATAAATACACAGAAAATGAGTTGCACAAGGAAATAGAAGGAAAAGAAGAACAAAGCCTAGGCTATATACTTCTTACTTGATGGCATGTGTCAGAATGGAGGCGAAGGTGCTGACTCTAGGGTAATGGAGCAATTTAGATTTTTAGATTTTTCAGTTTGGGTCTTTAGATAGAATATTTCAGAAGAGAGGCATCTAATATAGTGCAAAACCATAGGCTTTATCTTTGTTAAGGCTTTTGTTTCTATATCTGGCTTTGTCACTCAATGGTTCTGTGAGTTTGGATTTAACCTCTCATTGGTGCAGTTTCCTCATTAATAAAATGGGTTACTTCTATCATTATTGTAAAGTACCCTCATACTAATTATTATTTTATTGCATTTAATTAGGATGTTTGACTAGTTATTTGAGGGTAAAATATCTTAGATGAATTATGTGAGAGAAAAGGATATTTTCTTCTTATTTAATGATTGTTTTTAAAGACTTTTTAACATATGAAATACCATTATTCTAATGTTTACCCAACTTTAACAAGAAAGTTACATATACATCCATTATGTAACAAGTCATGTGAAATATATGAGTTGGGGATTCTGTGGGGATTACTGAAATATAGACACGCATTAGCTCAGCTTTGTAGCTAGTCCTAATGGAGTTAGCAAAGTAATACGAAGCAGTAATCTTGAAAGTAGAGAGTGGATATACTCAGGTATATTAATATGGGAAAATTTAATTTGCATAACTCTTCTATACATTTAGAAACAGATGCATATCATCTATGAATTTACACATATAAATCTAGTTCTATAGAGATCACAGCTGTCTCCTGTCTGCAGTAATAAATATCACGTGAGAAGACTTTGTTTAGTAAACAATGGTGCTTTATATTGAATTGCTGTGTCAAAACCAAGCTTCTTAGTTCTAAAGTTTCTTAGTAGTTCTACGGTAATTTTACTGATGTTTAACTGTGAAGGAAAATGTATTAATAGTATAGGGCACTATTAACATTATTTTCTTATTGAACAAGCTATTTTTTTCTTAACCTTTTCAGTGGAAAATTTCAAATATATTTAGTAGACAGAACAGTGTAATGAACCTCTCTGTACCCATAACCCAGCTTCAATAATTATTAATTCTGGGTCAAATCTTGTTTCATTTATTCCCACATCAATTCTTCCTCCTTATATTTTAAAATTACTTTACTTTCTGAAACAGTTTTAGATTTGCAAAAAAATTGGGAAGATAGTACAGAGGGTTCTTATATACACCACTCCCAGCTTACCCTATTATTAGTATGATGCACTTGTTACAAATAATGAACCAATATTGATACATTATTATTAGCTAAAGTCCATAGTGTAGATTTCCTTAGTTTTTGTCTAAAACCCTTTTTTTCCTAGGATCCTACCTAGGGCACCATGTTACATTTTGTTGTCTTGTCAGTTTCTCAGACTTTCCTTGTGTTTGAAGACCTTGATGGTTTTGAGGAGTCCTAGTCAGATAATTTGTGGAATGCCCCACTGTTGGAAATTGTCTGATGTTTTTCTCATGATGTAAGACTGGGGTTATGGGTTATTGGGAAGAAGAGCACAAAGGGAAGTGCCATTTTCATCATATCATATAAAGAGTTACATACTAGTGACATGATTTACGACTGCTGATGTTGGTCTTGATCACCTGGGGGAAGTAATGCCTGTCAGGTTTTTTCCCCAGTAAAGTTACTATCTATGCCCAGCTCACACTTAACACTTGACTTTAGAGACTTTAGCATTATTTATTATGTATTATAGTCTATTATTATGCTTTAACATTATTCTAATGTTTACTCAATTTTAACAAAAAGTTAAAGGGACATCACTATGCCCAGTTCACACTTAAGTTATGTCCCTGCCTCCTTGAGGAAGTATCTGCATAAATTATTGGGAACTCTTTTGCATGGGAGATTTGTCTTTTCTTCCTCATTTAATAATTGATTCAATTATTTATTTACAACCATATTATTTTGAAGCAAATTCCAGACATTATATCTTTTCTTTTATAAGCATTTCAATTTGCATGTCTAAATGGTTAGGATTTTTTTGTTTTTGACATAATCACAGAGCATAATTTAACACCTAAAAATTAATAGTAATTCCTTGATAGATCATCAAATATCCATTCTATGTTCAAATTTCCAATTATTTTATAAATAACTTCTCAAAAAGAATATTTGTTTAATTGAAAGCCAATAAGGTCTTTACATTGTGTTGGTTGATATGTTTATTAAACCTCTTTTAATCTATAGTTTCCCTCCTTGGTCTCTCATTTTTTATATATATATATAATTTACTTTTTGAAAGATAATTTATGTATAAAAAACTTTATTTTATTTTTCAAACTTTCATTTGTGTATATAACAGGTGTATTTTTAATTTGTAGGATAAATTTATTGAGAAAGTAAAATTAAAATGCATTCTAAAATAAAAAATTTAATGCCTATTAACTCACTAAATACTTACTGAGCATCTGCTATGTGCTAGGTACTAGGCCAAGTGCCAGGAATATAATGATAAATAAGAATAGAAGATGAATAACAAAATTGCATTTAAACCAAATTTACTTCCTCTCTTTCTTTGCCTCAACATAAATAATGAAAGCAAACATTTAATTGGGGGCTTATTTTGTGCCAGGAAGAGGTAAATCTATTTTCTCATTTTAAAGATGAAGAAATCAAATTATAGAGTTTAAGCCAGTAGGATGTTCTAATATGACTTGATCTCAGGGAGTGTAGCTCCGAAGTTTAACCAGGGATTAGCAAATTGTTTCTGTAAAGAGACAGATATTAATATTTTTGGCTTCGCAGACCACAGATGATCTCTGTTGCTGCTTCTGCTTCTCATTCCTCTTTTGCAATCTTTTAAAAATGTAAAATTCAATCTCAGTTTGCAGGTCATATAAAAATAGGCCACAAGCCATATTTGGCTCACAGGTCAGATTTTTCCAACTCCTGCTAACCACTGCACTGCACTGCCTCTTGTCAACATCATAATTGTCACAGTTAGAATAACCTCAGAACTTCTGCCATCCTACGGGGCTTAATTCTTCTTCCTTTGTGATACATTGGATCCATCTCCTCTTGTTTTCATCATCCATAAAAGTAGGCACCAGTAGGCCTGAGTTCCCAGGTAATTCTTCTGCTAGAGTCATTACATTAGGGGTTGGAGAAAGAAATACAAAGAACTCAAAAACACTAAATGTCAAGGAAATATTAATATGGGGGTGGTTAATCTGAGTGATTTCCAGAGTACCCAATGATGAGTGACCTAACTAAGGAGGGGAAGTTGAATAAATATTTCCTATTCACAAATGAAGGGGGCAACTTTGACCTTTGTGATTATAACTCCATTGTAGGATCTTCTCTGTTAGTTAGGTAGAATCCACCCAACTATTGGGGGTGTTTACAGGCTGGCAGAGATGCTTTCTGGTGGAGAAAGACACTAAGTCAACTCCGCATTTTATTTTAAAGAAAGACCACCTTTTCTTGGAAATTGTGAATGAGGAAGAAGACTAGACACAGGCAAGGGCCTGATCGTGGTCATGGCTCTGCCACTAAAAGGCATTCAGCTCATGGTTCTTTCTGGTCTGAAAAATCATAAGCTAGACTAAGATGTCATGGGTAAAAACTAAGGCTGAATATAACCCCACCAGAGGGCTGGGTATCTCTAGCTACATTTATTGGGCACTAAATGTGTCATGGACCACACTAAACAATTTACACACAGTATCTCCATTGAGTTTCATACCTTAATGAGGTTAGTGTCATTATGTTCATTTTATAGAGGAAGATATTGAGGTACCAATAGGTTAAACAACATACTTAAAATTATAGAACTAGTAAGACTGGTATTCAAATTCAGGTATGTCTGATTACAAAGTTTCAACAGGTAATTTTTGAGTCCCTACTAGTTAAGCACCCAGTACGTCCTTACCCAATAAAATCTATCAGTTATCTTCTAAGTCCCAGGCACAGTACTGAGGATAGCATGAAGAACAAAACATAGTCCCAGCCTTTAAGGAGGAATGTACCCTCTTTTCCCTGGCAGATCACCGCTCCCAACTCCCATGTGTCTTTCCACCTGCACAATCACCTTCATCTGTGATAACATTCATTAACACGTAGTCCACACCTATGTAAATGGATACACACACCTGCTATCTGCTTTCTTTGCATTTTCCACCAACAGGACAGACAACATGTAGGGAGTCACGACAAACATAGATATCTTAACCATGAGTCCACATGTCACCGGAAGAGGCACCTGATTCCTGATTCACATCGACCTATTGGAGCCTCAGTTTCTCCAGCTGTAAAGAGGAATAATTACACTTGACAACTGTTGTCAAGGAAACAGAAAGTTTTTACCTAGAAACATCCCCAGGGATGAATATTTATTAAATATTTTGTAGTTTAGATCATTATAATATATGTATTTGCTTTCTTGCCATATCCTATTATCCAATTCGCTTCTCTATTTCTCATCTCCATTGATACTAGAACATACTTTTTAAACTTGTAGAACCAGATCTGAGATTTGACAGCTCACAAAAATGTAAGCAAGCTACAGTTGTTTAAAAATGTGAGCTACACAGCTAACAACTTTGATCATATTCAGTCACTTGATCCACTGCAAGCTTTCCAAGCTCTTGGTCTCAGTATGTGGTCCTGGAGTTTTTTGTTTTTGTTTCCTTGGAGACAGGGTTTTGCTCTGTCTCCTGGGGTGGAGTGCAGGGGCATCATCATAGTCCACTGCAAACTTAAACTCCTGGGCTCAGGTGATCCTCCTGCCTCAGCCTCCTGAGTAGCTGGGGACTATAAGCGTATGCCATGATGCCTGGTAAATTTTTCTATTTTTTGGTAGAGACCAGGTCTTACTTTTGCTCAGGCTAGTCTCAAACTCCTGGCCTCAAGTGATCCTCCTGCCTCGGTCTCCCAAAGTACTAGGATTACAGGTATGAGCCACCATACCTGGCCATATCCTGAAGTTTTATATTACTCAGAAACCCAGGAAGTGGAGCCTGTCATTTGACCTTTGTAGTGAAAAATATGGTTTTTGTAATTAGATAGACTGTGTTTAAATTACAATTCTACTACTTTCAAATAGTTGACTTGGACAATTTGTTTACTCTCAAATCTCAGTTTCCTCATTTATAAAATGGGGGTAATTCTTCCTCATAGAATTGTGAAGAAGATAATAAAAAGTGTTTATTAGTACCTGTGATGAGTATTAAATATTAGTCAGTATTATTATTTAAAATATTATTATTAAAATGTATAATTCGTACATTTTGAATTGCATGAGTTGATTTTGGTCCTCTTGCTCTAATTTTTTCCCTTTTACAATTGATCATTCATTTTAAAATAATTTTACTTATGCTTTTATTCAACCTTTATAATATGTTCTCTACCGTGCTTGGTGTTGTGGAAAAAATGAAGGGAATAAGCTAGTTTCTGCCCTTAGGAATTGATAGTTTTGCTGGAAGATTAGTCTTACAGACCTGTATTTCTCAAGCTTTAATGTGCAAAGAGATCACTTGGGGAATCTTGTTAAAATGCAGCTTCTGATTCAGTAGGTCTGGGTATGGGGCCTGAAAGTCTGAATTTCTAACCAGCTCTCAGGTGATTCCAATGCTACGGTTCCACAGAACACACGTGGAATGGTATGATCAATCGTAGGATTTCAAGGACAGAGGTTAATGTTGACCCTGCCTTGTCCGTAATATTAACAAAAGAAAGAAAGCAAACAACATGTGCTTTTTTCCTACATCATTTCATAGGTAGAGGTTCAAAATTTTTTCATGATAATGGAAACAATTTTATTCTACCAGGAAGAACAGGGCAATGCTTGCGACTTATTCATAGCAATCTTGTAAGTCTTAAGGCATAGACTAGTTATTTCTTTGTCCTAGGTTCTAATTTTTCTTTAAATTTCTAAGGTTTTTAATAGATTTTACTATACGTATTTTCTTCTATATGTCACCACAAATCTTCTTTATTTGAAAGAGATGGAATATAAACAAATGCTTTTAATTCCATTGTTTTAGTCAGATAATACTGGTTTACAAAAATGGAAGGCTTTAAGTTGAAGGTTAAATCCAAGTGAAATAGACCATGTATTAAATAATTCTAATAATGCAGCATCTTTTATCCATTAACTCAGAAGCTCTTTCTAACTTTTTGTGTGTGGGGAAAAAAAAACCTATGTGATAGAACCATACTTAAAATATAATCTTCGTATATTTTCATTTAAGTACACTATAGTATGAAGATCAACTAAGAAGCTAAGATAATGCACTTTAAGAAATGACAAGACTCAAATGTTGGGATGTCAGTGAGGGTTGTCAAGACATTGCTGGGTTCAAAGGAGAGTGACTCTGGTGGATCTCTCTTATTTATTTCACAAATATCTCTGTCCTATTCACTTTTATCTAAAGAGTTGCTATTATTTCTGCTTTTGTCCTACTTTACTTTCATCTTACATATCAGGGATTGAACCCCTCATTCCTCTAATTGTGTCTGACATGAAGCTATCAATCTTATCTCAGAGGCCTTTATTGAAATGTTCCAGATGTGTGGGCAGAGTCTAGGATTGTAGGCGCAACTGGCCCCTGATTCTGAAATGGTCAGTGCATCCTCTCTTTTGCCAGCCTCCAGGCCTGTCCACCAAAGTCATGCATGTAATGGTACTTCAAAGCACCTTTTTTATCCAGCCTTTTATTTTCCTCCTTCAGAAAATGAGCAGTGTAGTGTGTCATTTTTCCTTCTTGCCAGTGTGTAAATCTTCAATTTCCAAGGGAGCACACAGATAAACTTATCCCAAAGAGTTTTATACCTTCAGCTCACTGGCCTAAGTTTCTTTGAATTGGATTTAGAATAAAATTGCAAATATCATTTCCATCTTCACATAGGCCAAAAATAAAAATGTAAGTATATTGAAGGGGAATATCACAAACCCATTCACCATTTGTAAATGACCTTTTAAAATTTTAGATCACCAGAGAGCTCCTTTTAGAGACATAGAAGCATACACAAGGGGGGGGCAAGGGCAATATACGTAACCTTAACATTTGTACCCACATAATATGCTGAAAAAAAAAAATATATATATATAAAAGAAGCATACACATACATTTTCATTTTTTAACAGATGTTTCTCACCTTCTGTTTACTTCTAATTTGAATTCTAGGCAGATGTATAGACCAAATGATTCATTTACAGGATATTCCACTCCAATTGAACTGTATTCATTTTAGACTTTTGGATCAATGGGGCTTGTCTAAAATCTGGCTGAACTCACTTGTGTTGTTTTTAATATCATAAGCTCAAGACAACATTGCCACTTTCCCACTCCCAATTCTTTTTGTTTTTATATCTCCAACTTACTCTTCCTTGCTGGTTATAATTATAATTATAATTGCAGAGTTTGTTGCTCCAATATCCTTCCTGTATTGTGAGCGATAAAAAGGCAATAAGGTATGCAGAGACATTATTGGACATTCTTTCTTCAGCCAAATCATACAACTAATAAACTTTTGATTGGTTGTGGCTCTTTATCGTCTTTTGCCTTGTAGTGTATCCGTTTTACGTTATTTTCCCATCTGACTGATTTTTGTCTCTCTCTTCTGCTTGCCTGTGAGCACCTGGGTGGGGCGTGGACTCCATCTGGACTTGATCCGAAGTGGGGAGAGCAGCACCTGGCAGTCAGTGGGAACCTAGTTCATTGCCTTCAAATGGTTGAAAATCTGTTCTTACAAAAAGGTGTTTCTCTCTTAGTACAAGTTATAAAATAACTGTACCGATTTTCTAAGTTTTAGCACTTTTATTTTATTTTTTATTATAAAAGGGATTTCATGCACCAGGTGAAGGAGGTAATAGTAACACAGGTCGTCAGTGCGTCTCCCACTTTAATGTGAATATGAATATGGACACAGGACGGGGCCTACGCTCTGCATTTCTAAGAAGCACCCAGGTGACGCTGCTGTTGGTGTCCTAGGGCCCGTGTTTTGAGTGGCAAAGCCCTGTGGGGCTTAGGCTTTCTCTGTCCTCAAATCACAACTAATGATTGAGTTTGCCTGGAAAGTACTATCATCTGAATTGTTTTTCCAATTACCAGGATCTGTTAGAAACAAATTCAGAAATACAGAGTATAGGAAGCAAAAGTTTTCAATAATCTTTCCTCCTAAAGATAGCTGCTGTCAAAATTTAATGCACCTTCTTCCAAATTATTCTCTATATTTATATATATGACTATTTTTCAGGAAACAAACTCATACAAAACATTCTGCAGTTGCTTTTCTTACTTTCCAGTATTTTGGCTTTTCTTCCTATGTAATAACCTACAGGTCTTTCATTCTATTTAAAGGACAGTTCATATATACCACAGATGTTATTTAGAAGCTTTATTATTAAGAAACTATTTATGTAACCAAAGCTTTTTAAAATAAAAACAATATGCAGCGGTAATAGCATCAAAAAAAATAGAAAACAAAAATTTAAAAAAGAGAAGAAAAAGAAACAAGATTAAAAAAAAGAAATAAAAATAAAATAAAATAAAATAAAAACAATAGCATTTTTGGCAGGAGTCAGTGTTATGTAAATGAATAGTTTAAAATAGGAAGAAGTAAACTTGCCTTCAGATCCTGCCTGCAGTGATGACACTTTTAAAGTATGAACAGGCAGAGAGTTGGATGAGACACTCTGGTGGGGTGAAAAAGGAGATGTGATCATTTCCCTGCACAAAATGACCATCTCCCAGGGCTTCCCTGGAGGCCTAGGGCTGGGTACTTAAGGACAGAGACTATATAAGCATGTAGAGATGCCCTTGGTTAGCCCAAGACCCACTACTCACGGTCGGGAGATCAGTGATGTACTCAGGGCAGATGCCCCCCCCCCCTTGCCACATGCCAGGCTGGAGTCACCAGAAGCCATCCGCCTCAGGCAGAGGGGATGAGTTGCACCACACAGCCACGCTGCAGGGGTGAGCACAGGGCAGCATGACTTCCAGGGAGTGGCTGCTGCCGCACCACAGGCCCAGCTGAGAGGCCCACTCTCCCCTGAGGGTGAGGCCGGTGGCCCATGTGGCAGGAGCTCCCTCGACCCCTGACAGAGGCTGAGGTTGTCGCCCGGGAAGGGGAGGGTGTTGGTTCATAAGAGCTGTTTCATACAAACAATGGGCAGAATAAATCAAAAATTGCTCTTCCAATGGCTGTTCAGGCTATAGAGACACCTGTGTTGGCTTAAGCTGTGTCTTTGATTCCTGCCCCAGGAATTCATAAAGGCAAATATCTATGTCCTTTCTCTGTCTCTTCCTTAAGAATAAGGATTTCTGGCCAGAAGATTCTCTAAATTCCAGTCAGAATTGGAGCGACCAGCCCGAGATCTTAGCAGTTCATTTGACTGAGAATCTTTCTGCAATAAAAAGGCGCTCTTTCCTTCCTCCCAATCAGGCTGGAAATATGATAGATTCAGTTAATCTCCAACAGGCAATTTCAGACATTTTAGATCTCCTTCTACCGTGTGATTAATTGCTTCAGTGTTTGGCAAGTACGAAGCGGGAGAGCTGTGTGGGGAGGAAGGAGGCGTGCAGGCTGCAGCTGGCCCGCTGTTTGTTACCGCTCAGACCGGGCCTCTGTTCTCCCTCAACAAAGCGCAGCTGGTTTATGTCTGTCACAATCAATGGGATGACATTTCCGAACTGGTAATTACCAAAAGGATTCCTGTTGATGCCTTTTGGAACTGCCAATCTTAGAAGTAGCTCTTGGCTTCTGCTGAGTACAGTACGCCTGCAGTTTGGCTTTTTATCTCCCTTTTCATACTTGAGCTGAAAGAGAGGTTTGTGTGGAGACTTGTAGCTCACTGCCTCACGCCTCTTTTTCTTCCCCTCCCCACCTGCATGTTAAAGAATGTCGCAGCGACCGGAAAATCCTCTGCGAGCACTGAATTGCACTGGCCGAGGGGTACGCTAGGAAAACGGTGTCCAGGAGACACTAATGAGAAACCAGTGTGCATTCTAAATGAAGTATTTATATTTCCATGTCTGTGGATATAAGGGTAAAGGCCGTTATTTTCTGGGGGCTTAGAATTCACCGGATTCCGCAATCTAGGAAAAACACTCCAATATATATCTTTACATTATTAGAGTCTTTCAGGAACCAGGATGCCATTCAATAGGCAGTTTTGGAAGGAAAATAAATAATGCTCCAGCTGAATGACTCTGTGGTCATAGTAGAAGAATATGTTTATTCCTTTCTTCACTCAACAATGACTTATTGCGGGGTGCTATATGCCAGGTGTTGTTTAAATGCTGAGAATTGGAGCAGTACCAGACGGATCCTGGGATGGGAGTGGGAATAAAACTATTCAGATAGCTTCCCCAAATGCACTTGAGAGACATTTTCTTTTTACCTGCACTTGCCCTACCAATCCCACACTCTCAAATCCCAGTCTCTTAAGCATATACTAATTTTCCTCACTTGTCGTATTTTGATGATAAAAATGGCTGTTGCCTCTGAGCCTTGGAGTTCAAAGAATTAAGACGCATTGAATGAAGACAGGTTAGAAAGTGTGGGTGCACCAAGTGTCAGCTAAGCAGGACAGGCAAGGAGAGATTCAGGGCAAAGTAGAAACTTAAAATGTTAAAGAAAATGAAAAATACGTGAAAAAGAAGAGGAAGGGGAAGGAAGAGAAACAAATATTATTTTGTAAAGATTTGTTGTTTAAAAATGAGGTATTTTGACAAGATTCTCAAGATTGAAAGTAGATTAGTGGTTGTCAAGGGCCGGGAGTGGTGGAGAATGAGTCACTGCTAACAGGTTTAGGGTTTCTTTTCGGGGTGATAAAAATGTGTTAATATTAGATAGTGGTAATGGTAATGCTTTAAAGGGTAAAGTTCATGATATATAAATAACTCAAGTATTCCTGAAGTCCCCAAAGGGGAACCAACCCGTCTGCCCGTTCTAGTGTTTGCGTAATGTCTGCCACAGTTTCTGTCTTCCACTCTGCCTTCCTTCTGTTGATGTCCCCTGCTCTTGAAATGGCTGGAGACGTCTTTACTGTTAGCATTGCCTGGGATCAGTGATGACAATCCCAGTGTCCCTGCCAAAGACACTACATTCCAATGCTTTCAAAGCTAGTACTCTTGGAGGGTGACAAACTGTTGCTGGTTTTCATGTAAAAGTAGAGAGAAAGATCCCTTCTAGCTCTGTGAGTAGTTGACTCCAGCTATACTGCTAAAGCCTGGCTTTTTACTGTTTCTGATTCTATAGAGTGGGTGATTATAAATCAAAAGCTTATCTCTCTTGCTAATAATGACATTCTTTTAAAATGCAATCTCTATGAATTGTTATTATGAATTCCCTCTCCCACCCAGGGTATGGAGGGGATGGAACAAAGTGGGAGAGGAGAGAGGAAAATCCTACTTTGCCTCACACAACTCCTTATTTACACAGAAAATATATAAGTCCCTTGAAGATAGATACTTTTTTCTCAGCACACTGGCTTCTCTTGTATCAGTAAAATCTTGGGCCAATAAAAATCCATTAGATATATTAAAATGTGTTATTTTCAATGATACAAGAAGACAGAAGCAAACTAAAATTTATTAAAGGTCTAATATGTGCCAGACACTCTAAATAAGTTATTTCATTTACTCTTTAGAGTGGCCTTTTAGGAGGTAGTTTTTTTATTGTTATTATTATTATAATTATTATATAACTTAGAGATGAAGTTACCAAGTCTAAGAAAAGTTAATCTGTTTTGCCAGGTCATACATACTAGGAGTAG
Organism: Cheirogaleus medius; assembly: GCA_008086735.1. Taxonomy (NCBI): domain Eukaryota; kingdom Metazoa; phylum Chordata; class Mammalia; order Primates; family Cheirogaleidae; genus Cheirogaleus; species Cheirogaleus medius. Next base: position 29,995,957 of record VBSM01000605.1, on the reverse strand, counting down.
GTGACAAAAATCTGGATTTCAGATCTGCTTATTTGGCCCCATTTTCTTTCCTTATGCAGCGATGCTGATTTTTAGCATAAGCCCTGAGAAGGTTACCCCAAAGTAGCACACGTTGGCCAAAGGGAAGCCTAGCCATTTATAACACTTGCTTTTTTAGAGAATTAAAATAATATATCAGCTGAAGGAATGGGAAAATCACTTGGCCACGGATTCTGCAATCCAACTCAATTGAACATATTCTGAGTGTAGAATAAAGTTAGGTTCATCTTTATCAGGCAAAAACACCTGTTACTAAGTCTCAGAGGGAAAAAAGGATTGGTAAAAAGTTTTCTCACACCTTTTGACATCAAACAATTCTTTGAAATTACATTTAGGAAAAGCATGTCAATTGCATATACCTTACAGTATAGATTTAAAAATATAGTTGTTTAATTACTACGTTAGGTTACATGTAACCTATAATCATCATTTTATTGTAGAAGATTTTTAAATCTTCTCTTTAGAGACTCCCAAATATTGTGGATTTTCCCCCTTTTTGCTTCTGAGACATTTAAAAAATGAGTAGAGTTGGTTGCTGAGTTTCTCTGAGACAGTTTTTCAGGCATTCTTTTGAATCTCTATTATGCTCTTCCTTAAAACTAGTTTAACTTTAGCCAAATTGTTACTTTCTAAGAGACATCATTTTCTCTCCTTCTGCCACTGTGGCTCACTTAGGAAAAGTGTGTTTGAACAAAGAGCCATGTTATCTTCCTAACAGGGCATTTGAGCTCCCCTATTCCTTAAGGACCAATCACATCTTTCTAGGCTTCGGGCTCAATAGAGTGAATGAAAAACTGAAATGTAATGAAATAAATCATAAAAAGGTCTGTTTACTTTAGGTCAGATATTGAGGAACTTCGGAAATGTAGTCATTAAGGTGAGTGGAAGTAAACATCCACCTAACTCACCAGAATAAAGGAAGTTCACAATAATTTTTCTTGTTCCTTATCTCTGTCTTTCAATGAGGTGTCACCAAATGCCAAGCTCTGGAATGCAGCCATTTCCCCTGCTATGTATTCATCGGCAGATCTATGTCAGCTGACTTTAAGTCTGGCTTTCCTGCTGTTTAACAGTAATGGAATGGCTGGTGGTAACCTATTTAATCAATACATTATCTTTTCTTAATATATTTCAAATGTAACAGAAACCAGCTTCATACAGCAGTGGGAACAGATGTGGCTCTGTCTCCCTTACTGTTCCTCTCTTACTAATAACCCTTTGGTCTTTAGAGTTCAGCTTTCCTGTAAAAATTGTGATGTTGAGTTAAAAGAATTATGCAGAGTAAGAGATGGTTTCACAGGCTTGGTTTGTCACATTATTTATTTGGTACAGTTTATTAAAATTTTTCCCAAAGCACATTCCATCTAATTATAAAGTGTTCTGTCAGATGTAAATATTTTATCATATTGGTAAGGTATCTTTAATCTTTAAAGAAACAACCATTATATAACTTCAAATATTGACATTACCATAACAGGTTGACTGGTTCGTAAAACAAGTGACAGCAGCTACAGATAAAAGGAACAGTACAGAGGATTAAAAACACTAAGTACAGCAAGTCCTATATTTAGACTTGACATAATATAATCTCCAGGGAGAAATTTTGCATAAGTATTACTAAGGCGTGCTTGGAAGTTTCCCTGACATGATATTAATTAGAGAACCGCCTAGTGATAACATGCCTCTTTTTGGAGCTGAGGGCATGTGATATGCCATACATTCACATAAGCAACTGGCTTACAAAAATAAATATGTGGATATTCAATATAAAATCTGATAAAAAAAATCTTTCAATGAAAACATTCTTTCCTTAAGTAAAATGTATTGTTGACCAATGTAGTTGTTTCAATAAACTTATTTCACTACATAATTACTTTCATCTATAAAAACTTCTATAATAGCTTTTCTACAGTTGTATTAGCTACTGCGTTCATCCTAGAGATATCTGTTGAACACATTGTGTGAAAGGCAGTATGCTGGGAACTGTGGTTAGAACGTATATAAGATGCAGTTGTATCTTTGAGGACTGTAATCTAGTGAAGGAGAAAGGCAACAATATATTATGATAAACACTAAAATAGGGTCATATTCAAAGTGATAGGGGAATATTAAAGAGGAAGCATCTGACTCCTACGGGCAAACTAATCTGGGTAGATTTTTCAGAGGACTCGTGGTTCCCTTCACTCTCACCCCTAATCCTCTATATGCCCCCTCCCACCTGAGGGTTATGTCGGAATCTTCCAGAGACAGCCTTCCTCTTGCCAATATATTCTGACATCTCTCCCACTGCACTCATCAGAATCTTGGTGGTAGTGGTCGAGTAGACTCCAGGCATATTGAAAGTTTAAAACGTGCTTCCAGATCGTTCCTCTTTACAGACAACAGAATTTAATCTTGGTTTTTCTTTTAAAAAATAATAGAGTCTTGGTATTTTGCCATGTGCATCTAGTGGTATGTTGTGGCATGGGGGGTGGGTGAGAAAGTGGGGGAAGATAAGGAGAGTCTAGGGGAATTCCTGTGGAAATAGTTCCAGATATTTTTCCTTTTAAATGATTTTTAAATAGAGATATTTGTCAATATATTAAGGGAACTCAGGGGAAAAGTCTGGGAAACTTTGCTAAGGACCTCCTCAACTGTCTTTGGCCAGACTTTCTGTACAGTTCTCCTGGCCTCTCTATTGTTTGCTCTAATGGTCTATGGCTAATTCCTAGAAAAGCCCAAAATAAATGCACCAAAAGCTAGCAAAATAAAGCTAAGCCCTAAAATTCAATCTAATGGCATAATGATGATGATTCTACTTAAGCAAATATGAAGGACAAAAAAATTATTGATGTTGAGCCAAACCACTCCAACTAACCACAGCGGCACAAAGGAGTGATCATCACTGAATATATGCAGAGGATATGGACATCACACAGTCATACATTTCCTCTTGACCACAGAAAATTACTACAATGGTTTCCAGAGTAGTTAATGGAAGATAGTTATTAGACTAAATCTCCTTAAAATTACAACAAATACAGTCTGGCAGGTTAACGCAATAGGACTCCTTAAAAAGAAGTAATCTGATTGTCCATGACTTGGTAGAGAAGGATTTTATGAATGTAAATTCTAAATACTGTATTATGAAACAATGCATTCAAATACCAATGCTCCATTTCTAAATCCTGAGGTGCTTGTTGGGTCCCAGAGACATCATTTTAAAAATAGCTTTAGTGAGGTGTAATTTGCATGCAAAATTTTCACCCAGTATAAGGGTCCAATCCAAGAACTTTTAGTAAATTTATAGAATTATGCAACTATTACCACACTCCAATTTTAGAACATTTCCAACACCTTAGCAATTCCCTCAAGTCTCTGTAGAAAGGACCCACTTCCACTGTCCTAGGAAACCACTGATCTGCTTTTTTCTATATAAATTTGCCTTTTCTGGGCATTTTATGTAATTGGAGCCATATGATATGTAGTCTTTTGTGTCTACCTTTTTTGGCACAGTGCATTGTTTTTGAGTTTCATCTGTGTTATAGCATATGTCAGTTGTTTGTTCATTTTTATTGCTGAATAGTGTTCCATAACGATTATAGAGTTATATATGCATGGAATCTCATGTATGGAATGTATAGACATTTTATATATCCATTTTCTAATTCTCACTGTTCATACATAAGATAAAAATGAGCTATATGTTCATGAGACCTGGCACTCTTAGAAAATTGTTGCTATGGATGATTATAAAGACTGAATTGACCAGCCTGAGCAAGAGCGAGACCCTGTCTCTACTAAAAAAAAAAAAAAAAAAAGAAATAAATTAGCTAGACAACTAAAAATATATAGAAACAATTAGCCAGGCATGGTGGTGCATGACTGTAGTCTCAGCTACTCGAGAGGCTGAGGCAGTAGGATTGCTTGAGCCCAGGAGTTTGAGGTTGCTGTGAGCTAGGCTGATGCCACGGCACGGTACTCAGGGCATCAGAGTGAGACTCTGTCTCAAAAAAAAAAAAAAAAAAAAAAAAGCGAATCATGTGATGTTGTGCCCGACATTGTTATTGACATCTCCACAGAATTTGTAATTCCATTTCAAAGGAAAGTCTCAATTGCTTTTGGGAAATATGAGTCTTTTAATTAAGATATTTTATTACTTTCTTTGGATAGGCTAGATATTATACCTGAGACATGTATATCAGATTAATATCCACATTACAGTTTTCAGAGACAAATATTTAAAGAGACGGATTATAAGACATGTAGAAATTAAGAAAGCCTTGGAGTTTATAGTCTACCTGGGTTCCTGGGGACTTAGACATTGTAAATCTCCTGAAGACCCTGGTGCCTTAGGAGTAAGGAATTGTCAAGAGGAAGTGTGGCATGGGTGGGGCATCGAAGACCAACACCATTTCCTCACCATGTTGTTTTACTTGGGAATGTGAGACAAGGCTCTGGCCAAAGTTACGCAGCACCCCAAGTGGCAGAGGCTAGAAGAATATAAATAAAATAAGTAACAAAAACAATGAAACCACCAGAAAAAAGTTGCTTGTAAGCATATCGGTAGGTAAAAAGAATATAAATGTGAAGTTATGTTTTGACTGGAAGGAGGTGTGCTCCAAAAAGTGATTTTCAGAGTGTTTTCCCCATCTTTCTCATTTTCCATATTTATTACTGATGTTTTTATTATAACATTTATGTAATTAAGAAGAACTAGTTGAGTATAGCAAAAATAGTCAAATGAGGCAATTTGATCCTATTTTAAAAAGAATGTAGGTTTGGGAGCCTGAGGTGGGAGGATCGCTTGAACCCAGGAGTTCGAGGCTGCAGTGAGCGATGATCATGTCACTGCATCCCAGCTTGGGTGACAGAGTGAGAGCCAGTCTCTAAAAAGTAAATAAATAAAAAATAAAAAAGAGTTTAGATACTCAAAGTCAGAAAATACGGATTTGAGTCTTGGCTTTGCAGTTTATTAGTAAGCCTCTTTTCCTCTGAGTACTTCAATGATCTCCTGTGTGAAATAATGATAGTGAAATCTATCTTACAGGTTTTGGTATAGTTTGGTATAGAATTAAATGAAATAGTACACAAGAGACTCTTAGTTCGGCCTGAAATAGAGCTAACTTATTGAATTTCATTCATTCATTCCTTTGTTTAACAAACATTTACTGAAGTCATGCTACATGTTGAGCATTATCAACCCCGGTGATCAATGGGGTGACAGATGTCGCAGCCAGATCGCCCTCACATCCGACATGTTGAGCATTATGGGGTATGGAGTAGGCAAAATGGATATTTTTCATCATAAAGACTGTGGTTATAGGGGTGACAGTTAACAATAATTGTTCAAATAGCAATATAATTACTATCATGGTAGGTGTTATAAAGGAAAAGTTCAAAGAACTTATGTAACAGGGAGATCAAACCTTGGCTGGGGCTTTATCACTACGATGTCTTTCAATTTTTTAAAGAAACACTGTGAGATAGATAGTATCTCTATTTTACAAATAAAAGACTGAGGGACAGAGAGGTATGTTGGCTTTGTTTCTTTGCCCCTTAACATTTTTTTTTATATCCCCTGAACTGTGCTGGACTTAGAATTAGAGGTTCCAGAAATGCTTTTTTGTTGATTGATTGAATGGTTATGATATTTTTACTTCTCAGAAAACTCATGGAACTAAAGGCTGCTTGTTCTTGCAATCTGAAAAAGGGATTTTAAAGTTTCTAACGGAAGTAATTGTTTCCCAATTTGACCATTAAAAAAAACCCCTAGACAAAGCATTTTTGTTTAATACCACAGTATAAGACCATTTCCTAGAATCCTTAGAGAAAATATCCATAGTCCCAAATTTAGTGGATTGAGAAAAATGATATAGAGCTCTAGGTAGATTAAGGAGAATGTATCAATGAATGCGTGGTCTGAAAGTGAGGATTCATCGCTCTACTCAGACACCAAACTATGCATTTAAATTGGTGTCATTTGCTGTGTATGTGGTGAGTGTTGGGGAAGGTGCAGTTGTGGGTCAGATGTAAGTGATAAAAACCCAGAGAGGCTGGAGAGCAACTGGCAAGGTAAAGTTCCATCCAGTCTGTCTCTTTCTTCAAGGCAGGAAAGTTTAGGGTTAATGTAGGGTGATAAGATAAGAAGGACACAAGCCTCCACTCCCCACACCCCATTTATGCTTAGAAAAGGATGGCTTACTTATAATTCAAAGTACATTTAGAACTTTCATATGGCCCATAATTTAGATAAGAAAAATCAATTTCTGTCTGGGCTCTTTCCAGTAATCTATCTGCTTCTGAGTTCTGTTGGAGGTGGTGTCGCTGCTGCTTCCTTCAGCCGTGCTCTTTAGAGAGATCCTGATCTTGTGACTCCAGGGAGATGATGAGAAAAACAAGAAAACAGTGCTGGGCTCAGAAGTAGGGAGATACCAGATTTCTTTCTTGGATCAGAGGGTCAAGGTCAAGTTATATAAGGAGAAAAGAATTTGGTCAGGAAATGAAGAGGGTCAAGAGAAAGAAGAGAGGCATGAGTAGAAATTTTCTTTGATAATCAGGTATCAGTCAGAATGCAGATCCCAGATTCTTCAGACTTGGGGCAGATGGCCTGTCTGTCCCCCTAAGGGACAATGCCAATACTTCTCTCTTGCTAGAATTTTGTTTTTGATATTACTTGGAATAGATGGCTGATCAGATGATCTAGTGCCTCTGATAGACATGAAACCTAGAGTGAAACCTAGTATGGAATTTGAAATTCTCTCTTCATGTTTAGAATCCTCACCGTGACTCCTGAGGGGCAGGACAAACCAAAAAATAAAACAAAAACTCTGAGGATCTCATTTATTGACAATTAGTATTCTTGGGAAGATTGTGATTTGTAATAGCAAAATGGAGCAATAATAGTTGTTTATTTGTGTTCTCTTCCACCCTCTCCTTGACTTGTGATCCTTGAACCCAAGTCATATAACCAGCCTCATAGAACCCAAGTCATAGAACCAGCGAATCCCTTAAATTCCATGCTAAAATTTGTTTGTGTGAACATTTTGCTGGGGATATAGATGGTCAATAGCTATAATCAGATTGTCAAGTGGTCTGTTGCCTAAAACAGTGTAAGAGCCAATCTTAGCATTCTATTCAGTTTCATTCTTGACCCTCTTTCCTTCTCACTCTACATATTTTCTTTGGAAAACACCCACTTTCATAGCTTCATGACTTCATCTACTCTCTATATACTATGATTGATGTCCATATTAACCTCCAAGTCTTGACCTACTTAGCAAACTCCAGATCTGATTGTGTCACCACCTCACGAATATTTGTTTCTATTTGCATGTTCCATAGACACTTTACACACTTCATGTCCCAAATTCAGCATTTTGTTTTATCTCTTATAACTGTTCCTCCTCCCGCATGTGCCATTCTGCTGAGTGAAATCATTGTTCGAATTGTTTTCCAGTTCCTTGTTCTCACTCTACACCACATTTACTGGTTAGCAAAGCCAGTCAATTATACCTCAGACACATTTCTCCTATATGGTCCCTCCTCCATATCTCCCCGCTACCCCCTTATTTTGAGTCCTCATCCTCTTTTGCTTAGACTCTTGCGGGGAGTGTTCCAACCCATCTTGCCAGCACATCTCTACTCTGCTGCCAACGTGATCCCCTGCTTTAAAGCCTGGGCAGCTTCCCATTGTCTAGGATGAGGCTTAAATCCTGAAGCACATAGGATTCCTACACAACGTGGCCCCAGCTTATCTCTCTGGCTCATCTGCTGCCATGCCTCACCATGCACCGAGTTCCAGCCAATCAAACTTCTCCCCAGGCCCCGAACATGCTGTTCCTTTGTATATGTCTATGCTTTTAGAAAGGCCAAATCTATGTGTATCTCTCAAGTTCCTCTTCTTCCTGTTTACCTGTGGGCTTATAGAGACCATGGGATTTTATATATCAGTGCCTGCCCAGCACAGTGCCCGGCATTCAGTAGATTCTCGATAAATACTGAATGAGTGAATAATGACGTTTGCAGAGTGTGGTAATCATATAGGTTGCCTTGCTAATTCTACTAATGAGGAAATTGAGAACTAGTGGTATTAGTAGAATTGCATAATGAGAGGTTGATTCTCAATAAAGGTGTTTTGACTTTAACATGAATGTGCCTTCCACTATGTGTGATGAATGTGATCGTTTTCTAAGGAAGGAATTTTTAGTTTTAGTGACAAAATGTAACTTAGGAAGACAAGGAGAAGTGTTGGTGAAAAAAGAGAGAAAAGCAGTTGGTTTTATTTCACAGGATTTATCATATTAATTTATTAATTTTTGTATCCAAGGCAAACAAAGTATGAAAGTGGTAGGAAGAGAGCAATGACTCCAGTCCCCAAAAATGACGCTATGAAAAAATGACAGCACTTTACCTAAACTTACCAGCTAGCATTGGGTAATTTGGAAAGATTCCTTCCCTTAAGCCCCAAAGAAGATAATTGAGATGTGGAAACTTCACAGATCCCTGGGGATCAATGCTTGCCCTGAGGGACTGGCAGTGACAGGAGAGGGGAAGCAATATTTCTTTTGAAAGGGAGCCAGACACATGTTTCATTATTCTGGGTTCTCTGTTTGAGGCAAGTGACTTGAGTGAGAATATTCTGTTCTGGAGGAAAGCTGTAGTTTTGTTTATTTTTCATGAAAATCTTAGGTAAGTAGAATGAAAAAGAAGCCTGGGGAGAAAAACTAAGATTAATATTGTATTTCTTTTTTTTAAAAAAAAAAAGGTGCTAAGAATTAGGACATTGTGGAATGAAAAAGATGGAATTTAGGATATTTCTTTTATTTATAGTGAAAACAACTACAAATGAGTAATTTGGTAGGGAAATAATCACTCTAAAGAATACATCTCTTTCAACAGAGCATGTCTACCTCATGTTACTAAATTGCGAGAGATAATGGATTTCATGAGAGACGTACCAATTATAGCTAAGAGATAGATTTTAGGAACTAAAAATTAATTTTGAAACACATACATTTGGAAGAATGATGAATTTCAGCGCCATCATCTCAGTTTCTGACAGAGATGAGTGGGGCATGGTGAATTCACATCAGGGGACCAGCTGCTGCTCTTGAGGTGAACTGATCCTCCCTGTGCCTCTCTCAAGTACCCCTGTAGATACCTGTGGATGCTGGGGGAGGAGCCAGGTTGGGGCTGGAGGTGGTGGGAGCCACCAAGCTAACATCCCCAAAGAGGGTAGAAGTAGATCTGAAAGGAGAGGTGCCAACTCACTTCCAGAAGGGAGGAAGAAGGGATTGGAGAGAGTAGAGAGAACATGTTTATAAGAATTATTGGAAATAATTTTGCAAGGAATATATCTGCTTTACTCTTTACCGTATATATAGCAGAGCTTTGATGAGATGGTAGAAGACTCAGAGTTAACTTTCTTTCCTTTGTAAATTATCTCTTTTTATTTTTTATTTTTTTTTATTTCAGCATATTACAGGGGTACAAATGTTTAGGTTACCTATATTGCCTTTGCCCCACCCAAGTCAAAGCTTCAAGTGTGTCAATCCCCCAGATGGTGCGCACCTCACCCATTAGGTGTGTATGTACCTATCCCCTCCTCCTCCCACCCACCTGCCCAACACCCAATGAATGTTATTACTATTTATGCACTTTCACTCAGTCTTGTTTTACAGCAAAATTTTTATGCATTTCCTAAAACCATCACTAAGAACGATGAGTTCTGGGTCAACTGCCAGCTCCATTAGTTCTTGAACAACTGCTCTGGACAGTTAAGGTAGCTCTCCCAGTAAGCTCAGCTTGATTCCGGGGACCATCATTTTCCCTTCGATTGTTCTTCCTAGAGCTTCCCTTGACTTCATTTAGCTACCTTGTCGCCCAACAGTCCCAGACCTTCCTCTTTTCATGGACTGAAACTTTCATCTTCTTTTATTCTACTTTCCACCTACAATCTAAATTTACTCACTTTCTTTTCACTTTTCAAATACCTTTCTCTCTACTTTTTAGAATCCAGACTGGATCTGACAAAGTATTCTATCAGTTTGTGATGTGTTACTCATCCCAGAAAATGCATTGGTATTTAAAACATGACCTGTTGGAAATATACTGCTTTATCAAAGAGGGACTCTAATGGTTCAGGTTCTGTGGGGTCATATAGGTGGGTACTCTGGGACTCGAATCTGAGGAAATGTTGGAGAGACAGGAGGCCTTCCTGAAGCATTTTTAAAATGTAAAATTCTGATGAGAATTATAAGAAGATAATATGTGTGAAGAGTTTTGGGTACCTTGCATGGAAGGTCCTAGTCAAAAAGCAAATATTAGTATTCCTGTCATTATAGAGTCCCAGAGCAGGGAGGCACTGAGAAATTTGCAATTGAATATCCTCCTCCAGGCCCTTTAGCACCTTCTAAAGATTTCATAAATCGGGAATATGCCATGGTTTACTGAAGGGATAAGTGTTTGAGAGGTGATGAAGTTTACTTGGAGAATTTAGAGTTCAGTTTTATTTGAATTAAGGCGTGAATGGACCCACAGTGCTGAGGATCCTTCTGGGCCTGTTTAAATAGTAGCTCCAATTCCCTTTTTGAACACTTTTGCGTGTCAGCCAGTGAGGGCTACAAATGCTGATCTGTCCTGCGTGGGGCCCTTCCCCGGGACAGGGCATGGTGCAAACTTCTTGCAACCTAATCCTTCAAGCACCAGCTCAAGTCACACGCCTGCCATGAAGTTTTTCTTGACAACTCCAGGGCCCGCTGGTCCTTCCCTTCTTTGAACCCATATGCATTTGTTGGGGTTGCACCATTCCTTTAGCCTTTCTAATACGTGTAGCAAGATGGAGAACTTCATCCACCAGAGATTTTGGGGGCTGCTGCTGCTTGGGGGAAGAATGACATTTCCACTGGCTGCCTGGCGAGGAAAGTCAACCATGGAGGGCAGAGTCGGGGAAGGCAGGCGGTGAACTGGCTCTAGGAGGACAAAAGAGACAGAACATGGAGAACACAGCATGGGGGTGAGGGAATTCCATCGATGAGAGGGAGCAGGAGAGAACTCAAGTGGCTTTTCTTAGTATGGGCTTTTGGGGAGAGGAACAAACAGGTGTCTAGAAATAATAAGGAGGGCATTTTGTTTTTTTCTTGGTTTTTTGGCGTGGTGCTGCATAAAATGTCCATAGCCAGTAAGTCTCTCTCTAGTTTAGCCTCAGAGGTGCTCTCCTATTTCTTTCCATTTGTTAACTTTTTATTTACTTATACTCCTATCATATATTTATTGACTTCCTGTTATGAGCCAGGCACTGGTCTAAGTCTGGACATTTAGCAGTGAATAAGACAGACAGATATTCTGGAGTGGGAGACAGACAATAAATAATAGACAAGTAAAGTGGAAATAGATGAGATAATGTCAAATATTATTTAGTGCTCTGGAGAAAGTAGAACAGGAGCATGAGGTAGAGAGTGACTTTGTCCAGCTTTTATGAGGGCTCCATGTATATGGATTATTATTCCAAAGTTGATGTGACCTGCCCAGGACCATGACTTATCTGTCTTGATCTTCTCCATTCTTTCCACAAACTCCCTTGTTCCTTTCTAGGTATTCAACATTTCCAATATATTAATGAATCCGAGAAGACAGTTTTGCAATGAGACAATTGGTTTCATAGGATTTCTCAACCTTTAAAATTTTTTTTTTCTGTGCCGTGATATTTTCAGACAGTTTGTCAAGGCCTTAGATCCCTTCTCAGAATAAAATTTTATATATGCACAAAACATAATGCATAGGATTACTGTGGAAACCAATAATAAGAAATACAGTCTGCAGTTCTCTGATCCCAGGCTGATAACCACTGAAGGATAATGCAAGTGTTTTCCAAAGGAAATTTTGTGAAGGGGAAACTGAGCTTTGGGATCATTGCTCTTTTTATTCCTAGAGCACAGACTAAACTGAGCACAAGTGACCAAAGCAAACTACATTTGACATTTAGGGGAAAGGGCTGCCAATGAGTCTTCTGGACTTACCCATCAAGGGTAGTTGGATGCACATTTACTATAGTTGATAAAACAGAGGTCCACAGAGCAGAAGTCAATTGACTGTTTGGTGTTCCTCTAGCTGAGCTCTGGGGCACTAGGTTAGAACATGAAGTGTACACCTGGGAGGGCAATCAACTTACTGGAAATAATTACTGTGTTACAGATTGAGACGGAAGTGAGCCGCAAGGCCCGGGCAGGATGGAGCTTGCCTGGAGCTAGTCTACAAAGAACCTGCTCAGTGGCGCCAAAGCTGCATAAGGGCATCATATACTCGGGGTACAGACCAGGGCCCAGAGCAGAGCAGCGAGGATCACTGCCAGGGCGCAGAGGCCACGGTGAACGATGCAGGTCAGAAGTCTCCAGACTTTCCCGGCAGTCCAGTTTTACGTGGAATTCCCTGCTAAATTACAGATTATTCAGAAACAAGTCTAGTTTCTCCGCAGAGTTGTGGTATTAGATAGGGTCCCCCTTTGGTTTTAAGCTAGGTGATTCAGCTACGCATAGGATAGCGACAAAGCCACACACCTTGAGGCTGCTCTTCTCAGCAGGCAAGTAAGAGCCCGTGGCACAGCCGCTGCCACCATTCGCTTTGCTCTTTCGTCCTTTCCTGTTTGTACATGGCCAGTCTTCTAGTGGACGTGCTCCACGATGACCTCATACCCAACATAGCCAAGGCTGATCTTATCATCTTCCACCTTCCCTTTGTTGGTTTATGATAACATTCTTTTCTGAGTTACATTAATTAAAAAAAACAATGGAGCTTTTTAACTTCTTTTTCTTCAAGGCTTGCCATAGGCAAACAGTTATGCAGGCTCCATGGATGGTACATTGGAAACAGATCTATCTTCCTATTCAAGAGCAGCAGCTCTTGAGTGGGATGTTATTACCTCATTTCTAGATTTCTACCTAAACCTTGTGACAGAAGTGTTATTTTTTTTTTTTTTGCCTCTTTCGTGTTTCTTTCATTAAAATCAACTATCCCAAATGATGGTTAAGACTCTTTATATTAATTTGGTTTTTTTCCTGGTTATAGGTTGTACTTTCTTGCTTCTTTGTATGCCTGATAACTTTTGATTAAATGCCAAATGTTATGAATCTTATATCATTGGGTGCTGGATCTCTCTCTATATAGATTTCTGGATATGTCTTTAAATCTTTTTGGGCTTTGCTCTGGGGTGCAATTGAGTTGGTTAGCCTCAGTTTGACCATTTTGAAGCAAGCTTTCAAGCATTCTTAAGCAGGTCCAGAGTAGCCTGTGGTCTACAGTTGATGCTTGATTTGGCTCCACTATAAGGTAAGGTCCTTCTAAGGACACTCCTCCATGCTCCTTGTATTATGAGGTCTTTCCACTCTGGCTGGTGGGAACAGGAGCACTACCTATCCCTGTGTGAGCTCCAGGGATAGTTCGTCCTGCTCGTTTCAGGTGGTGCTTTCTCTGTCCTTAGAAGTTTCCTTACATACTATTCAGTACTTAAAGAAGCAAGACAACACTCTGTAGATTTCCAAGCTTGCTTGCTCTCTGTGCATGTCTCTCCTCTGTGCTACTGTGTCCCGCTTATTCCAGCTGCCAGAGCTTCCTGATTTCCAACTCTGTGTCCTCTACTCCAGGAGACTATCAGGATGCATTTGGATTCCCTCTCTCTCTGCCATAATGAAAAACTCTCTCTAGGCTTGAGATGGGAGTCAGCTGGGTCACCTGTGAAGCTCACTTTGTTTACCTCGTTCTAAGGATCATATCTTGTACTACCTGTTGTCCAAAGTCTGAAAAGTGTTTTTTATATATTTTGTCTGCTTATTATTATTATTAAGGCAGGTGGGTTAATCCAGTCCCTGTTACTCTATTATGATTAGATGACCAGAAATAGACCTTTATATAGGCCACATTTTACCTGTGTATCCATATATTCTATTTTTTGGTTTAAATTGTATTCTAATTAGATTGTTTATTTACTCCTATACTTAAGCCTAGCACAGCCAATATTTCACATGTCTCTGGATGGTTAAGAAAAAAAGAGTGATAGTCCCTTTTCCTTGCTGAAATCATAGTCTAGTAAATAAACAAGTGCTATGCAAATTTCAGACATAGTAGTACTAATATTTGGAAAAGCATATTTATCTTTCAAAATACACATAGAATAAAACCAATTTTATCTCTTTACTTGGTAAGATGGATGACAGATAATAAGTGAAAACTAAAGTGCTACAATTATCTACCCCCCCAAATCTCAATGTATCTCACCTATCTCCTCATTCAGTAGATGCTTGCTAACTATTGTACCAACTTCATTAGCAAAGGGAGTGATCACCAACCCCTTCTGGCCTTCTGAGTATGATTGACATGTCAGCATCTCTGGCCCTAATGGTGATTCAAGTTTCTTACAGTTGGGATACAGAGAGATGTTGAATCTGCCACGACTCACATTTATTCATATTACAAGGCTATTAAGACAAGATCCATTCTACAGTTAACTGAGGGTTTGAAGTGGCAATGATTCATTCTCTGAGGTTTGTGTTTCCAGACTCAGGAGAATTTTCTTAAAGTACAGAAGCATCAAGAATATTTTGTTCTTGCATGTTCAGACACACAGAAGAAAAAAATCTATTTGAAAACAATGAAAAATAATTTTATGAAGTTCTGAATGTTGCATGAATTCATTCATAATTGATGTATCTTAAAAGAACTCTTTTTTTCAGTTGACCAGCATTTTTTCCCCTTAATTTTATGGTACATAAATCTCAGGTTATAAAATATCTAGAATTGTAACTTAACAGGAAGCTATAAAGTGTTTACCCTTGAGATACATAGATCTTAAGTGAAAAAACAAGGGATTTTTGAAATACAAAAATTTGCTTAAACTACACAAAAAGTATCCCACCACCAGCACGTCCCGTTCATGAACATTCACAATGATATCTCAAGACAATGGACCCTAATATTTAATGCAATTGGAATGTTATTTTTTCTGCTTTCAAATGAAACATAGATTAGACTCTTGTTTTTTGGGTCACTTTCAATAGTCCAAGCCTCTGTAGTCACTTTTAATCACTAAATGTCAGAGTTCAGAAATATGTCTAGTCAAATGCAGTGAGATTAAGTGGCATGGTTACCGTCTCTGTTTCCATGCCTAGTGCTTTTACACCTCTCCCCTTGTCATGGGACTAGTTTCTCTAGAATTAATTGAAGGGAGGAAGGAGAGGTAGAAGGGGCAGAAAGAATCATTCTTGAATGTCTCTGACATGACCACAGCAGCATCTGAGGGGTGGTTGGGTTCTTTGAAGATATCCCCTCTATCTTCTGCCATCGCACTGGGTCTTATACATGTAATTTCCTTGATGGTGGTGAATGCATCCTCTTTCATGATCACTTAGGATTCAGTTGTCATTTGCTGAGAATTCCAGAAGTTCTCCCAGAATCTCTCTGTGGATGTTTCTTTGCCCTTCCCAGAGGCTCTTGTGCATAGGATCTAAGATGACTTCTCTTCCACTTGCTTGCTCTTGACGCACATTGGGTGTATGAGAAATGCACAACTGAGACTCTGTCCAAAGGAATGACATTATTTTTCAAGCTACAGTTGTACTTTGTGTCCCAAACAGACTCTTGTCTCTTAGATTACTCAGATATGAGTCAGAAGCACTAGTCCACTATGACCCTCAAACTTCAGGGGACACATTTCCAGCTCTCTGAGTGATCTCCTCAAAGTCCTTTTAATTAGGCTTGAAGTTAGGGGACAACACCATGTTCCCACTCCACTCTCAAATTGGGGTTGGATGGAGGCTCTGCATAGCTACAGTTGTCTCTAAAGAAATCCTCTCTTTAATATCCAACTCCTTCAGAATCTCCAATTTTAACCATTTTATACCTCATGGTAAGTTTGAGGGGTCAATGTTGCAACGATATTTTCAGCCACTTCCTTTCCTAATTCTGCCTAAATGATATGAGTTTATATTTTGAATGTCAGAGTAATTGGCACTTCCTTGTATTAAGACCTCAGCTGAGATGGAGACTGAAATATTAAATAGTTTCATGTTAAAACCCTTTTGCACTTACATTTTAAGACATGCTAGCTTATCCAGACCACAAGAAGAAAAATGTTCCTCAAAGGAACATTTAAGAAATGACATTAAATATTTGTTTTACATAATGTCTGTAAAAGCAAATTTCGTGTGTTTTTAAAAGTTTATTTTCTGATCAATTTTGCTATTTTTATGTTATGTTCTATTTCAAGAATGGAATCTTAATTTACAACATTGTGCCTGTGGGAAATAAGGTCAGGGGACCAATTAGACTGTAAATCAAGGATTACTCTTATTCATGCTTTGTACAGAAAATTCCACGTTGGTGTAGTAATCAAAAGTGGAAACAACAGAAAAGTATTCCTTAACACGTGGCGCTCCTTCTAAAAGCTCCTGCGAAGACTAATGTCTCCTTGGGAACACAAGGTTATTCCCCTCTGGTGGTCTTTGCCATAGTTGTGAAAGTAAAGGTTTCTTTCTACCTTCTTAATTTCTCACCTTTGGCTCCCTTTAGAACATAAAAAGGGTGTTCCATCTTGAATGAAACATCAGTCTGCGTCAGACTGGAATCCAGTACAGTGAGTCAGCAGGTGGCCACCAGGGGGCAGCTGTATAAAGCTTTTGGGCTTAATGCTGTAGGCACTGGGGAATTATGGAAGGTTTCAGAGCAGGGTAGTGACCTAGTGAAATTGTTGTATTAGGAAGATTAATTTGGCAGTCAGGGTGAAGAGGAAAGAATAAATGCAGAAAGTCAGATTTTCGACTAAGAGTAAAGAGTGGAGCAATGGAATCAGGGAAGATGCATAGGAGTAGAAAAAAGCACTCCAGAGATATTATTAAAAGAAATATTAATATAGGACTGAGGGCTGCATGGATTTGGAGGGAAGAAACTAATGGAGAACACGTTTTCTGCTTAGAATACGTTAGTTCTGTAGATGGAAATAAAGCCACTTAGCCATTTTCTCCCTTTAGGTATAATCCATTTCATTAAGTGAAATTTATCAAAAATGCGAAGATATTCAATTTTTTTTGTTTGTTTACCAAAGAGACTTTTTGGAACATTAAAAGTTTCAGTCTCTGACAGTTTTTGGAGATTTAGGAGAAAAGTGCCAGTTGGCTGTCTTTCATGGGGTAGAGAAAAGGTATCAGTGTAACGCAAATGTGGTGTCTGCCCTTCTTTGTGAGCTTGCATTGTTTCTCTGGTGTTAAATCTTAGATGTTTGGGGAAAGAAGATTCTGACTCTACCCCTGTGGTTGGGGTGAAGGTCAAGCCAGTGGAAAATTGTGTCATAGGAACACATTTTCTCAGGAGATCTTTGTCTTAATGCACAAGTCTACATTGTTTCATGGATCTTACAGCCTCACTGTATTAATAAGATGGGTATTAAGTGAAAATATTTCTCCAAATGTAAATACCTGCCACATATATCTGAGGAGAGATGCTGGTGTTTCACAGCTTGAAGCCAGTGATGGTGCTGAATTTATTAATATTAAAGATTAAAAAAAGAAACCCCAAAGGTGGAAGCTGGAAGCCAGACTAGGACAAGGACCATGTTTAGCAGGACTGATGCATATCCTAACGTTTTTGATTTCTGTTTTGAAATGTTTTCTGGTCTTTAATTTTTTATTTTTGTCTATACTTTCACTCTTTTGGTTAGAGTGAAAGTAGAAAATACAAAATACGAAAATAAACACAATGAAGTTTTGAGGTTTTGCCATTGGAGAACCTGAATCAATAGTTTCGATGTAGAATTCAGGACAAAGAGTATCATGCCAGACCTTACCAATTATGTGATTAATTTTAGCAAACAGGTACTTAGGATAAAAATTGTTGAAAGCTGTGTGTGTCTGGTTTCTCTGTTATTGCTCCTTGGAGTTCTGGAGCCACTGGGTCTCTGCTGCACTGATGCTTGCTTTACTGCACATTCACGCTCTATTGAGATCATGTATATGGTGGCACTTGGTCCTTCCTGGGCTCTCTGTGTTGTCTTTTGCCACCACCTTAAAGGTCTCCATCACTCATGGCTCATCCCTCTCTTGGATCAAGAAGCACTTTTTTTTTTCTTATATTCTTCAAAACATATTGACTCATTGTTTCACTGACCCACTGCTGACTACCACTGCCAAGCCGCCGTCGCCTCTTACCTGGATCACTATAATTGCCTTTAACATCGCTCACCCTACAGCCCATTTGCTCAACATTACAGCCAGTGATTCTGGCTGTCAGCTCACATCTCAGCTGAAAATTCGGCACCAGCTCCTGATCTCACTCTTAACAAAAGACATAGTTCTTATAAAGACCTAAAGGACTTTGTTACTCTGACTTCATCTTCTCACCCCTCACTCATTGCGCTCTCCTCACATCTGTCTAGAACATTCCAGGCATGGTGAAATGACTTGTTTCCTTTGAGTCTTGCTGTAATGCTACCCTCTCTATGAGGCCAGCCCTGGTTACACTATTTTAAATGGCAACATGCTCTCCCGCCCACCCCGACCTGCTTTATCCTGTTCCACTTTTCCTCTGTAACATTTATCTACACAGTAGTCCCCCGTCATCCGTGGGGGATATGTTCCAAGGCCCCCAGTAGATACCTGAAACCGAGGATAGAAATGAACCATATATATACTATGGTTTTTTCTATATATATATATCTATGATAAAGTTTAATTTGTACATTAGGCACAGTAAGAGATCAACAACAACTAATAATAAAATAGAACAATTACAACAATATAGTGTAGTAAAAGTTATGTTAATAATGTGGTTTCTCTCTCTCTCTCACAAAATCTTATTGTACTGTAGATCTTAGTTACCTCAATATATGGCTTTGTTTTTTTCCCCTTTCCTTATTAAGTCAAGGATTTTCACATTTTCACTTAAAGGAAGCATGTTCTGGCTTTTCTTTGGCATATCTAAATTGGCAGGATCACTGTTCTTCGGCCTTGGGACCATTATTAAGTAAAATAAGGGTGACTCGAATACATGCACTGTGACACATGGTGTGTGGGATGAAGCTGGCCTCACACTGTGGCTTTCTGAGCCTCAGTTCCAACCTTGTCAGAAACCATGTTACAGTTAATCAGGGAGCATATTGTTTTCAAGAATAGAAATATTCTGGCTGGACGTGGTGGCTCATGCCTGTAATCCTAGCACTCTGGGAGGCCGAGGCAGATGGATCGTTTGAGCTCAGGAGTTCGAGATCAGCCTGAGCAAGAGCAAGACCCTGTCTCTACTAAAAATAGAAAGAAATTAACCAGACAACTAAAAAATAGAAAAAATTAGCAGGGGGAGGCTGAGGCAAGAGGATCACTTGAGCCCAGAGTGTGAGGTTGCTGTGAGCTAGGCTGATGCCACGGCACTCTAACTCTGTCCCCCCTCAAAAATAGACATATTCTTTTCAGTTCCGGAAAGGATTAGGAGATTGTGTAGGGTAGGCAATCCTCACAAATTTTTGTCGTAGGAGAGCCTCACAGAAAACCTTGATTTTTCTTCACCTGAGTATGTAATAGTTCCTATAAATATGCTTTGTAACAGGGATATTTGTTTTCCTGGTATGGAAGAAAGAAAAATGATTTTCTGGTTGGGCTCTGAAGTCAATTATTTTCTAAAATTTAATGGCTTAAACAATGGCAACATTTATTTTGTTCATTAATCTGGAATTTGCACAGAACTCATTGGAGATGGTTTGTCTCTCTCCCAGTTGGCATCAGCTGGGGCAGCTTGAAGTCTGGATGTTAGAATCATCTGAAGCTTGTTAAAATCTGAAGCTTCCACACATCTGATGGTTAGTGCAAGCTGTTGGCTGAGACCACGATGGAGACTATTGCCAAACATGTTCACGTGGGTGGGCTTCCTTACAACATAGTGACTGGGTTCCCAAGGCAAACATCTTGAGACAGAAGAGAAATAGGAGGGGAGAGAGGTGAGAGAAGAGAGTAGAGAGGGGAGGGTGGGGGAGGGAGAGAGATGAGAGAGAGAGACAGAGAGGCAGAGAGATAGAGAAATGGAAGCTATATGGTCTTTTATGATGTAACCTCAAAAGTTACACAGGCATCACTTCTGCCACATTCTGTTCATTGAGGCAATCACAAAACCTTGCCCCATATCAAGGGGAATAGAAAGAAACCACCTCCTGATGGAGGAGTGGCAATTTCTGGAAGAATATATGGGACTGAAAATATTGCTTTGGCCATTTTTGAAAAATATATTGTCTACCATCAGCCCTCTGGCTATGGCAATATAATAGCAAAATATACTCACCCTTCTTCCAAGACTTCTAAAAATCTCATTTTGTTTCAGCATCAGACTCAGGTTTGAGGTTCTGAAGCTCACTGTTAAGAAGAGATCCATGTCTGATGAGACTCTGTGGATGTGAGTCATCAGATAGAGACCCCCAAGTCCCATTCCTCTTGGTCAGAAGATCTGTGAACTCAGGAGACAGATGACCTGTCCCCTGCATAATCCACATGCCATGGGAGGGTGTACCTAGGTAACTGCTATAGCAGGTCCCCTTCAAAGAAGGTAGTGAGGGGAAGGAAATGGGAAGCCCACCGCAGTCAGGGGTTCATAGAAATTTTGAAATCCAGCTGGATAGGTCTTGCCAAATCCTTGATTAATTCTCAGTGCTACTGCCTAGCAGGAGGTTGGAAAATCTACACAAGGCCACTCCATGTGGCCTGGGCTTCCTCATAACATGGATGCTAAATCTCAGCTGCAGTAGTCAGATGGAGGAGAAAATATGTAGTTTTTAAGCCAAATGGCAAGTCATCTTGGCTAATACAGTAGAATAGTCTACTGAAATTTTATCTGCATTTATCAAAAAGGATGGGAATAAAATGGCATTTTCCAGGTAATGGGTAACATCCAATATAAGCTGTGGTTAAAAACAGAGCACACTCTGTGGTATTACAAGTTCAGTGTTGGCAACATATATTGAAAAAATGTAAAATGTTCGATAAACTATTATCTAATGTGAAAGAAGAAACACTATTTATAAAACAAGTTCTACAATTAGGGCAATTCTAGAAGTACATGTCTTTATATCTTATTGGAGCCCAAAAGCATAAACTCATGGGAAAGATTCTAAAAGGGAAAGATTTTAATTTGGGAGAGAATATTGTGAGAAAACAAGCAAGGAAAATGTTCTGGTTATCTATTGGTGTGTAGCAAATTATCAAAGCTTAGTGGCTTAAAGTCATCATTTCTTTCTTTTTTCCTCTCAGTACTGGAGATCAGGAGTTTGGGTAGGGCCCCACACAAGCACTCCAGGGCAGCCCAGGCTGCGGCCTCCACTTCTCCATATTTGACACCTCCGTGGCCCTTGTCCTTCCTCTCTCTCTCTGCATGCTATAGGCTGAATGCCTGTTCATGTATTGAAATCCTAACCTCCGAGTGACAGTATTAGTGGGTGGGTACTTTCGGAAGTGATCAGGTCAATAGGGTGGGGGCCTCATGAGTTGCTCAGTGCCCTATAGAAAGATGAGGAGTCATGGGATCACTCTTTATGTCTTTGCCAGGCGGAGAGACCAGGTGCAAACCAGGAACCAAGCCTTCACCAGACGCCAGACCTGCTGGCATCTTGGCCTTGTATTTCCCAACCTCCAGAACTGTGAGAAGTAAGTTTCTGTTGTTTAAACCTCCCATTTTATATAATCCTCTTGTAGAAGCCCCAACTGACCAACGCATTCATCCTCCAAGGCCTCTGCAGGTAAGTTATGCTTTTCATAGTCAGGTGGCTTTAAGATGTCCTTAGGGTTTTCTGAGATTGGTGTTCCAACAGACCTGGCAGAAGCTGCAAAGCCTTTTAGATCTCACCTCAGAAGTCCCAGCATGTCACTTATGCTGTACTCTATGGGCCAAGCACATCACTAAGGCCAGGCAAGTTTCAGTGGGAGAAATAGCAAAGAATTTGGGGGCCACTTTAATCTATTATTGTTTGCCTCTTGGCCACAAATTATTTCCATTCCTCCGAAACACACGATGCACTCACATATTCCATAGCCCCCGAGTCATGTCATTTTTCAGCATGGGCTTGAAGCATAAGATCTTAGTAGCCAAATCAGGTCCTGATGTGGGTAAGTTTCTCAAGTGAAGTTCCCTGAGCACAACGCCTCTTAACCTGAAGACCCATGAACTAAGAGACACCAACACTTCCCCCAACGTCCAACATAAAATGGTAAAGCTGGCATAGGAGAACCACAATAGACACTCTGGTTCAAAAAGAGGGGAACAGAAGCCACATAGATAGTCATGGATAAACAACAATTAATGAAATTCAGCTGAGCACATGTGGCCAATTCCTTGACTACAGCCCAGTCCCTGCTCTCTGAGAATGATTCTCTATGGCTATTTGCTCTGCCCTATGTATCATTGACTCTGCCCATGGAGTCTTCCTTCCTTTTCCATGAGAAATGGTCCCTCTTCCCAGCTGAGTAGTTTTCTTAGACTGCTTTCTCCCTCAAAGCATTCATGGGTTCAGAGCCCTCTTTCCATTTTGTAACCTCTTTTCCTTCCCAGTTCAAACTAATTTAATATAATCTGTGGGTCAGTCAGTGCACTGAGGCCAGTCCAGATTCAAGGAGGGAGAGAGGAATTATACTGTGACTTTCAATGATAGGAATATTAACAGCAAAAAGTTTGCAGTCACCATTAGTGATCTCCTAATGAATCTGGGGCTTCAGAGATTGTGGCTATCAACTAGATGTTAGGATTTTATTCATGCTGAAGGTATTTAAGCATTATTTACTTTTTCTCCCTCTTTGAATGCACCATTATGTAGTGTTGAAAAAATTTTAGTTTCAGGAATTTGTGGAGTTAATCAGGGAATAGAGACTGCTATAGAGTTTTTAAAGATACCAAAATTTACATACGTAATCATTAATTTTGCTCTCATACTAAACTTCAAGGAAGGGAAATTGGATCACCAAAATATCCAAATCAATTATTATGTTTGTTGCTGAGTATTCCTAAGCACCCAGACACTGGATATTTGCATAACCGACTAATAAATTTTATTGGGAATTTGGCTTTTCTTGAATTTCAGAAAAATATAGCACTTCTATTTTAAGTGAAAGATAGTGTATATTTGGGAACATATAACCAAAAGGATCAGAAATTTCCATGGTCTTATACGGCTCTGGCTTAATGGAGAAAAATCCATGGAAACCTTACACTTTTGTCTCTCTTCTCACAGTTTGGTTATTGTCATTTGTGAAACTCCCTGCTGATAGAGGAATAAAAAGTATCTAGGATCCTCAATAATTAAGACCTTGTGGGAAAGAAAGAAAACTTCTAATCAGAATCCTTATTCTTCATATTTCTGACATTGTTTTAATTTAAAAAAACTTCCCCAAATAAAAAAGGAACATGATGAAGTATCTTTCCCAGAGATGATGGGAACTTTGACACATTCCTAACTATACGGTCACCGTGAAGGTTGTTAAAAATTTTTTTCTATTAGGCTTGTAGAGATGTAAGGCCTTTCTGAAAAACCGATGTATTTATTTATGTGTACATATTAAAACAGCTAAATATGTTAAGGGAACATAAAATCAAACTTGCTCACCAGGCCAATTTTTTCCCCCCAAGCTTTCTAAATTTGCTCGCATAGACAGTTGAATCTTAATCTTACCACAGTCTAGCTTTTGCCATTTTCCCAGCAGCGTGATAACTATTGGCATTATGGTTTCGTTCTCAGGCTTAGGGTAGACAGACATGTTGTCCAGCACACACATACAACTGACGGCAGTAATGAGATAATAACTTGATAACATGCATATGTTCCTCACTCTTTGAGTATGAGGTTAGGCAAGTATCAGTTATGACAGATTTGGAACCCTTATCCAAGTTGGGCTAAACCAAGCCAAATATCACTGGCAATTTTCTCTTACAAATCAGATATTTCTCATGAAGTAGCTTACGTCTGACTTATAAATAAGTGTTTCTAGAACCAATGTACTTCTGTTTATATATTCAGAGGTAATGATCAGTGAAATGGCAAAGCCTTTGCAGAAGCTCTTGCTAATTTTGAAGCTGGACAGTGATCAGACAGACAAAATAAAAAAGGCATGTTCATAAAAATATAGGGTTTAGAGAAAGCAGCCAAAAGGTTTTTATTTTACTGGAGGGAGAAGATGGTATTGGATAAGTTATATTGCTACTACTAATGTGTGAGAAAATAAACTGGTCACCAAACTCCAAAGAAATTCTGTGCAGAGTTTGGTGCTGTTTATAAAAATTGTTCCCCCTCCCCCACCATTTTTCATATGGGAAGAATATATCTGGGTGATATCTAAAATTTGAAGTTAGAAAATTACTTAGAGGTGATCTAGTGAGTCCATGATCTAGGGGGTTTAAGATGCTTTGTTAGTGGCTTCTGTAGTTAGATACAAAATCAGGTCTTTTGACCCAGCTTAGCCTGTTTTTGACCATTTCATGCTACCAAGCTGAATCCTACTGTTTTTGTTCTTCCTCAACTACATTTTTTATATCAGTGATTTTATGCGTTTAGTTATTCAAGAAACATGCTTGCGTTATGCTAGGAACCTGAGATACAAGAATGAAGAAGAAAATGTTCTGTTCTCAAACACCTTACTCTCTAGAAGAAGATAAACAGTAAACAAAATGTTAAAATACAATGACATTAGTGATAAATAAGAATATTTTTTAAAATGCTGGGTATATGGAGAAGAGAAGATAGAACTGTGTTTTGAGGATCAAGGAAAATTTCACAGAGGAGGTAATATTTGATCTAAGATTTAAATAAAGAGAAGTAGGAATTTCCAGGTAAAATAGAAAGCATACATATTCCAAAATGTATAAAAATATGGACACTGGAATGGAAGTTTGAAGAAGCATATGTTCCAGACTTCTTGTCCACCCCAGCAAAGAGGGGAACACGGACAAGGCTTCCACTGTGGGCAAACTTGGAGAAATGTCAGAGATTTGATTGTCCTGGGAAAGACCAGAGAGTAGACATTGGTACAGAGGAGGGTGTAATCCTGAAAGCCACCGGTAGGAATATAAAATTGAAGGATGAGGTCAAGTGAGGTCAGTCTACAGTTAAGAGAAATAGAATTAATCACTATTCTAAATATAAAGGTGAAATTAAGACATTCATGGACAAACCCAAGTCTCAGCAATGAATAAGGAAGGGAAATTGGGGTAATGGATGAAGGGTGAGGAGCAAGAGAGATGAGAACAAGCACAGATTGCCTTTCTAACACCCAGTGTATTTATCAGTATTCCTCTCTCATATAGAAGACACTCATCCTTTTTCCAAGAGAGACAGCCTAAAGTCCCATCTAGTCACTCATTCTACTCAAAGTGTGGAGTTTTCAGATGATTTACAGTGGGAGATGTGTCTCTTCATAGTTAGGTGACTTACAGTCTAAGATAACAAATGTTCTACCCCTTTTCCACCCAATAAAATTGTGTAACAATTTTTAATTTACATTTCAACTTAATTTCCATCTCCCTGATGATTAGAGATGTTAAACATTTTTTCATGTATCTGTTGGCCATTTGTATTCTTTCTTTTAAGAAATGTCTGCTCAGGTCCTTTGCCCATTTTTTAATGTGGCAAATATTTTTTAATATTTTTTTCTTGCAATTGAGTTGTTTGAGTTCCTTAAATATTTTGGATATTAACTCCTTTTCAGATATATGGTTTGCAAATATTTTCTTCTAATTTGTGAGTTGTCTTTTCCCTCTCTTAATTGTTTCCTTTATTGTGCAGAGGCATTTTTGTTTGATGTATTCCCATTTGTTTATTTTTGCTTTTGTTGCCTGTGCCTATGGGGTGGTATCAAAGAATTGGGCAATATTTTCTATCTATGTTCAAGAAGCAAAAGAAAATAGGGTTTTCCACAATTGATTAGGTGGATGACTAAGGGGTACAGTATTGCTTCCTTTGATTAAAAATAACTGGGTATGGCGGTATTTTCTTTAAGGAAGAAGGGTGAGTTTAGGATAGAAGGTGTGATTTTTTTCAGATGTCTCTTACTCATCCAGTAGGTGAGTGCAGAAAGTAATTATGAACATCAATCTGGAGATCAGATAGAAAGTATAGTTCAAGAAATAGATTTGGTAGTAATTTACATATAGGTTAATAACTTAACCAGCCGACATAATTTTACAATCTATTCCTTCTCAACTTCAAACTTTCTCTTATTCTCAGACTACTGAGACTGAGACTGCTTCCAATCCTTTTTTCTATTTTCTCTTCTTCTTTATTCTTTATCCACATTTTTACTCTTTCTGTCTTTTCTCATCTTCTCCTTTTCCTAAAATGAGAAACAGACAAATCTGCAATTACAGTTGGGAACTTCAGTGTCCCCCTGTCAGCAATTGATAAAACTTAGAATGACTAGATAGAAAGTCAGCAAGGATATAGAACATTTGAATAAAAATTAATAATAGAAAAACAATAATTTAGGAAAATCACTAAACACATAGAAACAAACAACACACTTAGAAATAATCCATGAGTCAAAGAGAAATTCTCAGAGGAAATAAAAAAAATCATGGAACTTCATAAAATGAAATCAAATATATCAAAATTTGTGGAAAGCAGCTAAAGCAGTGCTGGGAGGGAAATTTATAATATTAAATGTTTACGTCAGAAATAATAAAAATTTCAAATCAGTAACCTAGGTTCCTACCTCTAGAAAGTAGAAACAGAAGAGCAAAATAACCCAAAGAAACAGAAGAAAGGAAATAATAAAGATAACACCATAAATAAATTAAATTGAAAATAGGAAAACAGTAGGAAAAAATTAATGAAATTAAAAAGCTGGTTTTAAAATATTAATAAAATTGATAAAACTTTCCTAATACTGGCAAAAATTAAGAGGGAAAACATAAGTCACCAATATCAGGAATGAAATAGGGGATATCACTGCAAGTTCAACAATGATTAAAAAGATAATAAGGGAATACTATGAACAATTTAACTCTCATAAATTTAACAACTTACAGGAAATGTACCAATAACTCAAAACCCACAAACTATCAAAACCCAGCCATGCTTAAATAGACAGTCTGAACAGTCCTTTACCCCTAAACAAATTGAATTCATTATTAAGAAGTTTCTACAAAAGATATCTTCATGCCTGGATGGTTTCATTGAAGAAACTATCAAACATTTAAAGAAAAATTAATGCCAATTTTACACAATCTCTTCCAGAAAATAGAAGAAGAGGGAACACTTCCATACTCATAGTCTGTAGCTAGTATTACTTTGATACCAAAATTATATGAAGAAAATACAAAGCAAATAAAAAAAAAAGAAAACTACAGAACAATATATCTCATTAATTTAGATGCAAACATACTTAATAAAATATTAGCAAACATAATCCACCAATGTATAAAAGGAATTTTACATTTTAACCAAGTGGGGTTTATTCCAGGTATGCAAGACTGGCTCAATATTTGCAAATTAATCAGTGCAATCTGCCATATCAATAAGCTAAAGAAGAAAAATCATATGATCCTATCAATTGATGCAGAAAAAACATTTGACAAACCCAACACTCAGTGAGGATAAAAACTTTCAGTTTGTTCTGCAACTTGTTTATTATAACAAGGTGTGAAGGAAACTCAATGCATGATGTTGCCTTATGGTGACCTAATGATATTTATGTTGCAAAAGCATCAAAAAGGCACCCTCTCAGATGCTATAGACCAAGATTTGTCATTGATGAGAGAAGGCTGAAGATGGTGAGTGGTCTGGAGCCACCATGCATCACTTCTCTCCGCTTGCCTGACAGGTAATGTTAATCCCTCAGAGGGTGTCTTAGTCAGCTTGGGCTGCTCTAACAGAACACCATAGACCAGATGGCTTAAACAGCAGACATTTATTTCTCGTAGTTCTGGAGGTTAGGAAGTATGACATCAAGGTGCAGTAAATTTGATTTTTGGTAAGGGCTTTATTTCTGGTTTGCTGACAGCCATCTGCTTCCTAAATTCTCACAAGATATTAATAGAAAGAGAAGCTGTGTCTCTTCCTCTTCTTATTAGGGCACAGATTCCATCACTGGTGCTCCACCCTCATGACCTCATTTAAATTTAATTACTTCCCAAAGGCCCCACCACCAAATACCTCACATTGGGTATTAGAGCTTCAACATATAAATTTTGAGGGAGAAATAAACATTGAGAGCTCATTCAGTTCATAACAGAGGGGTTGGACACAGCCACAAATTCTTTCTCTAAGTACCACTCTGGGTAGCCTCTGCCCACTAACCAAAATTAACTCTCAAGCGAAGCCCATTTGCCTTCGTTATACCAGACCACACAGTCTAAGACCAATCACTGTGCTGGACCACATACACGTGAAGGAAGGAAGAGTTTTGTTTTAGTTATTCTAAGTTCAGAACCAGAACAAATGAAGAAGTTATAAAAAGGCAAAATCTGGGAAAAAAAAAACCAACCCCAAACAAATCCTCTCATTGTTTACATTTTTTGATATAAAATTAGCATAAAACATTAAGTATCTACTTTGATGTGTTTTGACAAATACATACATGCCTGTGTCTCCCATAACCCATCAAGTTACAGACTTTTCCATCACCCCAGAGAGCTCCCTTGTGACACTTCCCAGTTAATTTCCCCACTTTACTGATTTGTTTCCCACCGAAAGATAGTTTTGCTTATAGGAGACCTTATATATGGACTCATGTAGTATGTAAAGTAGTTCCCCCTTATCTGTGCTTTTGCTTTCCACAGTTTCAGTTGTCCACGGTCAACTGTGATCTGAAAATATTAAATGGAAAATTCCAGAGATAAACAATTCATAAGTTTTAAATTGCATGCCAATCTGAGTAAGGTGATGAAATCCTACACCACCCTGCACCCTCCTGCCTGGGATATGAATCGTCCCTTTGTCCAGTATATCCACGCTGTATGTGCTCCCCACCCATTAGCTATTTGGGTTATCAGATCGACTATCAAGGTATCACAGTGCTTGTGTTCAAGTCACCCTAATTGTGCTTGATAGTGGCTCCAAAGCACAAGAAAAGTGATGGTGGTAATTCACATATTACCATAGAGAAGCCATAAAGTGCTTCATTTAAGTGAAAGGTGGAAGTTCTGGATTTAATAAGGAAAGGAAAAAAAATATCAGATGCTGAGTTTGCTAAGACCAACAGTATGAAAGAATCTTCTATCCATGAATGTGTGAAGAAGGTAAAAGAAATTTATGCTAGTTTTGCTGTTGCACCTCAGACTGCAAAAGTTACAACCACAGCATGTGATCATTGAGTGCTTAGTTAGGATGGAAAAGGCATTAAATTTATAAGTGGAAGACATAAAGAGCAATGTGTTCCTAGTGATGGCAATTAGCTTCTGCATTATCTGAAGTTTTGGGTCTTTGGCCATATTCCCTAAGGACAGTGGGGGAACAACTGTACTCTTTCATGTCTGGTTTCTTTCACTCAGGGTATTGGGTGTGAGATTTTTCCATATGATTGTATATTAGAAGTTCACCCTTTTTTCTAGCAGGGTAGTATTTCTTTGTATGAATATACCACAGATTATTTATTTGTTCTCCTGTTGATAGATATTCAGATCGTTTCTAGTTTTTGGCTTTTATAAATAAAGTTGTTATGAACATTTGTGTACTAGTTTATTTTGTGGATATGTGTTTTCACTCTCTTGGGTAAATATCTAGAAGTGAGATGTCTGGGTCATAGGTCATGTGTTTAATCTTATGGGGAACTGTTGAACACTTTTCCAACTGCTTGCTCCATTTCACACTCCACCCACCAATGTATGAGAATTCTTATACTTCACATCCTCTTTAACATTTGATGCTGTCGCTTTTTAATTTTAGTCATTTTAATTGGTGTGTCACGGTAGCTCATTGCTCAATTTAATATTTAATATCCCATTTGATATGCATTTTCCTGATGACAAATTATGTTGAGCACTTTTTCATGTAGTTATCAGTCACTGGTACATCTTCCTTTGTGAAGAGTCTGTTTCAGTCCTTTGCCAATTTTTATTGACAAGTCTTTTGTACAGATATGTGTTTTATAAATATTTCCTCTCAATCTGTGTTTGGCTATCATTTTCTTAAGGATGACTTTGGGTAAGTGGTTTTTAACTTTGATGACATTTAATATACTGATATTTTGTTTTATGGTTATTGTTTCCTTTGTTTTTAAATCTGAGATAGGATCTTGCTCTGTTGCCCTGGATAGAGTGCAGTGACATCATCATAGCTCACTGCAACCTCAAATTCCTGGGCTCAAGTGATCCTCTTTCCTCAGTCTTTCAAGTAGCTGGGACTATAGGCACATGCCAACACTTTGGGCTAATTTCTCTACTTTTTGTAAAGACTGGGGTCTTGCTCTTGCTCAGACTGATCTCGAACTCCTGGCCTCAAGCGATCCTCTCACCTCGGCCCCCCAAAGTGCTAGAATTACAGGTGTGAGCCACTGCACCTGGCTGCTTCCTTTTTTTCTACTTATAAAAGGTTAGCCTATGTTAAGGTTCTGAAAACTCAAATATTTTCTTTTAGAATCTTTATAGTTTTTTGTTTGTCTTTAGGTCTGTTATCAATCTACATAAATGTGTGGGTGTGTTGTGAGATAGTGATCAACATTCATTTCTTTTCCTTTCCTCTAAGATCTAGAATAAGACAATGATGCCCACTTTCACCACTGTTATTCAGCATAGTACTGGAAGTTCTAGCTAAAGCAATCAGACAAGAGGAAGAAACAAAGGGCATCCAAATAAGAAAGGAAGAAGTCAAATTATCCTTATTTGCAGATAATATGGCTTTTATCCAAAAGATGAGCAATAATGAATGCTGGTGAAGATATGGAGAAAGGGGAACCCTTCTACACTGTTGGTGGGAATGTAAATTAGTGCAACCACTATGGAAAACAGTATGAAGCTTCCTCAAAAAACTGAAAATAGAACTATTCTATGGCCCAGCAATCCCACTGCTGGGTATATATCCAAAGGAGGGGCGATCAGTACATCAAAAAGATATCTTAACTTCCATGTTTATAGCAGCACTGTTCACAATAGCCAAAATTTGGCTAAGTGCCCATCAATGGATGAATGAGTAAAGAAATTGTGATACAGATACACAATGTAATAGTATATAGCCACAAAAATGAATGAAATCCTGCCATTTGAAACAACATGGATAGAACTGGAAAATATTATGTTAAATGAAATAAGCCAAGCACAGAAAGACAAATCTCACATGTTCTCACTCGTATGTGGGAGCTAAATATTAAAACAATTGATCTCATGAAGACAGAGAGTAGAATGACAGTTACCAGAGGCCGGGAAAGGCAGTTGGGGGTGAAACAAATAAAGTGGGGATGGTTAATGGGTGCAAAAATATCGTTAGATAGAATGAAGAATATTTGATAGCACAACAAAGTGACTATAATCAATAATAAGTTAGGTATTCTTTAAAATATTAATAACTAAAAAAGTAGAATTGGAATATTCCTAACACAAAGGAATGTTAAATGCCTGAGGTGATGGATACTCCAATTACCCTGATTTGATTAATTCACATTGTATGCTTGTGTTGAAACATCACATATACCCTATAAAGAAACTATTATGTACCTATAATAATAAAGAATAAAAAATTTTAAAAAATAACATACACCGGAGAAAGGAAGCCCTATTCAATAAATGGTGCTGGGAAAACCGGATAGCCACATGCAGAAGAATGAAACAGGACCACTATCTCTTTCCATATAAAAAATTAATTCAAAATGGATAAAAGACTTAAATGAAAGGCATGAAACCATAAAAATTCTAGAAGAAAACATAGGAAAAACTCTTCTAGACGGTGGCCTAGGCAAAGTATTTATGACTAAGACCCCAAAGGCAAATACAACAATGACAAAAATAAATAAATAGGAACTTCATTAAATTAAAAAGCTTCTGCAAGGCAAAGGAAATAATCAGCAGAGTATATAAACAACCTATGAATGAGAGAAAATATTCACAAACTATACATTTGACAAAGGGCTGGTATCCAGAATCTACAAAAAACTCAAACAAATCAACAAGAAAAAAACCAAACAACTCCATTAAAAAGTGGGCCAAAGGTAAGATCCACCTAATTTCAGCCAGTTAGATATGCATCTCTCCTACTTTAAACATCTGCTATGTTGATGACCCATCGTCCTGCTGACCCAGGAGTTTCCCAGGGTGGAATTTTCATTGCTAAAACCAGGAAAGTCCTGAGCAAACTAGGACAAGTTGGTCACACTATAAATGAGCCCTAACTTTTCCTGCTTAGTTTTTTACCTACTATCTTTGTTCCAAACTGGGTGGAGGCAGAGACAGCTGGTTACCATTTTTAAAAATATAACCCTTCCCTTACCTGAAGGAGGTTATCATGTTATTCTTCTCACTTTTTCCACTAGGCCAACTAACAGGCTTTTACCAAGGACTCACTTCACCTAGTATATAGTACTCAGGGTTCTGAGGGGATGCAAAAGAGATGAGATGCCAAAGACCTGTCCTGATGGAACTAAAGAAGGTGGTTCCAGTTCCTTTCACCTTTGCTCATAGGACTTGTTTGCCAACCCTTTAATTATCTGTACTGATTTTCTTTGAACTTTGTGCAAATTCACCACATCTCTTGTAATTTGTGGAAACCAGAAATGTGCATGTGACACCTAGCTGTTAGGCGACTGTGCCTTGCTGCAAAAAGTAAGATCCCACAGGGGCTCCGAGGACCCTAATTCTACTTTTATGTTTATTTGTTATGTCTGCTTGGTAACCACTGAAAACCATGCCCACACCATCGCAGATTCCAACTTGCCTCGAGCTCTATCTGACACTGGCAGTGGAGCTCATCAGTACTGAGGTGAAGGAGCAGGAGGGTCCATAAACTATCCTGCTTTGTATTCATCTCTGTGGTATGAAATTTTAAAATTATACTTGATCTGGTGTTTACAAATAATTTTAACAACAAAAAATGAACTGCATATATTCCATAATTCTAACCATTTCCCCCGCCTCCAATTTGCCATCTGCCTTTTATTAAATTGCATTTGAACTATGCTCTTTAGAAAGAAAATTCTACCCTTGCCAAATGCCCTCTTACACATGTTAGTTTAGGAATTCAAGCCCATGTCATAGTGACCTTGTTCCTTGATCTGAATCTTTTTACCAGTTAAACATAGGTGTTTAGAAATATCCGGGAACCTCTAACAGCTTACAAAGAAATGAGTTAACTTTGTGTTTCTAGTATAGGTCCTGGAAATACTTAGCCATTTAGCATTTTCTTTTTGAAATACAGTATCATTTATGGTCTAGACACCACAGACAGCTGTTCAAATTCCATTCAAATGGGCCTGTTTCTCCCATATTTATTTAGCATAAATAGCTAAATCTTTGAGTAATCTTGGCTTGAGTCCTTAAACAGGGATTAGAAAACACCAATTGTTGATTTTTTTTTTCTTTTAAGGTACATACTAATGAGAAATTTTCTACACAAGTTTGGTTATTAGCTTTAAGCAAATAGTTTTCATTTGTTTTTTATTTGCTCTTCTCTATGTAGCAGCCAGTCAGCTTTGCCAAACATTTAGGGAAAAATTCATATAAAATGCATGTAAATGGAAGTTTATCTTGAAATATAATCTCTCTTAAAAATAGAAGTTTGGATTTCCCTTCTCCCTGTTGACTACATTGTATGTTGCCACATTGGAAACTATAGCTTTCATGTTGGAGGAAACTGGGTCATTTGAACTATAAAAATTGATTAAAAATTTTTTTTTCTGTCCTATTCATTGATACATATTTGTGTAAATTTCATTAGACCTGGCAATATCACTAAAGTCTAGACATTTTCTGTTAACTATGGATTGCTAGTTAATTTATAAAAGAATAGTAAAAATTTGGAAATGTTACTTCAGCATATAACCATCAAAACATCTGAGTGCTGTTACACTGAAGAATAAATTTTAATTAATTTACTTTGCTTTGAAAGCATTAAGAACTATAAAATTGTATATGTTACATGAAATGAAGTTATTTCATATATTTGGATAAAGGCTTGTAATTGCCACTTTTTCCTTAGCACCATAAGAGAGACAAGAGAGTCAGTTCATAGTTTTGCAATGGCAGCTCATACTTTAGTTTTGTTTTATTTTATTTTGAGATAGTGGTTTTTATCTGAAATCAGACAAGCATGACCATTTTGTACCTCCTATGCATTGAAGGGGTTGGAATTCCCTCTCTCCATTGTCATTATATTTTCACTTGTGGTTTTTGCTCCTCATTGCAGGGGAAGCAAGTAATTAATTCTGACTTCTATGATTAGTTCCACACATCTGCAATAATTCTCCAATTTATTATTTTGAAATAAGGCATAACTTACATGCGGTAAAATTCATTCTTTCCATTGTATAGTTCTGTGAGTTTTGACAAAAGCACATAATCATGTAACAACTATCACAATTAAGTTATAGAACAGTACCACTACCCTCTTTTCTTTCTTTATTTATTGACAAGATCTTGCTCTGTCACCCAGGGTTGGGTGCAGTGGCATGATCTTCCTGCCTCAGCCTCCTGAGTAGCTAGGACTACGGGCATGTGCCACCATGCCTGGCTAATTTTTAAAAATGTTTTTGTAGACATGGGGTCTCACTATGTTGTCCAGGCTGGTCTTGAATTTCTGGCCTCAAGTGATCCTCCTGTCTCGACTTCCCAAAGTGCTGAGATTACAGGCATTTTTAAATGTGTAAATTAAAAGAAGTTCAGTGCTTTAAAAAAACACATTTGGGCTAACTGGTTCAGGTATATAAACAAGGACAAAGAAGCCTAAAAGATCAACCTATCCATTTTCTTAGTATACTAATCTTGTGGTTACAATAGATGATGATGATTACAAATCAGTGAGACTAATTAGGTTTCATGCACAATGCTAAGCATTTGATATGCATATTACATTCCACTGTATCAATAATCCAAGAGCTATCACACACATTTTAGAGATGAAAAAATCTCAGATACAGGGAGATTAAGTAACCTTCCTTTCATCACATGACCAGAAAGTGGTAGAGGCGGAGCTGTTACTTACATGATTACTAATCTTAAACCAGGATGTTATTTTACCTGGCTTTTGATGATACCAGGGATATTTTTAAAAATTTGATCTTTTATTGCTATTCCTGACCCAGTCCTCATGAACAATTAATAAATCATTGAACTCTGCTGAAACCAATATCCTCACTAGATTCATTGATTAATTGATTCAACATAGATTTATTAGATGCTTACAATATGTTAGGATCTGCAGCTATAGCAGCAAATAAAAGAGACAGAAATTCCTGCCCACTTGGAACTTTATTATAGACAATGAACAAAATAAATGAGTACAATATATGATATGTATATGGAATACATCGTACTATGGAGAAAGAAAAGCAGAGAAAGGGGATGGGAAATATTGAGAGAAGGTTTCCATTTTTATCATGTCAGTCACTGAAAAGCTGACATCTGAGCAAATACTTGAGGGAGGAGGGGAAGTAAACTCTTTGAACATCTGAGGGAAGAATGTTCCAGGTGGAGGGAAGCAGGAACTCTGTTAGTGTAGCCAACTGGGGAAAGATATTTGCTTAATCCAGTCTATATCTGGATGCCATGGGGACTGAGTGGTTTATAAGCAACATCGTTGTAGTGTCTTTGATCTCTAATGTGTATCATCTAGAAATCTTATCAGCAGGACTTCAATGCCTTTTCTATATCTGATAAAACTCTTGAACAGGATGAGCAATGGAATAAAGCCAGTGGTAAGCCTTGGGATACTTCTCTTTAGGGGCTATGAGTCCATCAACTGATCCTTTGTGGAATAATCTTTCAATAGGTTGTAGATTTTCTAAGTACCAGCTGTATTTCTTCATCTTGTTTGTAGCACATCAAAAAGAACCCTGTCCAATGTCTTGCTGAAATCCATGTATAACTATTAATATATCATATCTTTGTTTAATTTGTATAAATTTATAGTTTGTACAAGTATAATTTTGTTACATGGATGGATTGCACAATGTTGAAGTCAGGGCTTTTAGGGTATCCATCCCCCGAATAACAAACACTGTGTCTATTGTATTCCCATAATCTATCAGCTTAGATGAAAATAATAAAAAAAGGAAATGAGGTCAACTCATCGTGGTTTATTGGTGACTTCTTGCTGTCTCATAGTGAATGTTTTTTTCTTGAGAGCTCATGAAGTTAGGACTATGTTATATGGTATACATTATTTTAAATACTAGAGGCTCACTTTAGTATTCTTTTCTTGAACTTTGGTAGGGTCCATTTTTCTGCAATTTCTGGACCTCTTATTCTTACTTTTGTGTCATTTGCCTGACTTTGGTCTTTCTATACTTCTCTCATTCTGCATGATTCATATTGATTCTAATCTCAATTCTGTGATCACAATGGCAAATTCATGTCATATAAAACCATGTCGCTTTAAAAACCTTATCTGATTTCCCCTGGACATCCTTGGTTTATATTGGCATAGATTTTGGGTTGGGTAGGAACAAGGATTGCTAGGAGATATATCAACAATATTAGGAAATGACACTGCACAGCATATCATTCAGGTACTTAGTTGCAAGCAAAGGGGTGTTTATTAAATATATCATTTAGCTGAGAGAGTTATTGGAAGGGCTGGAGAGTCAGACTCAAGGCAAAATTTCCAAGTACAAGATCCAAAATCAAGTTGCAAAACCATTTGTAAGTAAACTTCTGCTCTTACCACCTCTATCAGAAATGACTGTTTGCACTGCAGCTACCTCTGCATCAGGAATTTGAGCTTATAATCTTTGCTATTGTAGGTGCTGCCAGGGAGAGAGAATATGAACTCCCTAGACCTTTGTTCTCTTTTGTGCCATGTCTGTAACCTAAGTCGGGCCCTCTGATTGGGAGAATCAAGGTTGCATACTTCATTCTAGATGCAAGGGAGGCTGGGGAAATAAGTATCCAACAAATTCAGCTCCTATAGAGGGAGTTGGTCTTGGATCTTAGCCAAGATTCATGAAGTGGGGCATTTCCAAAACGTAAAAGAGTCCAGATTAATCTACTACACGTGTCAGATGTCCACTGCAGACAGTAATGTAGAAGAAAGAAAAGAAACCTTAGTTACATTTCATTTGTCTGAGATCATCTCATGTAAGTGAAAGCAGCAGCCCATATGCCTTAATATCCTCTGACAACATCATTGTTCAAATGTAAAATGTAAGATTTGGAAAGCTAAAGTTACCTTTCTTAAGTCACACACTCACAAGGTTTCAGAGTGAGAATGTGACCTGAAGCCTCTGTTTAAAAAATCTGTGGTATCTCCATTATACCCTTGTGAGAGGGTGTTTTCATAAGCAGATATTGGGTAGATATTGGTGCTAATAATCTAGCAATTTTGAACATCCAACAAAGGCTAGCAATTTCATTGAAATTTCTCATTTAATTCTATCAATGATCTTTTCCGATATCATTAGACTCATTTTATGGGATTTTGAGAAGATCGAAATTCAGAGGTCACTTAAAGGCACACAATAAGTGAAAGATGCAGAATATAATTCAATGCTTATTATGTGGTTTTTAAAATTAAAATAATGTCTTAACATTTTTAAAATCTGATTAATTATAGTTAAATCTTCAAGTGTCATTTCATCTTAAAAGAAATCTGTGCCATATGCTTTCTCAATTTTTTTCTTGCTTTTATATATATATTTTTCAGACTTAAACATTTCCACATTTGGTTGTACATAAAATTCCAAAAATATTTTAGAATATTTGGCATAAACTGTACATTTCTAATCCTCTCTAGAAGTGTATACTTTATTACTAATATTATCATTTATATACATTTAATTGCAAAAGCAATACAGGCATGGAATAAAAAAAAATACTGCAATATGGAGAGAGTAAAAATTCTAGCACTTTCTAGAGATAACCATTGATATAGTTTGAATATGCCCCTCAAAAGTTTATGTGTTGAAAACTTAATCCTTTTGCCCACACGAATAGGTTACTGTTGTTGTCATGGGAGTGGGCTTGTTGTTGCAAGAGTGGCTCTGTTGTTAATATAAAAGTGAGCTTTTTCTGGTTCCCTTGCTCTTGCCTTCTCACCATGTGATGTACTCTGCCATGTTATGCCACAAGGGGCCCTCAACACATGCTGGTGCCATGCTCTTGGGCTTCCCAACCTTCAGAACCATAAGTCAAACAAATCTCTTTTTATAAATTACCCATTCTGTGGTATTATGTTATAGTAGCACAAAACATACTACGACAACTACTTATAATCACTGTTGCCTCAGTACTTCCAGGGAGTATCTCAATATTTTCAATAACGGGCTCATCTAGGCCCCATTTCTTGATGTGTCAACTTTAGATAGTATTTAATTAATTCCATTTATGGAATAGGAAGAATTTAGCTGATTATTGTTTCTCTTACCTCTTCTTCTCCACCATATTTTTGTTATATATGATATAACTATTAATTTATTTTATTTCCTTTATAACTTAATGTAATCTCTTAAAGTTCCACTTCTCAATCTATCAACTTCAGATGATTAGTTCATTCATTTTCTTACATCTTATCCTATCTTTTTCAGATTCGTACATCTCTCAGCTTTATCTTTTTACATTGGTGATGTTTATAAATTTTGCTTTCTGGACTGTATGTGTTAGTCTTTTGTGCCTTGACTACAGGTTTACTTTTAGAATTGAAAAACAATAGATATTTGCTATTGTTATTAATAGCCAAACTATTAATATAAAGAAAGAAATAGAATTATTTGTCCCCAAACTTGTGCCATTCAAAGGAGAATTAGAGTTGATGTCAAATGAATTCTCTTCTCTTATACTTCATTAGATGCTCAAAATCATTTCACAGTTAAGCTTGCCTTATGCATGGACATACTTTTCTTATTTTAGCTATTTATTTCCCTCCTTTGGAGCCTCTGTTTTTTTTTCCTTTTTAAAAGAAGAAATATACTTTTACCCTATTACTAAGACAATTCACCTTCTTCATATTAATTATTTAAATAAATTGATTTTCCTTCTGAACACCTACCTCTTGGCTTTAGCTGACTTGCTGTTGGTGAGAAAGCAACAATCCAGAGCTCCTCTCCCATCCCAAATGTAAAAAAGAGGGAAAGTGTCCTCCTGGGGGATGACCTCCATACTAGCATTCCCCAGGGTGATGGTACAATTTCTTTAGTGAACTCATCTCTGATTTTGTGCCAGTACAAACATCATGCTTCTATATATGCAGAGGAGAGGTAGGTAGGTGACCTGGCCCTGCTGTTTATATATAGTCCTTTTATCAATATTTTGATTGGTGTGTTGCCTCTCATTCCTGCTTTCTAAACCCGCCACACCTGCACTTACAGGAAAAAAACTTTCAACATTTGCATGCTCTTTTCCTGGACTGAGGGCTCCTCCAGTCTGGCTTGCTGGAAATAAGATTTCCATATGCTTTCTTTCTTCTGGTAAGTTGTCCTGTCTCTGTCTCTGCTGTGATGATGGGAATCTCTCCCTCTCTCAATACTGTTATAAATTTATTTCCTTTTATACACCTTTACTGACATTGCATGGGTATTTTGAGAAAATAGTTAACTCCCATACCCAGTTTGTTATCTTGAATCAAAACCCCCCTTACTCATATTTTTAAAATTGGTGATTATGGCACACTATTTGAGAGTTTAAGAAAAAGGTATGTTATATTTACTATGCTTTGAATATAACTGAGAAATGGGTGTAACATATTTTATAAAAGGTTTCATTTATAATTTAGCCAAAATGTAAACCATTATAATGTTTATTTATTTATTTATTGAGATGTCTCACTCTGTCGGCCAGGCTAGATTGCAGCGGTGTCATCATAGCAAACTGCAACCTCAAACTCCTGGGCTCAAACAATCCTGCTGCCTCAGCCTCCCGAATAGCTGGGACTACAGGCGCATGCCACCACGCCTGGCTAATTTTTTCATTTTTAGTAGAGACAGGGTCTCACTTTTGCTTAGGCTGGTCTCACACTCCTGAGCTCAAGCCTGGGCCTCCCAGAGTGCTAGAATTATAGGCGTGGTGAGCCACCACGCCCAGCCCTATTGTAGTATTTAAAGGGATGTTTCAGTTACCTGAAATGTCTACTCAACTAGACTACTATTTCATTTTTAAAGACTCCAGTTATATACAGTATCATTGTATTTTAATATTTTATTATGATTTGTTTTACACTAACATTTGTAGGATATTATACTTTTGTCGTTTTCTGGATTCTGATTGTTATATCTGTGTAATCTATTTTTCTCTTTGGTTGCTTTGAAGTCTGTTTGCTCTGATCTTAAGCAATTTTGCTACAGTATGTCTGGAGTGGATTTATTTATATTTATCCAGCTTTAGATTAAATATGATTTTGAAATCTGATGGTGCATGTCTTTCATAAATTCTGAAAGATTCTATTTCTATTTCTTTAGGTGTTTCCTTTCTGACACTATCTCCATTCTTTTGTTTTGAAAATACTATTGGACATATGTTGTATGTCTACTACTTTTTATCTCTTTATCTCTCAGACGTTCCAGCTACTTTATTATTTGTGCTGAATAAGCATAATTTCTTCAGCTGCATCTTTCCTTGCAATAATTTTCTCTCCAGCTGTATTACATCTACTTAAGACGCATTCATTTGGTTTTACATTTCAATAAATATATTTAAAATTTTTTTTTGAAGTTCCATTTGGTGCTTTTTAAAATTTGCCATGTCTTCTTATTCTTTTTCTTAGTATAATAACATATTGTTCTATTTAATGTTTTGAGTACTTCTATTATGACTTTAATCAACTTCAACATACTTCAGTTTACATAGCTTATGTCAGAAAGTGCTGTCATTTTAATTTGGGGGGGTGGAGTTTCTAATAACATTGCTGTGTTTGCTGTGTCTTGTTCATATGAATTGTTTTTTGTGCATTCTATAATTCTGGATTGTAAATTGATCATAAGCAGGGCTTTCTCTGCAAGAATGCCTTGGAAGGACCGTGCTAGAGGAGTTTTGAGTTTTGCCAGGCAAAAGCAAAGCTTATTATCAACTTTATGGTAATTTTTAACGTTCTTAATGAGTGAAATGTGCAACGTTAGGGGGATGGTCACGCTTGAAGCTCTGACTCGAGGGGGGAGGGGGGGCATGGGCAATATACGTAACCGTAATATTTGTACCCCCATAATATGCTGAAATAAAAAAAAAAGATAAAAAAAATTTTAACGTTCTTGTCATTCTGGGTTTCCCAGACTACATGAATGTTATCATTTAAAATCACAAACCCATGGAAGTTATTACCCCATGATAAGGAATTCTCAGAGAAGATTATTTTTACTCTTGAATCTAGGCTGAGGTAGATGTGGTTTCTTATTGTCTTGTGTTATTGGGTGGATTATTATTTTCCGTTACTGGGATTATAGTCTTTTGAGTGTCCTGATAGTTTACGGTTCTTACAAGTTTCTGCTCCTTGTAGACCCAGGCTACACGTTCTATCCCCAAAGTAGGATTTAGAATTCTGGCTCTTGATAACTGAGCCCAACAAACATAGCCTGTTTGGATTAGTTGCTATTTCAGTTTGAATGGTTACCGGTTTGGCTTCCAGTTCTGCCTTCATTTTTGGTATGTAAGAGTCCCTCCTTATTTCCTTATAAGCTTGCTTTGTATTTTAACAGATGCAGGTGGTATTTGAGCCAGAATTTCTAGGTGTTTTGTAATGAGAGGTTTGTCATTTTTATCTTCTTACAGATTATCTTTTCTGTCATTTTCAGGAAAGTGAAGTGTACAATTTACTTTTTAAAAATTATATAAAAACTATAATTTTAAAAGAATAATTTTCCTACTCAAAATTTAAAAAATATTATCATTTTAGTATAGCCTCTTTTCTTTGAAATAAAACTGTATTTTCTGAAAAGGAAATGAAGAGCAAAATAACTTTGAAATCATGACAATTTTAGCAGTTTTAATCATGCTTTGTGCTTGGCAAAGTGTCAGTGGTTATTACAATTTCAAATTAGTTTAATAAATACTTTCCCATGTAGGAGAAGACAACCTCATATTTTCAAAAACAGTATATTTTCTCAATAATGATAAGAATGTATTTTAACAGCTTTATTGAGCTATAACTGACACACAATAAATTGTGCATATCTAAAGTATATATAATTAAGTTTTGATATACATGTGCACCTGTGAAACCACCATCATAATCAAGACAATGAACATATTCATCACTTCCAAAAGTTTCTTTGTGCTTCTTTGTAATTCCTTCCACCTGCCCCTATCCACCACTCCAACCCTGGTTGTAGAATGTGAAGAAAAGAGAGGAGTTAAGAATGGCTTTAAGATTTTTGGTCTGAGCAACAAAAATAAGGTACCATCACACATCACTTAGCTACAAGGATACATTCTGAGAAATGTGTCTTTAGGAGAGTTTGTTGTTCTGCTAACATAATAGAGTGTATCCACACAAACCTAGATGGTGTAGCCTACTACACACTAGGCTATATGGTACGGCCTACTGCTCCTAGGCTACAAACCTGTACAGCATGTGTCTGTGCTGGATACTGTAGGCAACTGTAACACAACGGTAAATACTTGTGTATCTAAGCATATCTAATCATAGAAAGGGTACAGTTAAATATGGTATCATAATCTTATGAGACCGCTGTTGTAAATATGGTCTACTGTTGACTGAAATGTCATTATGCGGCACATTATTGCACTTATCATGGATTGAGAAAGCTACAAGAATGACAGGTTTTGCTCCACATAGGATATTGAGTATAATTTAGTAGTTTGGCTTTGGACATTCTGAATTTGAGATGCCAATTAGAAATCTAGGTAGAGATGAGGAATAAGTTATGGATGACTGAGTCTGAAGTTCAAGGGTAAGGTCTAAGCTTGAGATATGAATTTTAGAGTTGTCAAAATATACATTATTTAAAGTTGTGGTAGGCAGAATAATGGCTATCCAAAGATACTCATTTCTGGGCCCCCAAAAGCAGTGACTATGTTACCTTATATGGCAAAAAAAAACTTTGCTGATGTGATTAAGTTAAAGATTGTGAGATGGGAATATTATCCTGGGTTATCCCAGGGGGTCTAATACAATCACAAGGGTCCTTATAAGAGGGAAGCAAGAAGGACAGAGTCAGGGGTGGGTGTGGGTGGGAGAGAGATATATGAGAGAGAGAGAGAGAGAGAGAGAGAGAGAGAGAGAGAGAGAGACTGACTGCTGGCTGTGAAGATGGAGGAAGGGACTATGAGTCAAGGAAGGCAGACAGCCTCTAGAAGATAGGAAAGGCAAGAAAGTAGCTTCTCTTCTAGAGCCTCTAGTAGGAACCCAGCCCTGCTAACACCTTAATTTTATCCCAGTGAGTCTTCTGATTCCTAGAACTGTAAGATAATAAATTTGTGTTGATTTAAGCCAGTAAGTTTGTGGTAATTTGTTATAGCAGCAATAGAAACTAATGTGAAGCCGTTAGACTGGATGACATCACCTAGAGAGTGACACCTGATATAAATATATATGTATATCTTTACAATATTACAGAATATACCTAAAAAGTACAAATTTTGAAAATGTTTACTATACACTAAAAAGTTTCTGATTTTCTCTTCTAGGACTCTTCTCAGTGAGCTTCTCCTGTAGATGATATGCATCCGTAAGACTATTCTGTGCACTAATGGTGGGACAGTTGCAAAGCTGTCTTCTTTGGATCCTCACCTTCTTCTATTTCCTGTGGATGCTTTATCCTTCACCTAAGTTGTTTTAATGACCAATGTGTTCCATAGTGCCCTCTCTTGTTCTTTGTCCTTGATCTAGACTGCTTGGTTCCACTTTAATTCTCAATTCAATTGGTTTTCTGTCCGGTTGGGATGGAGATGATGCAAGGTTTGCTCACTGTGACATTCTGGCCTTGGGTCTGATGGTTTTCTTTACTCCATCTCTAGGGATTTGAACTGTTGTATGCCTTGATCACTAAGTTTCCAGAAAAATATTCAAAGAGCTGGAGACCAAGAAGTGAACTAAGACCTTGTTTTTTGTTTCTATAGTTCCTCAATTTCTTGGTTCCTACTTGTTGACCTATTTCTGAGCATGGATTTGCTCATCTTTGCTTCATCTTCCTGGTTTTGAGACTTTTGCTTATACCTCGCAACACATAATACCTTTCAGGTATCCATCATTTCATTTAGTTAGTACAACAGGCCCACAGTAGGAGGAAGAAAGGGATAGGGAGAGATTTGTCAAAGTATACAAAATTACAGCTAGATAAGTAGAATAAGTTCTACATCACTGTAGGATGGCTATAGCTAACAATAATATATTATATAATTTCAAATAGCTAGAAGGAGGATATTGAACGTTCACAGCACAAAGGAATGGTAAATGTTTGAAATGTTGGATATATAATATTAATTACCCTGACCACACTATACAGTATGTGTATTGAACCATCACTATTTCCCCCATGAATATATATACAATTATTATTTGTGAATTAAAAAAATAAAATGAAGAAAAAAGAAAAAAAAATTTAGAGAGTTTAGACAATGTACTCAGGGTCCCCAGTGGCAGAGCCAGGTTTGAACACAGATTGGTCTGAGGAAAGGTCCTTGTTCTTTGTTACTGTGTCACAAGGATTCTTGATCTCTCAGCCTTCTGAGAGTAGACTTACTTCCAATAACTCCTCTCCTTCCGGTAAACTGAGGAAGATTTCATGTTTCATGTGTCCATCCCTAACCCAGGGATGGGTT
Organism: Cheirogaleus medius; assembly: GCA_008086735.1. Lineage (NCBI taxonomy): Eukaryota > Metazoa > Chordata > Mammalia > Primates > Cheirogaleidae > Cheirogaleus > Cheirogaleus medius. The sequence continues at coordinate 29,951,101 of VBSM01000605.1, read as the reverse complement.
AGATGGGTTAGATCTAACCCAGATGGGTTAGATTTAACCCAGATGGGTTAGATTCTGACAGATGAACATACTTCTGCTGCTACCTACCTCTATCTGTATTTGTAAATGTTTTATCAGTTTTTATACATTTTAGCTAAATACATTCGGAACATTCGAATTTGCATTAATTATGTTTTTGACAACTTCATTCAAGAGTAAACTTTCAGTTCTTCCTCTTGCTAATGGAATTGGAGCAGGGAGGGAATTGGAGCAGGGAGGATCCATATTTGGTTATTAAAATAACCAAAACTTCAATCCCTTGCTTGAAACTTCCACAATTTTCCATAACAAAAAAACTATGAGTTAACCATGTCATAGTTTCAAAATGTTGCCTTATGCTTAACAAAATTATTTCTACAAACTACTCCATTGATTTGTTATTTCTTATTTAACCCCGTGTCAAAGACCTGGCTCTCCAGTGAGAACAGAATCCCAAGAGGAGCACAAACCAGTGAGTCAGCAATACAACTGCCCTCACATCTCAGGAGTTTCGTTGCAAGAGATGAAATGTGAAACTTCTATAATAAAAAACTAGCAGCAGAATTGTTATTTTTATTCAACCTTTACATAACTTGAGTATTCTCAGTCTCCAGATTTAGGCTGTTTCTTCCGTGGCCAGCCTCCAAGGAGAGCTTTCCCATGTCAGTAGTTCTGCTGGGTCTTAATAATATCTCTTGAGGTGGATTCTGAGTTCCTCAATGGGCCACTGCTAACTTCACTGTGAATGCTGGGGAAAAGTAAGGCTCTGTATAAGGCAGGTCAACAAGCTCTTGAGCGTGGGCCAACATTATTGATGACTGTGTAGCAGGTTGAACATGATCTTTGGGCCCTGTCCTCTGTCAGCAATGCCCCAAACACAGCTGGTGTGGGAGAATCTGTAGACCCCAGAAGCACCACTCATGTTTTAGGGGAAGGAAACTCCTTCTCATACTACCTCTGCCATAAGGGCACACAAAGATGAATGGCCGGCCTGAACGACAGGGCTGCTTCTCTCTGCAAGCTGCATACAGAATGCTTTTGTGTTCCTGATGATTGCAATACTTCCCCTCTGGCAGAGGAAAGCTGGCTTCCCCAGGGCTGCGGAAAGTAACGCTTGTTTCTGAATTGGTTAGAGTTCAATCTCAATTATGTCTGGAAACAACACACACTCCTTTCCCCCTTCTGTATGACTGCAGTGTTAATTTTCAAGTAAACTTGTGCAAGTTACTCTAAAGTTGAAATAGCCACACAACATTGACATTTATTGGGCACTCCTTCTCGAGCCTTCCTGGCAGCATGGCCACAGAAGGTGTCGCCTCTCCGCCAGGGGGTCAAAGGCTCACACTTTCCAGTCTTCGTGTACCACCCTAGAGCAAGGCTGGAAAAGATTATTTGAACAGGATCACATTCAAATCTGCCTCTCCTCCACCCACACAAAGGCTTAATTTCAACTTTTCTTCAAGTGGTGTGAAGCCGGAACCCCAGACCATGTCCCAGAAAGAGAAAAAAGATATTATAATTTCACTTCCTTGACATTTCACAGTCATTTTTATTAGACAGATGGCTGGTTCCTTGGATTTTCATAAGCTAGTATACTCACCAGCAGTAAAAGAAATCTCTTACTTATAATTTTAAGTTATAACTTTATTGCTTTTTAAAAAGACTTAGTATTTCAGCTGACCATGTTTCTGAATTCCTGTATGTGCCTTCAACACATACTTTATTGAAACCTTAATCTGATGAAGAAGTGAGTGGGTTTTTTTTTCAAGGCGCACAGCACAACAGTCATGAGATGCACCTGTTTTTAGTAGCTGCACATACCCAGCCAGGGTGTGTTATCGAGTCTGACCCTGCAGCTGTTGTTTTGCTATTAAAAAAATACTACTGTATTCATGTAGGTTTAACCTTCGTGAACTCTGTAACTTGGACTTGTAAAAGGGAGGTTCTGAGGCTCTGTCTGGACTGCTGATAATAGGTTAGATAAAAATCCAACACTGACCTTCACACAATGGCGTTTACGCTAATGGGAGGAAGTCTCTTAAACAATATATAGTCCGGCAGACAGCATATGTGGACCATGCAAAATTAATGATTAACTGCATGCCAGTGTGTGTGTCAGGGAACAGTGCTGCTCTTTAAGGGGCTTATATAGTCTATGAAAGAAATTAGCTCATGAGAGGGACTCATAAGGATAAAAGAAAAAACTTAAATAGAGGCTTGACATATCCCGCTTTTCTCACAGGGCAAAAAGTTAAACATAATGTCTTCTTTTTATAGTGTGAAATTCTGACTCTGAAGTTGGGGCAGATCATCCACTTGTTAAAACAAGACATGAACATTCTTGTTATTCCTTAAAGGGGCAGGGGGATGGCGTGCACTCAAATTGAACTCTAAATATACCAGAAAGAAGGGGGAAATTATTGAACAATTATCCTAGACATTGAAGACTGTGAAACCAAAAATAATTACAAAAGCGACAGCAAAGTAGTAAATAAGACTAGATGTTCATAATGCATCATCCCTTTTGTTTATACGGGCTTTAAAATGCCGAGAAAGTCTCATGAAAATTCACAGGTAAAACTGAAGGTAAGTATTAGTTGCCTTGTAATTTATCGAAGGTGTGTTGCAAGGACCATAATTTCCCAAAATATCTATCCATCATGATAATTTCTACACATGACCTGAATGCCCCTTTAGAATCCCAATTATGGTTCAACAGATTAAAGATAATAGAAACCCCAAAATTGCTAAGACAAATATAAGTCCTGTAATGTTTCTTTGGCCAAAGAACTCCTGGGATCCCTGTTCCCTGCCAGCCCTGCAGCCCTCCAGAATGCATCTGCTTTACTTCTTTGGAACAAGATTCAATCCATCAGCATGGAATGACTGTTCAGAGCTTAAAGTCTGGTATGTTTGTTTTGTTTTGTTTTGTTTTTTTAAGTAAGGAGTAAGAGCAGTAGAATTAGGGAATTAGGGGGAGAGAGATGATTGGAATTAGCAGTAGGAGAACATGCTAAAGGAACTAATAAAAAAGAGTTTTTGCCTTACATCGCGAGATTCTGTAAACTAATTTAGACCTCCTTATCTTATTTCATTTCCTGTGCCATCCCCTCGCCCCATCCTGATTCTTTCATCCAGAGATGCTGGTTTCTTTGCTGTTTTTCCACATGTGCCATCTTTATAATTCCCGTCTACCTCCTGAAATTCCTGAAATTGATCATTCCAACACACATGACTTTTTTTAAAAATTTACTTTTGTCTCTATTATAGCATTTAACTAGTATATTTTCTTACATTATTTAGTCTTTCTTTTTGTTTTTTTTAAAACACATTTTAAATTTTTTGAGGATAGTTCCTTGTGTATCCTTTAAGAGATATCTGGCATAGAACTGGACATGATGAAATACTGATGAACAAGTGTTTTATTACATTTAATTCAGTTTATGTTATTTTTCCTTTCAATTTTAGATGGTGTAGTCCTCTTCACATAAGAATTAAAAAGCCATATTGTAGCTTCTGAGGCCACTCCCCTTCCTACCGAATATCATTTCCTCTGGCTCTCCTAATTTGGCTCTGGGATTGTTCCCCTACCCAGGTTTGTCTCATTCCCTCACTACCTGGGCCAATGTAGGATACCATGGAAGGTGTGTTGCAAGCAACATAATCTCTGAGTGGAATTGGGCGCTGCTTTTAAATATTACACATCTGGTCTCTTTTCTTTGTGTCTAGAGTTGACAGCTGTCCCTATACATTTGAATGTGGAAAGTGATGCAATATTGGAAATTAACTTTTTAGACATAATAAAACTTTTGTTTTTAATATTTTGGTAGAGGACCTATGGGGGCCTGGGTTTTATCTTCAGGGGGAAGTTACAGGGTCTGCTTTCTTGACAGCACATGTGCCAGAATACCATGGTCAAGAGTACAGTAGAGGCTAGCATGTCCTTAAGTGGTTGGCAAACAAGAATTTCATATTTGGAAAAGTGATTTCTAGATTTGGGGACTTTATTATCCAGTAAATTCTTAAAAATTGGTATATAGACTTTAAAAGTATTTCATTTTGATAAGTAAGGATGTTAAGAAAAAATGAACCAAAAATAATAGCCATGTCACATAAAAATTATTAGAACAAAGGACAATCCTCAAAATTCAACATATTTCACCTTCTGGAAAAAAAAATCACATTATTTTTATTTTTATTATTTTCTTAAGGACTCTTAAGGACCACCACTAGTTCATGGTTTGGCTGGTATTGGGAACCTCTAGCCTAGACAAATCAGAAGAGATTTCAACCCAAGTTTTCTCTCATTACCTTGCAGATCGGGAAAGTGGGCCATATTTTGTTTTGACTGTCTCCCCCATTATCTCCTCCTGATTAAGTGAAGGGAAAATCCCTCAGAGATTTAGGAAGAGGAAGGGCTCAAACACAAGCAAGGAAAAGTAGGAGAGCCTTTAAGAGCGTCCAGGGTATAACTTGAATATCTCACATTTCTGGAAATTTTGGGGAAAGCTGGGAAGATTCTTGTAGAATAGAGCATCAATTGTTGAGATAAGACTTTGGCCCATCAGAGATATGTACACTTAGTTCTGCTATGGTGTGACATCTGTTTAGCTAAGAATCACTATGCTATGTAAAATTGTACAATTGGAATGGATGTCGTAATACCAGATGTGAATGGGAGCGGCTCACAACACACACAATGAACTGAGACAGTTGGTAGATGTTTGAGGAGAGTGTGTGTGTGTGTGTTTTGTGTGTTCCAATGCTAGTTTTCTGCATTTATCTTAGTTTTTATCTTGGACAAAATTGTGTATGAGCAAATATGAGAAATTTGTGTTATTCTCAAATTTTTCCCTAATATAGCACTCATACTGTAACAAATTTGTGTTTTCAAAACAAACTGTATAGCAGAAGTATGTACATATACATTATTTCTAAATAACGGCAAATTCAGCAAACAGTGGATATAACTTCAAACTTGAGTAAACTCTTTACCTCTGTGCAAACCAGACATTAAATGGAGATTTTATAACTCTTGACGTATGCTAGATAGAATAGTCTTAAACCACTAATTCCATAGCCTGGAGAAGTTTCATAGCCTAGAGAAGTCTAAGCCTCTCCAAGATTTCCATGTCTTTGTTATTTTGTGGGCCTCCTAGTTTCTGGAGTTCTGAATTCTCAATTTGTGTACCCATTGATTCAGATGTAAAACTCAACAGCCCCAAAGATTCTGCTCCTAAAAAGCATTGGCTTCCCTTTGAGTTTTGCCAATGGGTGGTGGGGAGGAACAAACAGAAAGGGGGAAGGATGTATGTGTGTAGTCAGCATATTAAACCAGCTGTCTCTCTGTGGTCACCATTGACTGACTATGTCCCTGGCTAAAGGTCATGGCTTCTGAAAGATGGTCCTTATCACACAGTTTGCTGATATGTTCTACCTCCTCTGCCCCTGTAGATCAGGGATAGTCATGGCCACCACTGGAATTAGCTAAGGAAGTACTTTGCAGATACTTCTTTACACCTTCCTTGTATATTTATTAAACTTCCAAGTTCCAATTTGTAGGAACTTGCCATCTATTTCTTACTGCAGCATCGATTAGAATACCTAGATATGAATTCTGCTTCTATTACTTAGAATTTAAGCTTAAATGAGTTATTTAAATTGCCTGTCTTCAGTTACACCATCTGTAACATGGGGGCAATACATTCTGCCATAAGAGCTAGATGGGATCAGATAGTAGGGAGATAGATCAGTATGGTACCAAGAACATAACAAATAGTGAATTAAAGCTATGATTATTGTTTTTATTACATTTCTCCTTGCTTCATATTAAATCTGAGTAACAACTAACTTTGGCTGGGCAAAAATTTGAAGTTTCAACTTAAGATGGCATAAATGTAATTTTTTATCAGATTTTAATAGCTTCAAAAAGTTTACTTGAGGCCACCATTTTATTTTAAAAAGCTAAACATTGATTATGAGAAGAATTACACAAAATTCTGAGAGATTTTGTCTTTGGCCCACCTATCATGACTGTGCCAGGCTAATTCATCTCCTTCCACAAAAGAGGTCTTTGTGATTTGGGAGGGGAGGTGTCATTACAATTTTGCAGGGGAGAAGTTGGAGTGAATATTTACACTGAGCATCCCACATGAAACAATTTTTAATATGAGATATTTCTCCTCCTTAAAGTCTTTTCTGGGCCACTTCTCCCCTAAATTTGTTTGTTTGTTAGCTTTCTTTCTCTGGACTATTCCTCTTGCAGAATCTAGCCTTATATTTACTCTTTTTTTTTTTTTTTTCCTGATCAGATTCTCCTTTTTACTCTGACTTCCTAATTTTAGCTCTTCTTCCTTTTATATTTCTGGATCCTGCTCCTAAACTTACAAACCAACCTCATCATCATATGATGAAGGTCATTCACCCCCTTTAGACAGCAGGCAGTTTCAGGTGGCAAACCCTTGCTTTTTCTGATACACATTCCTCTCTCTGCCACCCATAGACTTTAATCACTTTTCACAGCAGCCCCTTCCCTGTAACGGATCATTGCACATAGCAGGTAGTAGAGTTTGAATAGCTTCAGGCATGCTTTCACCCCGGTTTAGGATTTGAGATAATCTGAGGCAGCTACAGTGGCTGGTGAAGATCAAAGGTATTCTCCCCGCCCCAGGTCAAGATCGCTCTTGCTTTGCAAGCCTGTGAGTCCTAAAGTTATGTTAGCAGATACAAGGCTTCTGCTTTCTCTCTCAAACCCTTTTAGCAAAAGATACTTAGTGAAAATAAAATATTGCTGAGGCAGCTCCTAAGTCATATAAGTTTGGTTTTCTGCTCTCTTTTCCTGAGATAATTTGTACGTTTTAAGTTTGCGGTTGATGGTGCATCTTGACTGCACACGAGGCACTTGGATACCTCTCTGGGTAGAGGAAATAAACAAGCCACCCTCCAAGTAATTCTGTCTTTAAGAGTCAACTTTAACCCACCCAACCTGTACCCACAGCTTGTATGAGTGAGGTTAGACTACATTATTTAGAGACTTAAAGTTAAAAATTAATACCTCCTGCTCAGTAAACTTTGGGAATTTTCACTACAAATAAATGTAAGAAAACACACGCACATATTGTAGATAAATGGAAGGGAAAAATAACAAAACAGCAATTCAGTGCTACTGTGTGTTTGAGAAAAAAAGACTAGGGAGGGCTAAAAGGATTCAAATCATCCTAACCTGCTATAGGTTTTCATACCTTGCATCTTCGAGTTGCAAGTAAAAAATTCTAAACCAACTAGCTTAAGTGAGAAAGGAGATTTATTGTAGGGATATATATACACACACACACATATATCATGGAGTTTAAAACCAAAAAAAGGTGAGTCTTCTAGAGACTAGAACATAGGGCCTGGAAAATAGAGGCAGCTGACATCGCACCTTTCTTTACCTCTGGGTTCTACTTCTCTTTGTGCATCTACTTTCTTTTCCTGTCTCTACTTATACAAGCCTTGATTACTTCCCCCAGAACATTATAGATTGATACTGTCCAACAAATTTCTACAGTGATGGAAATATTCTATATTTGCTCTGTTCTGTATGGCAGGTTACTAGCCACACATAGCCATTGAGCACTTGAGCACTTTACATATGGCTGGAGTGACTAAAAATCTGAATTTTTAATTTTAATTAATTTAAACTTAAATGTAAACAGCCATATGTGGCTGGTGGCTACCATATTAGGCAACAAAATGGCAACTGATGACTCCGATTGTGCCTGAGTTTGCTTTCCTGAATTCCAATTCAAGATTCTCAAGAGAGAAACATTGATTGGCCTAGCTTCTTTTAGATACTAGCCCTGGTTCAATCAGTTTTGTCAAAGTGATAGGCATATGTAGTGTAAACATGACAGCCAAGGCCAACTCTTCTGTATGGAGCAGGGGATACAACTCTCAAAGAAATGGTTATGTTCTTGGTATTCATTCCAAAAGATCTCTGCTCCTCAAGGTAACTTCCTACCCTGATTAATTTCACTGATTAATTTTCAAATTACCATCACTTAATCTACGCAAAAGAGATTTAGGATTTTTGCTCATGCAAAAGTACCAATTATACTTTCACTGACTGATGGAAGATACATCAGTGGGATCAAATGGCAAAGAAATAAAAACTCAGGAATGATTCAGAAATTAGAAACCAGTTTCTGCAGGCATCTAGCCCCATTTCAGTTTTCTCTTTTATAGGCAATTTAATTTAAGAGGGTAATAGACCATTGGACTAGGACCCTGGGAATATGGAAACATTACTCTTGTATCTCTTATTTTTTCTGCTGTCAAAGGAGAGATCTAGTTTCTAAGCAATGGAACTGGTGGAAGAGTCCACATAGCTGGGCAATACTTGACCCTAGGATGGAGCTCTCTGCCCCAGGATCAAGCAACCTTTCTAATTCAGGTGGATGAAGAGTATCAGGTACAGTCTGAGGTCAAAGCCCTCTGGGAGAGTGCCCTTGATGCTGGCTATCTGAGTACTCTGGCCCTGTCTGTCTGCCTGCCTTATCTTTCCTGACCTATGAGGCTTCTTGGCTCATTAAGATCTTGACTGTTGACATCTGACTTACTATAGCCTCAAGCTTTGCTTTCTGGCTTCCCACCCTGCATGCTCCTTGATCCCAACTTTTAAATCAGTTTCCTAGCCTCTGGCTTGGTGTGATCCATATCAGGCATGGTTCCTGATTACTCAGCTTTTCTGTCTTAATGATCTTCCCTGAGGGCCCACTGCTTGGCATGAGGGACGCGTCTTTTAGTAAATATTTTCAGATGAACATTTTTCATTTTTCTTCTTTTCTGTTAAAAAATACTGATATCTCAACTAATGACAAATCTGTTCTAATGACATAGTCTCAATATTATCAGAAACTTTATAAATGGGATTGAAACAATAACAGAGCAGTAGGACTTGTGTCTCTACTATAAAGAAAAATTATCTAAAACCTGTAAATATGGCCCAGAGGGTGGCTGCATTATCTTTTAATATCATATTTTAGGTCCACTCCCAAATTATTTATTTTTATAAGCAAATGTAGTATTATTTGACTTTGCTGTTTACTATTGATTAGTGCTCACTTTGGAGTAACATGTTGACTAGTAGTTTTTGTTCAATAGTGATATAAATAATCTCTGTCTAGTAGAAAAGATATGCAATGGTTTATTGCCTTGTAGGACATTAACCAATTTTGTGTTTAAACTAGCAATCATCTTCTAATATTATTATCATTTTTCAAATTGCCTATAAATAGTTCTTCAAAAAGTTTTTCTTTTTCTTTAAACAACTTTAGATCTGCTGATTCCCTTACTAATTGATGAATTGAATAAATTTTTAACATGTTCATTGTATATTTGTATGAGTCATGTTCTTAAGTTATGAAAATTACATTTTGCCAGTGCATATGAGATAAAGAGATTAGTAATACTAAAATAGTATTAGAAACAAAATCAAATGTGCATCTTAGGGAGGTGAGAAGAAACTGCTTTGAAGATGGTGAGATTTAAAGGAGTAAGAGAATGCAAACATTCCAGAAAGGGTACATTTAGGTAGAACATGAAGTATGGGCACATGAGGAGTATACTAGGCCAATTCTCTCCCTTACCTTACCACCATGGAAAAATGACCTTGAGATTAGAAATAATTCTGTATCTATATCACCATCTGTTTGCTTACCTCTGAATATCAGAAGTTTTCTTTATAGGAGGCAAATAATTTAATTCAATACATCGAAAACCAAACCTTTTCTTTTTTTTTTAATTTTGGTCATTGTTGCTTAGGGGGATACTGAGAAAGTCTGTTACACTACAGTTTTCTGTGATTAGCTGATATCAAGCCACTCATTTTAATGGAGAGAGAACTAGAATGGGATGGGGACAGATGGACATAAAGGAGGTGAAAGGAGAGACTGAGGAACAGAAGGCAGTCCTCACATAAAGCTTTCACATCTCTGCTATTTTCAAAAGCACTTTCATTTCTTTTTAAAATAGGGACTTCATTAAAGAGTTTATTCCCACATAATTTATTAAATGAAGCATTGCTACAAATTTTCCCTTTCCCTCCAAGAACCAAGTTCTAGTCATGACACTAACCGTTTGCAAACTCTGTTGTTTTCCAGAGTCAGCTGGTAGATTACTTCTTCATCAGGGCATTTTAAAGAAGGAATAGAACTGTCTCATTTAACTTCTGAGTCAGGTTCTATTTAAGCATAACCCTTTTGGTTCTGATTTTTATTTAACTTGTGAAAGGGAACATCACACTAGGAGAACATAATAATAATAAGGTAGGTGATTGTCCTTATCTCAAAAGGAAGTTTCACTTTTAAAATGAATTTCCAACATGAATCCTTTAGGTAGGGAATTTTCTGATATATTTGAAATAAAAAATTATGTAAATTAAAACAGATTTCTAGGAGCATGACTTACACGTGTGTTGAGGTACACTGAAAGCTTTCTACCTCTATCAAAAGAATTGGATGAGAACTTCCTATTTCCCATTAGTTGGCTTCTTCAGTTTCTGGAATAATAGCAAGAAACAGATGTAATGAAAGTGGGAAATTCCTTTTTTTTTTTCCCCTCTCTCTCCTCCCCTCTCCTCTTTTCTCCTTCTCTCCTTTCTCCTCCCCTTTCTTCCTCTCCTCTTTCCTCCCTTCCTCTACTGTTTTTTTTCTCTTTCTACTGTTTCCTGCTTTCTCTTTCCCTTCCATGCTAAGTTCACATACATGCGGGCTGATGCACTGTGCTGTGGCTGGAATGTCTTGCCCTGATTGGGAAAGGACTCCTCTGGGGATTTGTGAGAATTGGCTCATCCTTAGCCAAGGTAGAGTTAGTAGAGCAATATCCCTCCCGCCTGTCTAAGGTGCTAAGGAAAGGGATAGGAGTCTATCACTTATGGTGTTATTCAGATTTATGCTACCAAGAGGCTCTGGACTGGTACCCCAGAAGGCTGGGCTATGAACTTTGAGTGGCAGCTATGGCTAGAAAGTTCTGAGGGCCTCTGGAACACTTAGGGAAAGCCCCCTCTGTTGGGTCTGCGCCTCAGAACTGCGGAAGGCAGAAGCCTTCCTGGAGAAGCAGCTTGGAAACACCAGGAGCCCTCCCAGGGAGCTGCAGAAAGGGCCAGCCTGGGAAGGCCTCATTCCTGGCAGACCTCCACTTCCATCTTTCTCCTCCAAGTAATTCGTGCACTGATAAGGGGCTCACATCCGTGATCCAGTGAACATGCATCTACATGGAGTGTAGACATTGTTGACCTGTTGTTACATCCCTCAAGGAGGAGAAGGAATAAATTTCCCACCCAGAAATCTAGTTGGATGGGTCTCAAGCAAATTACAACAGGGATTTGTCCCACTCCTAATATAACCAGAAACTCAGCCATCAGGTTCTTGGCAGGGAAGGAATGGAGGTAAACGTGACGACAGACAGAGGAGCTTCAAGCTCCACTGGTAAAGCAAGTAGGGGAAAAAGGCAAGAGACACACTGCTGCCACCTCCGCCCAGATTTGAAATTTATTTTTGTGTCTTTTAAATAGGTTGCTCAAGCTTTTTGGTAAAATGACAAAATGAGGTTTTCAAATCTTCCTTTCACATTTCACAGATATGAATGGTACCAGGTTTACCATGAAAAAAAGTCACAGTTGAGTTTCCAGCCTGTGCTTTTTTTTTTTTTCTTTCATTAATGGGTTCTTTCCAAGGCAAGAAATCAACCAGAGAGAAAATTTACAGCTAGACTAGGTTAAAGAATGCTGTTCTGAGAGTTAGATTTTCTTTTCTGCTTCTAAATATCCCCATTCGTCTTCACATTTTCTTTTCCAAACCCCTCCCCATCCTAGTCCATGCGGCTAGATGCTTAATATGTTAGCACTTAGGAGAACAGAAGGCTTTCTCCAGAGAGAGTTACAGAGCTGTTCTGTGTAACTGCCAGAACCACCAACCTGAACCTTCCCAACACAGACCAAGCCCAGCCCCGCCAGGATGCAATCTGTCTCCAGTCCCATGGCTGGGCAGAGGCCCAGGGGCACCTTGGGCTAGCTCTCCACTTCCAGAATTGGAGGATGGCTTCAAAGACTGAACAAAGTCTCCAGAAAGTTTTTTTTTTTTTTTTTAATAAGGTTATCCATTGAGGTGACCAGTTGAAAAAATACTGGCTGAGAACCTGCAACTTATTTTTCCTCAGCAATTTCTCTATTCACTCTAGGATTTCTTCTCATGCAGTTAAAAACAAAAAAGGATTTAAAAAAATTATGTTGTTTCTAATGTTCCTTTTAGTAGTCTATGCTGAGATGATTAAGATAAAGCTCTAATCTTATAATGATACAAGTTAATGTGCATGATTCTATAGGACAAACTTTAAAAAAGGGAAAGAAATAGAATATAATTTTATAACCTTCTGTCTGTTATTTTCTTGGAATTGTGAGAGGTCACAGATGTAAAAAAGAGGATACTATCTTGGACTTCAAGAACTTTCTTTTTTCTTCATTGTTCTTTTTAATTCAAAAAGGAATGAATTGAGATAAATTTTCACCAATAAAATTGGCAAAGATTATTATTACAAGATCATATCTACTAGTATAAGTAGGGGGCTGGAATATGGACACCTTAAATACTGCTTATTGTGAGTATAAATTGCATAAAGTTTGGGGGGACAAATAAAATCACAGATATAATTTATAGATGATATGACATCTTGGGTTTGCTTTAAAACTATCTAGCAGCATGTGGGTGGAAGGAAGTAGGGAAGGATGAATAAAACAAAATTGACCATATATTAATAACTGTTAAAATTCACTAGTGAATAAATGAGAATACATTAAACAATTTCCTCTAATTTGTGTATGTTTTAAAATTTCCACAATGAACATTAAAAGGAAAGAAATACACAATACATACGTTTTCATTTATTTATTTATTAAATGCATTTCTTTGGTGCCTACAAGTGTGCTAGGCACAGTTCCAAGAGCTGGGGATTCAGTAGGGAACAAACATGTCTCTACTTTCAATGAGCTTAACTCTCGGGGAAGAAAAAAGCTATAAGAACATAAAAAATAAAAATAAGATATATCAAGTGGTGATCACTGCTATAAAAACAGTAATAGATTAAGGGAATGGCAGGTGAGGTTAGTTTTGTACTTTTCAAGACAAGCCTTTCTGGTAGCATGACATTTAAGCAGAGGCTTAAGAAAACTCAGGAAGCAATCCCTGTGAATATGGAGCAGCAGAGCTTTCCAGAAACATTCCAGAAAGAGGGAGCAATAAATGCAAAATCCCTGAGCTGAGAACATGCTTGGCGTGTTTAAGGACTAGAAAGGACAATCTGTGAGGGGCAGAGGGGTGTGAAATAAGAATAGAGAGAAACCCAGAGCCAAGAACACGTTGGGGCCTTGCAAATCATTGGGAAGACATTGGCATTATTCTAAAGGCGATGAGAAGCCACTAGCATTTTGAACAGATGGATGACATAATCTGGCTGCTCTAAGAAGAGTCTGTGGGAGGAGGAGGCAAGCAAGAGCATCCAGAGACTAGTTCAGAGGCCTTTCTCTCATCTAGGTGAGAAATGACAGTGGAGAAAGTTGTTGAGATGCCATTAGACTTCTGTTCATTTTAATGTCAGAGTCAACAGGTTTTCCTGAAAGACTGGGTATGTAATATGGTAGAAAGATGGCTCCAAAATTTTTGACCTGAGAAACCACACAAATGGAGTTGCCATTTACATGTTTGCAGGCAAAAAAATAAAATAAAACAAGTGTTAGGGGTTTTATATGTGAAAGTAGAGATAACTTGTGGTTGAGATGTTGAATAAGCAGTTGGGTATATGAGTCTGGAGTTTAGGGAAGAGATACAAACTGGATATATACATTTGAAAGTAGCTGGTATAGAGATGATAGTTAAAGCCATGGCGAGAAAGGAAATCACCAAAAATAAGGATAGAGAAGAGAAGATGTCTGGAGACTAGGTCACTTATAGCTGATTAGAAAGTCAAGGAAGAGCCAGCAACAGAGGGTGGAGAACTATTATACAAATGAGGTCCTCGAAGTGAAGTAACCAAACTGTTTAGGAAGGAAGAGCTGATTCCCTGGCTGATTGCTACTGATATAAGCTGAAGAAGATGAAGACTGGAGTTGCTACTTTGGATTTGGCAATGTGGGGTGCATTGCTATTTTGTGTTTGTGGTGGACAAAAACATGACTGGAGTTTTTCAAGATAACAAAAGAAGAGAGAAAGTGACAATAAGTAATGTGAGTCAATGTGGGAGTTTTCCTGTAGAGAGGATTGCTCAGTCTGTGGCATGGCCATGAACTGATGGCACGAATTAGATAATTTTGGATTTTAATAAAGGGACTACATACAAAGGTTTGGATAGGGAATAGAGAACCCACAAAGGAAAGTGCCCTACCGTGGGGCTGCCTACCGTAGGCCTGATGAGTGAGAGGGGAGAGCTGTTACTGGAACCAGGAGACAGAAGGGAGACGAGCTAGGGCAGAGGGCTGTCTGGCAGGGCCTGCAGTGCTCAGTGGAGGGAGGCAGCCAGCCCAAGGCAAACCTCCTGGAGAAGGGAGTCAAGGGGATATAACCCAGCTTCGCTCTCCTTTCATCATCCCTCCAACTTTTGCTGTCATACCTCGCTGACTGAACCCAACCAAAAGCAAGAGGGCCAAGGAGCTTCTTGAAGAAGTCCATGCAGATCCATCCCCTGAGACATAGAAGAAAGGCAGGGAACGGGTCTGGAGTGCTAAATGGAAGATTCTCAGCACAGAGATCTGAAATGGAGCAGTGCATGGAGGAAACATGCACAGTTAAGAGAGCAAGAATGGATGTTACCAGAAATTCCACTACTAGAAATTCCTCCTAAGGTTATAATAATTGATACACAAAAGTTTTAGCCACAAATTTACATCTTAGAATTGCTTGATAATAGCATAAAATGGAAATCTTATAAAAATTTATCTACTCAATGGAATACTATGTAGCAATTAGAAGTAATCTTATAGAAAAATATAGAACCACAAAAATAATCATGATAATTTAAATATTAAATCTGTAATTTCATAAATGCATTACATATATTTTGGTCCTAATTTTTACAAAAGGGAAATACATCTGTTTACCTCGAAACAAAACTGGAAGTATTCATACAAAGTGTTAACTCCCATTATCTTTAATTTTCCTTTTTTTTTTTTTGCTCATGGTCTTTGCTGCATGGGCTACAACTGGTTCACTTTTCTTCAGTATGAATGCACCCGCCACGTTCACCACACCTCATACTTAGTTTGTGTCCTGGGTTGGCCTACTCATGCTTCTTGCTTCTATTAATTGTACAGATGTATTATATTATTTGAAGCTGAGCTCCAACGCATTTGTATGGGGCCTTAACCACATGTTCTGTTTGGCTCTTTCTATTTCTTACAATAAAAATCACATGTTTAAGTGTCTGACTGTCATGTGTCTTTCCCATGAGGATTGAGCTGAAAAAAATACCAATTCAACTCTGGGGAACTGGAAACACACTTGAGTTGCATTGTTGGTGATGCTAGGATGGTAATGACAGTGACTGCAGGTCAAAGGTAGAGCTGAGGGAGACAGGCACAGACAAAATGTTGCCATGGCTGAATCTGCATTTGTGGACACTCTGTTTAGGTGGTTGATATAAAGGTAAACAGCAATTGTGGTGAAACCATTTAATATCAATTTAATAAAAAGAAGTATTTATTGAGCACCTACTATGAGCCAAATGCTATGTTGAACATTATGGGAGAAGCATGCAGGAAATAGTCTTTGCATTCAATGAACTTATTATTTAGCTGGAGATACAATTAATACATTAATTAATAGAAATAATAGGATATGATTAATTAAGTATAAAATTGTTTCTTACAGGACATAAATTTTATTCATTTTGGAGGAAACAGGAGGGTGGAATCAATTAGGAATGTGCTATAAAGATGTCAATCTGAACTCTGAAGGAGGAATAGGCCCTGAGCAGAGTCAGGACAGAATTCTGGGAGCAGCTCGACAGCCATGGGCCTGTTAGGGCAGGATGGGGGGCTTAAGGAGCAAGCACGGGCAGTATGATGGCAGATAAACACTGTTTTTTCTTAATAAACATGAACTTTGGCAAGTTAACAAATGTGAATCAGAATTCTTCTGTCCTGGGGAAAAAATTACATTCTTTAGCCAACTGAGTGACTGTAACATGATGTAAGAATTAACGTCTTTAGAAATCTTTAGAGAAAAAGAGCCACTTGGTAAAGAGGTGATTTAGCTTAACAGGTCACTAAACAAGTTAGGAAACATGAATTTTAGTTCCCATAACTACTGTCTTTTGATATGGAATCCGTTAGCCACCTTGACCTTACATCAGGGGAGACTATTATGTATTGACTACTTCCTCTATGCTGGGCTTCTTCTATACATTATATCATTTAATTATCATAATGACCCTGGGAGTAGGATTTTCATTTTTTTTTAATCTCCATTATACAAATGAGGAAATTACTGAGACGCAGAGAAGTCAAGAAACTTACCCAAGTTCTACACAGCTAGAAGTGGTAGGGTTGTGATTTAAACTGAAGCCATCTGACTCCAAGACACCATGGTGTC
Source organism: Cheirogaleus medius (assembly GCA_008086735.1). NCBI lineage: Eukaryota > Metazoa > Chordata > Mammalia > Primates > Cheirogaleidae > Cheirogaleus > Cheirogaleus medius. The sequence goes on along the minus strand of VBSM01000605.1, from coordinate 29,934,464 downwards.
TCAAATAGTTCTGGTTTCAGAATGTCAAAGAGTTCCACAGTCAGGCAAGGAAAACACATATGGGAAAGTTTACATAAATTCCACCTTTCTAACCCTTGCAGATTTCTGTTTTTCCATCTTGTGATAGAGCATGACTTAAATCATAACATAGCTGCACATTTCACAAGAGAACTCCTTAAAAACTAAAGTATCTGTTTTCAAATAGCACTGAAATTCTAGAGGCCAATATGTTTTCTAAGAGTGAAAAGTTCTTGGCCCAGTACCCAGGCACAAGAGTCTCTGACTATGTGCTTCCATGGAAACGGGCCAGGGATGTCCACAGCTACACGGCAGAGGAATGTGGCCCTTGCAGAGATAGTCAGGGAGGCTACTCAGCAAGAAGAGGAAATAGCTACATTTCAGTAACCTGCAGGACTTGGAATTCACAGGAAATGATTTCTTCCCTTGTGGGAGCTAAGGCATTCCAGTAAATCTGAGCGCCTGTCAGAGAAGCAGCCGCCACTAGGCTTGCTGATTACATTTGCAGTTAAAACCAAAAAATCCAACTCGTAATAGTTCTTACTTTGAAAATTAATATCTTATAGGGATCTTTGCTAATGTCTCCCTACAAAACAGATTTAATCTTTACTGAAAATCCCTGTAGCCACAGAGATAAGCCGGCTATGCACATGCAAAGTAGCATGTTTTCCCAAAACTGTAGGTGGAATTGGACTTCGGTGTGTTAATCAATTTCTACATACCCAGATCTGCCTGGAAGGTTGGGTAATTCTTAACAACACCACCCTTTACCTCAAATTCACAGAAGGCCATTCATGTTCCTTTTTGGGTTTTCAACCTGGTATCTGGTTGGTTTCCCTAATGCGGCCATGCTTTGGTTAAGAAGACTGTATTCTTTAGTCAACCCAAAGGCAAACTATTCAGCAACCTAGAAGATGTCAGCTGTCAGTGTAGATTGTTGAAAGTTCCTTGTCAAATAATGCTGGTTCTTCTGGAAGCCCGGCCAGCCAGCCGGCCTGTCAAGAAGTCATTGCAGCCCTGTCTTTTTTCCTTCAAAGTACTTGGAATTTTAGAAATTTCTGATATGTGGAGGGTGGAAAACCATACCTGATAGGAAAAAGTCTTTACAAACATATCACACACCTTCTCCTCAAAATTGTGAACAGCCCCTGAAAAAAAGGCAGACTAGAAAAAATGATTTAATTCAGTTCCCTTGGTCTGAGAATCCATCATATGTTCTACAACAGAAATCTCCATCAAATAATAGTAATCTGAAGATAGTATTGGCCAAATTTCAGCTTCAGAGTGTAAGTTGTTCCTGTGCCTCCTATTAATGTTTTGAGGTCAGGTAGGCGGCTGCACATTGAGACTTGGAGTTGGAACTTCTTTCACAGCTTAGAACACAACCTTCCCCTCTATATCAGCCTTTTCTCTCTATATCTCCCCACTCCTTCCGCACAAGTCCTTCTCTTTTACCCTATCCCTTTCAGATTACCCTCCCTACCATCTTCCTTTTCTCTGTTCTCCTTTTTTGTTTTTTCCCTCTTTTCCATCTTTCTTCCTTTCTCTCTAGTTTCTTCCCATTCTCTTTCCATCCCTTCCTCCTTCCCTCTCTTAACAGCAAACAAATGAACACACAAATACACTCCTTTCCCCTGAAATGTTCATTGTACTGGAGAAACACAAGGGCTATCTTTAACTTTAGTTTAGTTCAGCCTTTTTTGGGTGCAACCTGAGCAGGGCAGGGCCCGTTTCCAGTTCATTCTTCCTTTTAGGCTGCTCTTCTAAAATTATTTATATAGCAATGGAATTGCAAACAATTTAGAATATTGCTATTGCTATTGTTTTTAGGTTTGTCCCCCACAACCTCATGTTGTAATTTGATCCCCAATATTGGAAGTGGGGCCTACTGGGAGGTGTCTGGGTCATGGGAGTAGATTCCTCAAGAAGAGATTAATCTCCTTGTTTGGGGTGGGAGGTGGATAGTGTGAGTTCTGTATTAGTTCCTGCCAGAGTTGGTTCTTTCTTACTCTGGAAAGAAAGAGCATTTTTAGGAGAGGACTCATAGGGTGCTGCAGAGTAACCACTTGCTAGAGAGATTACCATGACTAAAGGGAGCCAGAAACTAACAGTCAAAACAATGGGCTCATAGGTACAGAATGGTTACTGACTGAAAATTGGATATAAACCTGTAACAATCAAGTAATCACCAAAACACTGTTGAATTCTCACTACTTTTAGGGCATTGTAATAAGCAAGGTGGGGGATACAAGTAAACATATTATGCATTTTCAACCTCAAGAGCTTATGACCATGTTTGAGATGACAGAGAACTTACACAAGAAAAAATAGCTAGAAGTGGCTCTGGCTAATATTTATTGAGTACTCACTAATTGCCAGCCACTGTGATAAGCCCTTTATATGTGTTCTGCCCTGTAATCCTCGAAATAACGCTATAATGAATGCCACATACCCTTATGAGCCACATTTTATGGATGAAGAAACTGAGGCCTAGAGATTCAGTAACTTGCTCAAGGTCTCACAGCCAGCATGTGACAAAGCTGGGACTTGACCTAGCAAAAGCGAGTAAATGTTAAGTACCAAATGAATGGCACAAAATAATTCTCCTGGCATATTCAGAGTTGGAAAATCATTGTCTACTTGGGAGATTACAAAGACATAGCAGCTCAGAACTGGAAGAGGCCTTGGAGACCTCAGTCTTCCCCACTCACGTCACACTTGGGGACACTGGGAGTCAAAGACAGAGAAATCTTGCCAAAAGAGTGTGTTTGGAGGATGAATAGGAGTTTTACAGGCAGAGAGGGCCAGAGGGCTTTCCCAAGGAGGGCAACAGAAATTCTGGTCTCCTAAATCATATTCTGATTGTTTTGGATTTTGTTTTATTTTCACCAAGAACCTTTCCTCCACATCTGGTATTCAGGGAGAGGATTTTGGGAAAAAGAGGAAGAAGAGGAGCATTTATAACTGTTACTGTTTCCTGCAATTTGAGAGTTCTCATCCTCATGGTACTCTGGCTCAGTCAATGTCGCCAGTTGTTCCTGTCTCTCTGATGAAGTACCACAGATGTAAAAGAGTATAACCCAAAGACAAGCAATAGTATGAATGATGTAAAGCTGTGGCAGAAAGAAGAGAAATACAGGAGAAAATATGTTAGACTACAACTTAAAGCATTGAAGCCGAAAAAGTCAAGTGTGCAGGAAAATCAGCCATAGTCTCTTTACTCTGCGTCGTCCTAGGACAGAGCCCAGTTTTATATAGAATGTTTGCTGCAAAATGAGACACAAATAGTTCCGAGGATTAACTTTGAATTTCCTGAATTTGGTGGGCATAAATCAGGGCCTTCATGCTATTTTAACACTTTTTGAAAACAAAGTCCTTATGAATAAATGGCAAACGTGGGTCAAGTAAAATCTAGAACTTGGAGTAAGGCTCCCTAATTATGAAATGGGCAGTACTCCGTACTGTTTTCTGATTGGCTGACATCAGTTTGAATGCAAAGCTTTATTTCAGTGCAGAGTCCTGGCATACTTCACACATTAAAATTCTAAGCTGTCTAAGTAGGTGTGAAACTAATTTTGTGTTTATTTTTTAAAACCCACCTATGATCATTTAGGACCATCCACTTCACTTTGGGAGGGCAGCACCCGGTTGTAGGTAGGCCCTGGGAGACAATAAAGGAGAGGATAATTTTTTAAATGCCTTAAACCAGAATATTTATAGTTTCCTGGAATAGTTGTAACTACTTATCCATTTTTCCAGCCACAACTTTTCTTAATAAGAAGGGCTTTGAAAAACCTGCTAAATCTGGGCATAAAAGGAAACAGAAGTTTTCCTAGAGCAGTGGAACTTTTTAAAGTCACATAGTAACCTTATTGATGAAATCAGGAAGAGAGCACTTTCAGATCAGACTTAAGGGAGGTTATTTACAAAACATAGGCTTTTCTCAGCACACCAGGCCCATTCTGCGAGGTTTCCTGCAATACGAAGACACATGCTATGGCTGATTTTTAATCAAGTCAGATAGTCTTGTGGACCCTTCTTCCATGTGGAATGTTAAATGGTGGCTCTGAATGAATCAGTTACTAGCAACTGGTTCATTCAGAGCCACCAGAAAGACTGTGCAGAGGTCATTTGGCAATTTAAAAAGAAAAAAAATAATAAAGTCAGATTTATTAGCAGTTAAATTGAAAAAAAAGTATGCATATTTTTCTGCTTGGATAGAATGTATCTTTCTTGGATTAGTCTCATAAAAGCACTTTCTTGTTTATGAAGATCTATCCTGATAAAATCTAGTTTTAAAATTTAGTGCTTTGTTGGGCCTGGACGATCTAGTGTATATTTTGGAAAAGTATATTTACACTGATCATCAAAAACAGATAATATGGTTCCTTCCCCCCTGCCCCATGAAGATTTTAACTGTGCTTTGTTGCAAGAGGAAGGGCCTCTAATTGCAAATATGCTCCTTGGAAGAACAATGACCATGATTAGTTGTTTTTTTCTCCTTTTCTATCTCATGATCTCTCCCTTCTTTAAAAAATTAACTTGAGTAAAATAATTTGGAATATTGTAAAATATTGTAGACTAAAAGCTCCCTCTCCAAATTAGTGACCCCTCACTCCAAAGGCCACAGTTCTCTTACTATATATCCTTCAGTTGGGTCCTTTGAACAGAAATTGACAAGGAAAATGTTGAGTGCGATCTATGCCTTTTGGTTGTATCCTCTTCCCATAGCTAAGCCTGACCAGGGTTTTGCAGCTGTGTTTCATTGGTCCTGAAATCCTGCAGAGAAGCTGGGAGTCCCTTACCATGGTGCAGGTTATGCAAAACAGACAGATCAGAGGCATCAGCTTTGAATGCGAAAAGCATGCACCATAGCTAAATAATGAAGCCAATCTCACAGTGAGGGCACAGTATTAAATGCAAATCCCTTTTTTCTTTCAGCAAATATTATGGGACATTTACTTTATCCAAGTTATTATAGAGCATTAAGGAAAATGCAAAGATGTATAAGATGCAAGACTTTCCTTCAAGAGTAGTTGAAGGAAAACTTTCTGTTTCAAGAACAGTATGTAAGATGATGCATAAGCACCAATAACTAAAAAAAAAAAAAGAAGAAGAAGAAAAAGAAAAAAGCTATAAAATAGCATATGAGTAGCACAGGAAAGGAAAAGAAATATGAGATTTAGGAAGGTTCACTTTGAGCTAAGGAAACCTCAGTGGGATGGCTGGTAACCATGTGAGGATGCTGAATGTCAAAGGAACCAAGCTGAAATGCAGAAAAATGTATGTATAACAAACAGAATGTGAAAAGTAGCTCCATTATTGTGAAGCCTGATCTCCCAGTTACCCTAGGAGACCTTTGGGACGGATGCTCTGCTTCTTATAACCAAAGAAGAGACATTAATGATAGCATAATTTTATTTGGGTAGAGAGGAATTGGTTGACTTTCATCAGAAGCTAGAATTCTGAGGCTGTAGGCATGTTAATTGTTAAGAATTTTTTATTTTTAAGGAAGACCTGGACCTACTATCAAATACCCCATTTGATTCTCAGAAAGTGAAGGTAAAATAAAAGGTTTTAAAACTAAATTGATTCCTGATAAATTAATTTGAATTTTTCTTTAACTATTAAGGAATTTTGTTTTGTACATCTTAGCTACCTTTGGCCAATATCAAAGAACACTAAGTTGATTCATTTTTAAAGTGATTCATTACTATCTTATTTACATTGTGAACTATAATGCCTTATCTAGAGAATAAATAGCTGCCCATGTTAACTAATTAAACATCTTAACAGGAATTTATTTTGAAGACAGGTAGTAATCGGAGTCATTATTTTCATCTTTAAACTGGAGATACATAGCAACTAACTTTATGGAACATTGTAAGACAACAGTCATCCTCCCTGCTTGGCCCCCTCCCTTCCCTTCTACTCTACCCTGCTTGGTCTGCATCCAGAATGCAGCCTGGCTTATCTCTGCATGCCAGGAACAACCTTGGACTTTACAAATGCATTTACTGAAGTCTTTGGAAAAAGTGTTAAGTCAGAGACTCTGCTAGGGAATAAGTCAAATACAGTTCCTGTAAAAAGGTATAACCCTTTGGTACCCTAATGGAACATAAAATCCATTAGGGTAGGCCAAAATCAAAGATTTACATAAATAATTATTTAATTACAGTTCTTATGAAGGAAGAGCATGTGTCTTGGGGGGTAGGGAGGCATCAGTAGAGTGCAGCTTACGGAACCTCCCCAGAGAAGTGTCTTCTCAGCTGGCATCTGAGTTAGCCAGCTGCAAAGCAGGTGATGGTGATAGGGAAGCATTGTAGACCATGCAAATTTACCTATATGACTGCTCCAAGGCCTACTTGGTGATTGGTTAAATGTGACAGTTGAGGAAGTGACAAGTTTGGGTGAGAGTGAAAACATGTTTTCAGTTTTGGATAAACTACTTTTGAGGTGTTGATGATCTATCCAAGGGACAATGTCTAATAGGCAGCTGGGTATACAGATCGGTTCTTAGGAGAGAGGTCTGGGTTAGAAGTTAATGTATAACATAACTATCCTGTAAATAGTGATTAAAATAACAGAAGTGGATTAAGTTGTCTAGAAAGATATTAGAGATCAAGAAGAAAAGACTGGAAAACATCAGTCTTGAAGAGGGATGGACTGAGCAGGATCTCAGGGAAGGAGACCAAGAAGGAATTGTGCAATGTCTTCCTGTTAGGCTGGGGATTGTGAAGGGGGTAGCGGCATAACCTATGATGAAATATTCTAGATGTAGAGGTTGGAGAGAGGGAAGAGACAGATAATTGGATTGGGAATCCTGAAGCAATCTGAGAAGTTATTTCAAGAATGGAGGAAGAGAATAGTTGTCAAGAAGATATCCCAATGGGAATATAAGAGTGTTTTTCAGATATCCAGTGTGAGCTGAGGACAGGAGCGAAGAAAGAGTCAGCAAATGAGGAACTGGGAGAGTCCAAAGCAGGAAGCGGGCAAGTGTGGGGCAGGTCCTGTGGCCCAAGACTTTGGCACCACCTGAGGATAGGAGTCAGGAGAGATGACCAAAACGTTTAAATTAAATGTTTCAGTCTATGATGGACTGAAGAGGTTGGAAGAAGAAATCAATAAGGAAAGAGTTTAAAGGAAAAGGAAGACAGCAAGGCCAAACAGAGAAAGCCATTTCCAGTGTACCAATGGGACTAATGGTCAGATTTCAGCGACTGGATGAGAAAAAGTTGGTGGAGACCAAGGTTAGGAGGGAGCAGGGTCAAGAGAAAGCACTGTTTTCAAGATTGGAGTAACTTGAAAGGAAAGAGTCGGAGGAAAGGTGAGAGAATAATAAAGAAAGCAAAATGGAAAACATGCCACAGGTTGACAGATTGGCCTTGAAGATTAAAGTGGACTGCTATACTCAGATAGGAGGCAATTACATTTTAATAGAGAATATTACTTTAATTCAGAGCAGTATAGTCTGGTAAAAAATATAATAGGAGTCACATATAAAATTTAACATTTTCTTCTAATCACATTAAAAAAGTAAAAAGGAAAAGCTAACATTAATTTTAATAATATATTTTATTTAACCCAGAAAATCCAAAGTATTATCATTTTGAAACATAATCTTTGTAAAAATTATCAATGAGATATTTTTTTTTTTAACTAAGTCTTCAAAATCTAGTGGGTAGTTTACACTTACAGCACTTTTCAGTTTAGACTAGCTACAAATACATTTCAACTACTCAATAGCCACATAAGGGTAGTGGCTACGGTATTGCACACTGCTGGCCTAGAACTTCCTGACTGTTGACTAACATTTGGTTCCCTCAATCCTTAGGGTAGCTGTGTTGGGACTCAGGCAGTTGGAGCCAATCACCTGACACATAATTAGTCTACTCTGTGTACCCCAGCATGCCACACAAATATAAGGGGTGCCATGACAGGAAAATTTGGGGAGAAGTGCTGCCTAGGATAATGGACTAGAACTACAATAGTAAAATCTCAAAAATTAGTCTCCAAATAAAGAATTATTTGTGAGAAAATGTAAAAGGAAATCTTTCTTCTATGCCCAAAGTGATTGTATGCAGTTGAGTATTGAAAATAATTGATAGAGGGTAAAAGAAAATCTTTTTTATAAAGCCCCCACCCCAAAAAAGGACACACATTACTTTTAGAAAGTCTTCCCAAAAGATACAGGGAAGTTCAAGTTTAGGAAAGGCAGAACCCAGGGAATACGACCCATCAGGCACTGATGACAAAATAAGGTCATTCATGCTTTAATATCTCAAGAATGGGAAAACAAGCACCACATGTACTCACCAGCAAATTGGTATTAACGGATCAACACCTAAGTGGACATATAGGAATAACATTTATCGGGTGTTGGGCAAGTGCGAGAGGGGAGGAGGGGATGAGTATATACAAACATAATGAGTGAGATGTGCAACATTTGGAGGATGGTCATGCTTGAAGCTCTGACTCGAGGGGGGAGGGGGGGATGGGCAATATACGTAACCTTAACATTTGTACCCCCATAATATGCTGGAAAAAAAAAGGTCATTCATGCTTCAATATCCCAGGTGAAATGGTAGAATCTTCATATCTTCCTTGCCCACAAAAAGTCTAAATTTTCCTGCTTCCCTTCATCAGAGTTCCCTGGTAATATTTAGGGAATGCTTCCATGCCCCCCAAAATCTATCCTGGTTGTCTCTTGTGACCAGAGATAGCTTTGGATGGCCCTGCTCTTCAGTGGCCCAGATGCCTTCAGTGACCTTCCTGTCAGCAAATATCTGCTGAATCCCTGGCTGGCTTTCCCTTGATAGAGGTCACCTTCTCCTTGCTTTGGACTGGTTGGGGCCAACTCATTTCTTCCATAAGGAGAATGTCCTATATCATGTCTTTCCTATCTGTACACCACCAGGTCCAGGAAAGAAGGTATTTTACTAAAAGAATCCTTATCTGCAGAGATGTAGCTCCAGCCACAAGAAAACTTTTTTCTTCATAGCCTAACTCCTCCATCTTTTAAGATCTTGCAATTCTAGAAGAGATCTTGGCTTTCCTCTTGAATAATCTGAAGGTTCATTTCTCACAGAGAAAGAAAGAAAGAAGAAAAGGAAGAAGGAAAGAAAGAAAGAAAGAAAGAAAAGGAAGAAAGGAGAAAGAAAGCTCTGTTTTTCCAAAAATGTATTTGAGGCGCTACTTCAAGAGAAAGAAGCCCTTTAAAATGAGAGCTTATTCAGCAATTTAAGAAAAAATACTTTCTAAGGAAACAAAAAGTTGGGACTATAGTTTCAGCTAAAACTCTCCATTACATAATGTAATTCTGTGCACATGATTTTATAAAGCCACTAAGGAACAGTAAAGTTCAGAGATAAATTCTGTGATGTAAATTAGATGTTAAAATATAAATAATGTGTTTCTCTGATGATTTTTTCCTTTTTATAACTTTTAGTTATTGTTGATTGAGATTACAAATAGATTTTACTTTGGATTACTTTCCCTGCAAAATTCTTGAAATCAAGATAGGGGTCTAGTGCAGGTTCATGGCTGCCTTGCACCTCATTTAGACATCTAGTCATCACACTTTTAGTGACATCCGATAATATGCTTAAGCAGCATAGGTGCTGAGAAATCTCCTGAACTCTGAGGAATTTCCAAGGTAATGTATAATAATGTCCAATACTTCAAATGAATACAAAATTTACTTTATAAAATGTTGTCTGCTTTGGAGTCAAAACTAATGACAAGCCTTCAAATGATTTTATTTGGCAACAATCTAAAATTCATATTGTTTAGTGCTACATAATGTTTGATGAATATTATTTTTATATTCTAATATTATTTTATTTGTATTTTACACACATATTTTGAACTGAGGTGTCATTTTTGGTTTAATCATTGATGTAATTTTATAGATAAAAATGATAAATACATACTGATAATGAAGGGGTCTTTGTAAGGCTGAAAAATCAGAAGCTTTTGTTTCTATCTTTCTAACTCTGGATCTACAGAATATTTCGTATGAGATCAGAAGACAATTTTCTTTTAGAAAATAGTGATGTTGTCTTGATGGAGTAAAGAGTTGAGAGTAATAAAAATTAGTTATTACAGGCAATGTTTCCTGAATTGGCTTAAATTTATTTGAATGATCAAATAAATCTTTTCTGTCCACGTTGCTATAATTTTTTTCTCTTTTTCTCTTACTCTTTCTAGCTGTCTGTCCTTATGGGATGGTAACACATCTAGTTGAAGATGAAAATCTGAAATAGGCCATGTTTAATTATGTCTTTATATCTGTCATACAAATTTATTTGATTGATTACTGCTTAAATGGGTTATTTTAATATTAGGTAAACAGAATAATAAAAATGATAATGATTGCTTCATTTTGTATGTTTCATTTTACAAAGGTTTTCTAAATTAACTCTCTGTGGAGTAATATTATTTTCATTTTATAGGTAAGGAAGCAGAATTCAAAAGATTAAGTGATTTGCTAAATATTTGGAACAGAAACTCAAAGTCAGGTCTTCTGACTCTAAATTCTATTCATGTTGACTTCATTATGCCACATTGCTTTATTCTATTCACGTGTTCGTTAAACAATTGCTCAACCCCTTCTAAGTAGTCAGCGTTTGAGAATGGAAGGGCAGTAGAAGTTAAGATAAACCTGTTCAATTAGATGTTTGATAATAACTAGCATTTATTGACTACTTAAAATATTCTAGGAGTTTTTCCTCTATTTCCTTTAACCCTCACCACAACCTGATGGTATTGATTGTCTCTGACTTACAGATGAGGAAAGTGGGGATTGGAGAGCTTGAGTAACTTGCCCAAGAGGTGGATTTGTAGCCAAATCACTTGATTCCAGAGCCTAATGGTTGTGGGGAGTTCATTTATCGCCAACTGTTTGTTGAATGCTTATGTGCCAGGTACCTGTACTAGGTCCTGTTTATACAAGATGAAGAGACAAAGTCTCTGATTTGAAAGTCCAAACAATCCCATTGAAGGTAGACTAGTACTGTGTTTCCCCGAAAATAAGACAGGGTCTTATATTTATTTTTCCTCAAGAAGACACCCTAGGGCTTATTTTCAGGGGATGTGTTATTTTTTTTTAAGTACAGTACAACAATCTACATTTATTCCAATATAGTTAAGTCGTCTTCTTCTGGAACATCATCATAACTCTCCAAACCCCAAATTCCATTCTGAATTTCTTGCGACTCTATTTCTTTTAGAACCTTAGAACCATTGGCCGCAGTCTCTCATGTCGAGCAATAGGGCTCTCATGGGGCAGATAAGAAGGGCTGCTCATCTTCTTTACTGCTCCCTGATGAAATGCATGTGTTGTGCAGATACGCTGCGTAGCCACGCCCATCACTAGGTCTTATTTTCGGGGTAGGGCTTATATTGCGTAAATGCTTAGAAATCCTGCGAGGGCTTATTTTATGGGTAGGTCTTATTTTTGGGAAAACTCGGTATTAATAAATAAACAGTCAGACTATTATCAGCAAGAGAACAGGGCGTTCACTAAGAATAACCACAGGTGAGGAGGCTCATGAACAATGCAAATGAGAGACTGCAGAAGTGCCTCCAGCTATTTTCATCTTCTATTATTTATTTGTAAACATCTAAGTTCAGTCTTAGAAAAAAATTGCTAAAAAGATTAGAATAAATACAGTATTCAATAAATACTTTCTAATTGACTATATTATGTGGAAGAATTACTTCATATAAACCTATGATTTGGTGGTTTTCTAACAGTAAGAGCTAAGCACCTATGTTCTGAAATCGAGGGGATTATAAGATACTTTATTACCTAAATTATTTCTGAATAAAAATAAAATGAATATATTTGCAAAAATATGTTGTCAATAAAACACTATCCAAAATATCATAGTTTGGGCTTACATTTCAGTTTACTAAAGCCAGAGGTCCTAGAAGAAGATGTTTATGTACCTTTCTATGGCTGCCCAATGATACTGTCAGTTTTAGATTTTTGTCTATTATATAAGATATTATGGAGTGGCCAGTTTGTTTTTTATAACATACATACTCAATAGTTTCTAGGCTGCATTTTGCATTTCATGTTAAAGAAGGCCCCACCTGAAACCCCTCTTAAAAGTGAACCATCTTAAAAGCAAACCATCTCTTGGCATCATGATTCTTAATTCTGATTTGGGCAAATGGGTTTTTTTCCATTGTACTCTGCCTTTACTAATGACTTAATGACTGAGAAGGGGATTTTATAGTTTATGAAGGGTGGGCATCTGACAAGTTTGCTGCCAATTAGGGGATTTAGCCTTAGAAACTCTCTTTGATGTAAAAATAATAATAATGAAGCCTCTAACAGATGGTGACAGTCACAGCCCAGGGGCAGAGAGTAAAGTTGGTCACTGTAGTTGTTAGCATCTACTTTAGGCTTCTTGGAGAAGTTCACAATACGCTCAAAAGTACAAAAAGCTGAAGATTTATTTTGGATGACTCAAGCACTTCTTTATTTAAGATCAGTGCTCTCGATTTCCAACTGTGGTTGAGGGAAAAAGGGCCCTTGTTGAATCTACTTTCCAATTCTTTTCCAGTTTTGAAAATCCATACTGTCTTATGTATACAGGAAACCTACACAAAGGCATTGACCCCAACTGCCCAGAATGATTGGCTAAATTTTTGCAGATGGCTCTTAATGAATCTACATGTAAAATCCTGATATTGGATCCAGAAAGATTACATGTAAAGGATGGATGGAGAAGATGATTTAGCATTGGCATATTAAAAAAAAAAAAGATAAACCTTTTTTTCGTTTTATGCCAATCATAAGTGCAATATGACTCCCCATTTTTTGGTAACCCTCTTCCCAAGGCTGTTTTACCCAAGTCAAGAAAGGCACTATTTCATAAACGGGGACGTAAAAGTTCAGCTGGTCAGAGTTCTTGGAGAATTGTGTTTGGTTTGGGGTTTGCAAGGATGCATGCAATACTCAGAGACAGTGAGCCAGACAACTCAAAACCATGTCATAAACAGATGATTGAAAGCATCAAGATGAAGGGGAAAAAAATTGAAGCTAGAAGTATGTAAGTATGTGATAGCACCATTCAAATATTATAAGGAATAACTGAAATAGTGATTGTAGGTCATATTTCATTAGTATTGACCATGTCCCAGCACTGCTCTTACAAAGGTTATCTCATTTAATATTCACAACAATATTATGAGGTAAATATAATTTTTATCAACCCCACTACGGGGATGAGGTGGGCAAACAGGCATTGAGCAGTTAATTGCTCAAGTTCTCTTAGGTAGGTGGTAAGTATAAAAACTGTGATTTTTCTTTTGTAAAGGTTTTTTTATATAGGACTTCAAAATACATTTATAAAAAGTACAGAGATCACAAGTATACAACTTGGAGAATTTTTATAATGTGAACAGATATAATCCAACCACAGTTTCTCTAGGAATGAACCTCATCCCAAGGAACTGCCACAGGCACCCAAAGACAGTCTGATCGTTGAAGAACTGAGACCTATTAAAATTCATTTCCGTAGCCAGCTAATGGGGTTCTCACTTAACAACAAAACTGTACATTACACAGACATTTTTCAACCTTTGTCATCATTAATGAAAATCAGAATCATTTAAGCAAGAAAATTTAGCTAAAATTTGTTATTCAATATTTGAAGTCAGAGATTCAGGTAATAATGACCAGGCTCTTGTTTTGTGTCTAGTTTCAAAGGGACAGGGGGTGGGGGTGGGGGCATGAATATTCAAGTCATACATTTCCTTTGGTATTCTACTGAGTTATCTTCTTTTATTGTGCCCTGTAGAAATGTAAAGGAGGCTGAAGAATTGGCCCATAATCATGATAACTTTCTGAGAACTGAATTAGCCATATTACCAATTGCCTTAAAAGTATCTCCTGTTAGAGAACTCGATTCTCAACTGTATGTTTGATGTCTATAGTTAATGAGGAAGGAACAAAATACTGTGCTTGCAAAATTGTTACAAAGCAATTTCTTTCTTACTGATGGTTTGGTTTGATGCCCATCATTTTGAATACTGATGTGTCAGCATACATATTGGTCTTTTGGACAAAACACAGAATTTACCTGGAAAACAACATGGATCTTGGTACCATGGAGGTATTTCAGCTGATGGTACAGTTTCACCGTTGTCTATTGTTAAGCTATGCTACAAATGCTAAAATTACCTATTTTTTCCCATGGAAAACCATCAATAACAGATCTCTTAGAGAGTTAGAGCATATTTAATTTATTTGGCTTCTTTTTCTTTTAAATTAATACTAGCACACTCTTAGTGCTTAGTATGTGTTGAGCACTGTTTTGTACACTATGAGCATACAAACTAATTTAATTCTCAAAACAATCCATGAGATAAATACAATTATTATTCCTGTTCTATAGATGAGATAATCAGACACAGAGAAGTTAAGTAATTTGAAAAACATCACATAAGTCAAAGAGCTAATAAATGGATGGTCTGGAATTAAATATATATAAATGTATCATAGACCACAGTAAACATTTGTAAATGTTCTGTAAGAAAATAAAATTAAATAAAGTTTCTACTCTCAACTATTTCTTTCTTTCCAGTTCCCTTGCTAGAGGTAACCAAAATGGTAGAGTTAAAAATGAACTCTTCCTGTTTTTAGTCTTTCTAGGTTCACTTTTAAGAGGGGTTTCAAGTGGTGCCTTCTTAACATGAAATGCAGAATGCAGCCTAGAAATTATCGAGTATGTATGTTATAAAAAAAATAAAACTACTGGCCACTCCACGATTCTTATATAATAGATAAAAATCTAAAACTGACAGTATCATTGGCAGCCATAGAAAGGCTAGAAAACAGAACTCCAACTAATATGACTTTATTTCTTAATCTATGATTGTAAATAGTTTTAATAATGCTCTGCTCTAAAAATTTGATGCATTATTTCCTTTTTCTCATTTCTTCTACCCTCTCCCAGATTTTGGTGACTACATTATTTTTTAATTATTTTTTTTTCTGTTTTTTTATGTTGACTTTAAATAATGTGCTTACATCTCTATTTCTTGTTTCTTCAAATGTTCACCATATATTTTGATTTCCCACTCTCAGAACAGGTTAACACTTTTATATTTCTCTCCTTTTCACCTCTACATCTTTGTTTCAGGAATCAGCTAAAGTTTATTTTTCATTGTTAAGATTTTTAGCAGTTGCATTCTAATCTGAAACTATAGGTAAGCCTTCTGTGGTTTGTCTACAGGTGAATTCTAAAATTAAAAAATATAATAAACAGCATTTATAATACAGTAATTATGTGGTTATTTTTCTTCTGAAGAACCAACTATTATGATTTGAAACACTAATAAATAAATAATTCTATATTACTAAACAAATATCAAAGTCAGATGGATTTGTTTTTGTATTTCACACCATCAACTGTTTGAAATAATTTCTCATTTGAATTTACTTCATGTCTAAATTATAAATTTTTAATTGAGATTTTCCCCCTGAAATTTTCAGTTGTCTCTCTTTATTTTTGTTGGCATAAGAAATGTATTTATATAACTATGTTCCTATATCAACAAGAAGTTTAAACTTCTTAATTATTCATTTGTCTTGAAGTTCTAAGAAATCCTGACTTCTTGGAGTTCTTACTTTCCATTCTAATTTGGTCTGACTCATTTCTGGACCTGCCATAGACATCTCAGAAATTATTTTCATCACACTCCTGGATTAAATCCTCTATGTCTTGAATCACATTTCTTTTTTTAGATGGATGTCATCTTGGGAACATTTTACACTTTTCTGGAGAATATCGTCAAAGATCTTTTTTTTTTTTTTGCAGAAAGATTGCATAGAAAGTTAAGTATCTGAAGCATTGCATATTAGGAAATACATTTATTTGGCCTCCGTCTTATGGTTGTCTCTCAGTAGGCAGGATCAATTCCTCACCCAAAATTGGTTTAAATGTTGAGACTGATGATGCCGTACATTCCCCAAGATGGTGTGAAAATGTTTATGTTATTCATATAATGAGGCTTTCTGAGGATAGCAGGGCAGGTACCCTAAGCTAGTTAGAAATGACTTGAGTGATGGAATGGGTAAGTGGATTTGGCTTTTATTGCTGTTAATGGTGAGGCCAGGATAAGGGTTTGAAATTCTCCCTAGTGCCTAAGGAGGGATCACCTGGAGGTTTTTATCAGTTTGCCTAAATGCGGGCGTGAGGGGAAGAGAGAGGAGTGGAGATCGAAAACTGGCAGCATTGAAACATCAAGAATGGAGAGAGACTCTACTATATTCTCAAATGACAGTTTGGCTGAATGTACAACTTACCATTGAAAATCATTTGTCTACAAAACTTGAAATACATTACTAATTTTCTAATAGCATCTTCTGTTGATGAAACTCTGATGAAAATTTCTTTGTAGATAAAATCCTTATATTTTCTTCTTGGAAGCTTATTAGATCTATTCAGTATGTTTAGATTCTGAAACTTTCCAATGATAAGCCAAGGTATAGATATTTTTTTTACATTCATTTTGTTTAACATTTGGTAGTTCCTTTCAATTTGATATATATGCTTTACTTCAGAGGAGGAAAAATATTCTCTTGAGTTTTTTGATTATATTTTCACGTTTGTTTCTTCTTTTCTCTCTGAAGATATTGTTGGACCAAATTTCATGCCCCTACACTTGTCTGCCATTTATCTGAACTTTCTTCTCATATTTTATGTCTCTGCCTTTTGCTTCATAATAAGAGAAATTGATTTCAGTCTATCTTTTGACCCTTCTATTATTGTATTTTTTAACTTGCTGATCTTATGTTGAAATCACAAGAATTCTTTCAAATTCTCTGCCCGTTCATTTTTCATATCAAATGGTTCTTGTTTTATGGGTGAACTGTCTTATGAATCTTTTTGAGGATATTGTATAAGTTGTAAGTGTGTTTGGCCATATGTAATAGAAAATAAAATTATAGTAGCTTAATAAACAAAAGGGTTTGTTTGTGTCTTGCAGTAGAAGTCCGGGGATAAGCCGATTGAGTTGGTGTGATGAAAAGGGTCTCTACATTTTTGAGGTCTGCCATCTTTAGTAAGTGGTCTTCTTTCCTCATGCTCATGCTTTCGTGATCACAAGAGAGTTAGTGCACTTTTAGTCATCATGTCAGGTTCCAAAAAAGAAGAGATACAGGTAAAAGACTTAATTTTATCTATCTTTTCTATATCTAAAGATATCTATATATATATTTAAAACTTTCCTGAAAGCTCTCCCCAGTGACTTTTGCTTACATAGTACTGTCCAGAACTGGGTCACATGGATCTATACTAGATCAATCACTGGAAGGTGTTACGGGAGGAATTGTGAATGGAGTCCAGTCTTCTAACCAACAGTGTCCACCAAAGATACTGGCTTGTTAATAAATGTCCTGTTCTTTTCATTGTCTCTTTTATTCTACTATTTCTCAAATAACCGACCACATTTTGTACTACTTGTAACTAAAGAACCAGATTGATAAATTTATGACTATCCTTTTTAATTTCAAATTATATTTCTCTTTTCTTGTATTTACTATTTATGCTAAAGTTAAGGTGTATCAAATTTTATGACTTATTCAAGCATTTGTCAGTTTGAAAACTTTACTATATTACTTTACTATCTTAGATGATGTGATTATGATAGTCATGATACCCTGAGTCGTATTTGAGAAAACTGCTGGTGTTACCTGATTACCAAAGGTAGCTTCCTCTTTAATTCGATGGATAACCAATCAGTTCTCCACCTACTTTTAGATTTTATACACTTTTCACTTTTCATCCTGGATATGTGATCTTGTTCTTATTTGATATTGGATCCTTGCCAAAAAACCTGAACTGAACCAGAACAGCTCATTTTTCAAGGTTTAGAGAAAGTTTAACTTACATTTGTTTTCATTATTTTTCTTTTTTCATGGGCTTCTGGAAAGATTCTGCTTTGAGTGTGGAGTGAAGGAAAAGGGTGGAGGGAAAAAAAATAAAAGGATTATGGAATTGGGCCAATAGAATAAGAAAAGTAATGTTTTCTTATTGAAAGTTTTCCCTCCTTGACTTAGTATAGTTTTACAAGTATGGTTATTTTGTTTTTATTAGCCCCAAGCTCCATCAGTTCACAAAATCTTCAGAAGCAAATTTTAAAAAATGTATTAAAAAGACACTGAATTAATCCTCCACTGATATGACAAGGCAGAGACCAGGATATAATGGAAGGTGGAGTGTGAAGAGGAGAGAGGATATTGAGTATAAGAGAAGCGACTCTGAATTTTTTGTTTGGGCCTTTGCTAGAAGGTAGGAAGAGAAAAAGAGACATATTAAGATTATCTTGATCATATGTTAGGTTTTTGGAAGTTCTGAAGACATGTATGCCAAAGGTAAGATTTGAATGAACATTTCAACTTTGTAATGTTAACATGGTACAATCCGTGAAGCTTTGTAGAGCAAACCTTAGCATTCGCCCAGGGGTGGCACCTGTATGGTCCAGATTGATTAGGATGGTTTTGATTTCATATATATTCGTCATCTTCAACAGTATACTTTGCAATTAGTTGTATTTTTAACAATATAACTAACCATATTTAATGTATATGGTTTCACAAAAGATATTATATATTAACATTTATAAAAATATTTTGTCAAATTATTTGTACGCACAGAACAGGTGACTACTGGAAGAGAAAAAAGAGTAGGTGGCATTACACTCCAAAGATTACTCATTTACTTGACAGCAGAGGCAGGATTAAGTAAGGGAAAGAATTAATGTTTGAACTGTTGCTTTGTATTGGATGCATAGTAGGTTATTTATGTAAATCATTTTTAATCTCATACTTTTAAAAGAAAGTATTATCTATATTTTAAATATAAGGAATCTGAGAACATACATACAGCTGATCCTTGAACAGCATAGAAGTTAGGGGTGCTGACCCCCATCAGTTGAAAATCTGCACGTAAATTTTGACTCTCCCAAAACTTTACTAATAACCTGCTGTTGACTAGAAGCCTTGCTGATAACATAAACAGTGATTAACACATACTTTGTATGTTACATATATTATATACTGTATTCTTACAATAAAGTAAGCTAGAGAAAAGAAAATGTTATTAAGAAAATCTTAAGAGAAAATATATGTACTATTCATTAAGTGGAAGTGGATCATCATAAAGGTCTTCATGCTCATTGTCTTCACGTTGAGTAGGCTGAGGAGGAAGAGGAGGGGTTGGTCTTGCTGTATCAGGGGTGGCAGAGGCAGAAGAGGTGGAGGAGGTGAAAGGGGAGGCAGGAGAGACAGGCACACTGATGTAACTTTTACTGAAAAAAATCTGCATAGAAGTGGGTCCACGGAGTTCAAGCTCATGTTGTTCAATGGTCAATTGTAACTTGTTCAAGTCTCAAAGTTAGTTCGAGGGATGTGTTAATTTGCTAGGGCTGCTCTGACAAAACACCATAGCCTAGGTAGCTTAAATAACAGAAATTTATTTCTGTTCTAGAGGCCTGAAGTCCAAGATCAAGGTATCTCCAAGGCAGTCACATTCTGAGTACTGAGAGTTAGAACTTCAACACATAAATTTTGGAGGGCATAGTCAGTCCACAATAAGGGAACAACTGTACTTACAGAATAGTGAAATGGACATTAACCATGGTGACGGTTCCTTCTATCCTGGTTTTCAAGTGTCCTAGAATATAGAGGGAACACATAGCTAGAGGGAATTAATCCTCAACCATTTATCCACCATAAGGATAGCCCAAATACAGAAATGGGTAGAGAGAATGCCAAATTCAAATGCTATATGCAAGAACACTCAGCCTAGGAAGTATCTAGAAATTACTTAGTCTAAGTTCCTAATTTTACAAATGAAAAAGCAAAAGTCCAGTTATGAAATGACTTGTGGAATATTATAAAATTAGTGGGTGTAACAGGACAAACATTTTTATGATCTGCTGTATGTTATTCATTGAATATATATATATAGTTATATGTGTATATAAACATAAATACACACATATATAGATATACATATATATAAATATTTTTAAATGACATTTGGAGGTAGTCATTATTATCTCTATTTTACCAATAAAAAAGTTCTGAGGGTGAGATCTAATTCTGAATTTTTTTTATGGATTCAATTTTTTCCTTCTCTTTTTACTGGATTTGACACAAGGAAGAGTTCACAAAATCTCCAGATGGGAGAGAATCTATCTAAAGAAATTCAGACTCTCACATGTGATACATGCTAGTGGGAGCAAAAGACATTATCTCCTTGTCACTTATTTTCATATTGATCATGTAGCCATGGAAGTCACAATTGGATGGGACTGAAGACCTAACTAATTTGCTTCATTTTGTTTCATTTGGTTGCTTTGTGGGTGGAAAGGCTGCTGTTTTAAAGTTCCTGCCCCTTATGAGGTGGCATAAAGAGATTGTCGTTAATGAAGCCAATGAAATTTGTCATGTCTAATTTCACCTTTTCAGAGAGTTGCATTAACAGTCTACGCGTACTAATTTTTTTTTTTAATAAGAAAAAACACTGCTTTGTCGAAATGTGCCTTTGAAACTTGCAAGCCTCTGTTCCTGTCCCAGCCCTTTCTCTTGAGATTGAGCCTATAGGTGGCAGCAACTGTTAGCTATTGAGCTGGGTGCCAAGTGCCAAAAGTTCTCTTGAAATACTTTGAATAGTTTAAATATTCTTGGATACTTGAAAATAAAATTTTCTTTAGATAAGAAAGGGAAAGGTCAAACTTGAATTGTGACTGTTGAATGATTCATATGCTATAGTCAACATGATATAGATTAAAAAATGGTGTAGGGGCTTAAACGTAGTTTAGAAGTTTGTGATGTGTCGATGGTCGGGTTCAGCCTTGAAGATTTGTGACTGCTGTGGTCAGAGCGGTTATCCTTTGCTCCCCATTATTTTGTGTAAAATGGGTTTTTGAACCTAGAATAACCTAGAATAAATCAATCAATTCCTCTGTGCTTAACATTCAATAAAAGTTGGGATTTTAGTGCATGTACCATCTGTCTTACACAATGAATATGCCATAGAAATGTTTAACAATTTCAGTTTTTGCAAATCAAAATGCTTACTTGCATAATGTAGCTTATACTTAAAGGGTAACTTGCAGATTAAATCCTACTGTAGTTTGAATTATTTCATAGTAACTTTGAGAGTTTGGGATTTTGTTAATCTGTTTTCCTAGATGAGGGACACCTGTATTCAGTAATACCTTCCAAGAATCTATTAGGTTCTGAGACAACTGAGACAATAAGGACTTCAGCTGGCTGTCTATAGGTGATTGCTAAAATACACTTTCACATGACTAATCTAATCACATCAATCATCTTCATGGTTTATATTCCTTGTGGCTCAATCCATTGGGGAGACAGTGAATTGCATCAGCCACATTTCAGTCAACTGGCACCGGCCTTTGTGTTTCTTTATTCTGAGGATTACTCAAAATGATGATACTCTATTCACTAGACCTTTATAAACCCCCTAAAACACCATATAGAGTAGAAGACTAGCTGCTTCTAATAAAGACCTTTGACCATTCTGCAAAAACAAGCTTATTTGATTTAATAATTTCCAAAGAGAATTTTTATGTGCATTATTTAGTTGGGCTACTTCTATCACGTGAAGAAAGTGTCATTTGCCTTTATTATATTGACCTCAATTTGAAAAAGGAAAAAAAATGGCATCACTTTTGGAACCAAAGTTTCAATGCATGCCAACTGCAAGACTCACTGAATCAAAACAGATGGTTAAAAAATAGTTTGGAATAGATGTGTCTATTCTATGGATGTTGCTAAAGAATTTTAGAGGGTAGACTTTTCTTGTTACAATCTTGGTAATAATTCATAAATTTTGATTTTCAAATAAAATGGCCGAAATTGAAATTGAGTGTGAAAAATTGAACATTGTTTTAACTGGGATTTATCTAAGATTGAAATCAAAGGGTTGATGTCCTCCTCTGGGATTAGTCTGCAGTTGATCTGTTAGGTTTGTTGTTGTTGTTGGTTTGTTCGATTTTATTTATTTATTTTTTTGAGTGTGTTGTATGAAGGGAGGAGGATATAGAACAGATACACAGACATTGACCTACAAAAGCAAATATGTATAATAATATCACCTATAATCTGTATTACTTTCCAAAAGTTATTAGGTACCTCAAGGGAATGTATTGGAAAACAAAATACCACATAACTTTTAGGTTAATGCAGAGGAAAGAGCCCAATGTAAGGCTAAGGAGAAGAAATGAAAGAAAGTGCTTCAAACAGATAAGCATTTTCCACAAACAACTTCCTTGTTGTCCTTGTACTTGAAAATACTGTATACTGTATTTCATTTGTAAATTATTATCTTTAAAGATAAGGATTTGGCCCAGTGATTATTTTATTATTGCTCCAAACTTCTATAAAATGCAACAATTCACAGATTATATTTTTTAAAGGATACTACCTTTCTACTTTTTGAATTCAATTTCATTATTATTAGGTAATACTTTGTCTGTTTCTAGGAACTAAACAATATTTAGCAGAATTAATGCCTAATAAATGGTCAAATTCCAGATTCATTCTCTCTTTTGTAACTAACAGCCCCTCTTATGTCCTTGGACTTGGTCTTCATTATTACTTTCTAGTACTCACTGCATCTTCTTGATGCTATTCTCCTTTGTCGTGAGTCGACTGAACTGCACCCACTTGGCCCTGAAGGAAATGTCCCAGGAGTTTTAGAAAAGAAATTATTTGCTTTAGGTAACTCTGTGATTCTGGATGAAAAAATATTGAGTACCTCCAAGAAGACCAACTCTTCTCCTCAAAATAATTCTTTGTCTTTGATATTTTTTGAATTCCACATCTTAAAATGCATCTCTTATCCACTCAAACATACACACACACACATACACACAAACACCATTAAATTAAGCTATGTATTATATCACATAGGAGATCTCTTTTCTCCATAGATTAATCATAAGGCTTTAGCATTATATGTTATATGACATTATTAGAGAAGAATGGCCAGATTGAGAGAGGCCAATCTTTGCATTCTCAGCATAGCTGCATTGATTATATAGCAAAATGATGATAATCTCTGGGATATAATCTCTATGATAGCAGAATTCTCACCTATTTCATTCTTTCCAGTTTCCCCAATGTTTTAACAGAACTTGACAGATAATAGTTGTTCAATAAATACTTGTTGAATAAATGAATCACTGAGAAAATTATTGCAGCAAATTTAATGGTTTTGCTGTGATACAACATCTAGCTTTTTCCAGTTTAGAATTAAACTCAGTTTTATACAAATACTCTGGTACTTTGACTTCTCATTAACTACTTTAATTTACCAGAGACTTATTCTGTCCCTATTCCCACAACAGTACTTTAGTACTGTAACTAGAACAGCAGCTACTTTCTCTTCTCTTCAACACATAGCAAACCTACCTTTATCCCAAGAAAGAATGCTTTCTAATTTTCCTCACTCTTGAGTGTTCTAAGATATTGCAAGGCTTTGCTGTCCACTTGGACAGTTGATAATAGTCCTTTGATGTAGAGGTTTGAACAAAAGATAAGAAATAGTAATCTGACTACATATAGCCTACGTTGATGATAGTCAACAAGATCATCTTGCTATTCAAGCCATTAAAGATTATTTTCCATCTGGTCATCCAATCTACATAAAAATTCACTCAAAATTATGTAGAAGCCATAAACTGTACCTTCTAATGCTCAATGTCTCTTTCTCCTTCTCCTTCCTTTTAGTACTCTAAGTCTTGTCTGTACATTTATATTAAATATAAACAAGAATGGCATTCTATGTCAACTTTCCTTTTCATGGGCAATATTGTCTGAAATAGAGTCAGAGTGTAACTGTACGTACCTTTCTTTCTGATTAAACAGTTTCGAGCAAGAATCTGACAACAGAAGCGTTCTTTTGAAAAAAATGTTGATCACAAACATTGGGAGACTTTTCTGTTGAGTGGGAAGGAGATTTGACAAAAATTCACAGTCGTTGGTGCTAAAACAGGTATTGTGCTACTTATTCATTCAACCCAGATTTGGGAGGTGACAGACCCAGGGACACTGAGAGTCAATTCTTGCATTCTTACACTTTGAAGAATTGGGAGGTAAACTCTCAGAAATGGGCTAACTAGCCACAGGAAAAATTTCAATTACCTTTAAAAGATTTAACCATCCTGCCTCTATTCTTCCTTCATTTGGTCTTCACATTGTCCAAGAGAAAAACAGTCAAAGGGCTCTTTCAGAAACATTTTCATTCTGTTGAGACTCGTTCAAACATTTTCCCAAAACTCCTTTCTAGACCAATCTGGTTTTCCTGCCAAGAAACTTACTCTCACTACTGCTCTGCTTCCTGGGATTTGGGCATTAGCTATTGATCTCTTTCTGTGGTTTTCTCTCTATTTTTGTCTCCATGCTCAGCTCACTTTCCCTAATAAATAAACCTAAGTTATCTCACTGTATGAAACGTCTTGGTCCACACTGCTCAAAAGCAGAGCCAAAAGACAGGCAGTTCATGCAGCATGACGGAGGCAAAGGCAGGGACCCTCCCAGTGCTACTCTGGTTCTCCCTCCCACTGGCTGTTGCAGCAGGTTCCTGGAGTCAGACAACGTATTGTCATGCGGATTACACTGATTAGCTGAAAGTCAGTTAGGTAACAGGAGCCCTTTCAGTGGTGTCCTTGGATTCTGTCAGGTTCGCTGTTCAAACACTGGTTTTGGGGTCCCCTCCAGCATTCCCTAATGTAATCCAGGCATGTTACTGCAGGTTCTGTTTGAGAAGGGGCTACTTACTTGTCACTTAGAATATTTTCAGTTTTAAGTGAAAAGTTTTTCAGCAATAAAAAAAAAAAAAGAATAGCAAAAGAAAGGAGAGAATATGGTGTAAAGGGGAGGCAGTGTGGGCGAGGCAGGAAAGAAAAGAACAAAACGCAGAAGTGTATCAAATGTTACATTAAGTGCACGTGTGCTCTGGGGAATGAGGTTTCTGTTTTGTTTTACATAGAAACTGTGATGATTTTGCACTGCTTAGGGATTTTTCTCAATGACTACTGAGATCCGGTGAATTGAAAGACACAGAAATGCAAGAAAGAGGGCAGGTCGGAGCTGCTCATGAGGCTCAGAGATGTGCTTCTGTGATTCCCCTTGGGTGAGGAGAAGTGCCACAGGCTACGACTGGTAGATGCCCAGTTTTACCATATTATGGTGTTAGACTGGATGCTATTAAAAAGAAAGACAAATTTCTGGGTGCGAGGGTAGAGACAGTGGTCCCAGATGGACCAGACTGTTATTGCTGCTGTCACTTCCCTGCTGGAAAGACAAGACACAGCAGCTCCCTGGAGGTGTTTAGCACTTGGGGTGAAGGAAGAAGGAGATGAGGTTTTCAAGAATAACCATTTGTCAATGGCTTTTATGTAGATAGGAATTGTCATACATTGGCAGAATTTTTCTGGGCAGAATCTCCTTAGATTTCTACTATGATGCAGGCTTTTCCTATCTCCACAGAGGAGAGGTCAGATATGGAGGGAAGGGAGAAGAGACACTGCCTGTAGAATCTAACCAAGAACTTTTTCAGACCTGGGTCTTTCTCCGCTTCCATGTTACACCCATCCTAATCCCCTCCCGGTGTGCTATAAAGGTACATATCCCTGAGATGCCATT
The DNA here is from genome assembly GCA_008086735.1 of Cheirogaleus medius. NCBI lineage: Eukaryota > Metazoa > Chordata > Mammalia > Primates > Cheirogaleidae > Cheirogaleus > Cheirogaleus medius. The sequence goes on along the minus strand of VBSM01000605.1, from coordinate 29,908,744 downwards.
TAAATTATGGAATATAAATATAACATACCCTAAGTCACCTCCAGGTTAAATCTAATGGAAATACAAGCTCCATGGAAGCCTACTATAGCATTTTTCTTTAGATTTCTGGATTGGTTAGTAACAATGCATCTTTCCTTACCCCGCCCAAATAGATGCACACACACGCAGCACACATATACACACATATATAGCACTGAATATTCTGGGTTAATGTAACTTGTTCATTTTTTTTTTTGATCAGACTGTACCTGATAGGTCAGGATGATGTAGCTAAAATCAGCCCAGCTAAAAGAGACAATATGACAAAATAAAAAATGCAGGCAGAGTAAAAAGTGTTCTTACTTTTAAAATTTAAGTATCAGTTATGACCTTGGGAAGTTGATATAAACTCTCTACAACTAATTAGTAAAAAAGTCTTCATAGAATTACTGTACAACACTGTCTTAATATTTGTGTGTGTGTGTGTGTGTGTGTGTATTTTATATCTGTTCTTTTTTTAAGTTTCAAACTCGGTGCGTGATACACTATAGAATCCAATCAATGGCATCCCCGTTTTTCTTTCCATATAGTTTAAAGACCTTTTTATAAGAATTGGTGCCTAAAATAAATCAATTTATGAATATTTAAAAAACTGAAGTACTTTGAAGAATGTATTTTCCCCACTCTTAATTTCCTTGGATAGCTAGTCTTTGCAGTCAAAAATGTCATCAGGATAATATGTAGATGCTGCCTTTGATTTTTTGATGATTAGATAGGCCTGGGGAATAATTAACTAATTCATAAAATTGTTGAAAACATGGAGACTGTGAGACATAAGAATATCTCTGTATCTCAGTTGGTTCAAGGTATATATCCCTGCTCCTAAAATTATACCATTCTTTCTGAATTCTCTCAAACAACCCTAAAATAGGCAATCCATCTCTAATATTATATATTGGCCTATTTCATTCCTTCTGGGTCCAACTTTCTAGCAAATGCACTTAAAAATAATAATACTTTCCTCGACACTATCTTTGGGACTTCCTGCCAGTTAGATGCTTTTGATATCTTTTTTTTTTCTTTCTTCTGGC
>VBSM01000605.1:29883097-29899665 GCA_008086735.1 Cheirogaleus medius | reverse complement strand
TAAAAAAAAAAACCATTAAAGTTGCAGCTGCTCAAGATGTGGTGGATTGATTGCAAAAGTGGCCCACATTAATGGTTTCCCTTTATTCAAACCCTTTGCAATGTGTCTTTGCAGCTCCTCTCATTGAGTTTCAGTTTATTTCCTCACTCTCTAAATTTCAGTTGTATTTGCTTTGGCTAATAGCTTGTGACAAATACATTATGCTAGTTCCCAGTCTAGGTCTCCAGAGGCCATGTATACCTCTGCAATGTTCCTGAAACTTTGCCGCCACCGTGAAGACAAGTCTGGGCAAGCCTGTTGGATGAGAGTACTAATGCCAGAAATGAGTTATCCTGGCTGAGACCATCCCAAACTGGCCAGATTCAGCCCAAAAAGCACTGACCAAAAATGCATAAACAAGCCCAACCAAAATCAGCAAAGCTTGACCCAAATCAGCAGAAGTACCCATCAACCTATAAGCTGATGAGCAAAAAAATGTTGATTGTTACATGTCACTGAGAACTTGTGGTTGCTTGTTAGGCATCATTATTATAGTAATAGTTAACTGATATACAAGATAACTCTGCCATTGAGTAGCAGAGATAGGATTTGAACCTACATTCTGCGTCCAGAATCCATGCTCTTAACCACTACATAAGTCCTACTCTTAGAGCATTCATAATCTAGCAGAAAAAAAATCTAAGCAAGAAATATATAATGATAACTGAAATAATACAAGTACAATTTGGTAGTACCTGCAGAAGAAAGTAGTTAATTTTGTTTGGAGTGAAGAGGGCAGAGAAAATGATATAATCAAAGACAATGTCACAGAGGAATTATCATCAGAGCTGAGTTTAGGTAAAACTATCTAGGTAGACAAGAAGGAGAAGGACTTTTTCTGTAGTTTATGAGAAAGAAAGAATCATTAAAAACTTTCAATCTAGGAAATGCTACGATGAGGTTCAAGCCTGGAAAGATCCATGTGGCAGCATTATGGTATGTATTTGGAGGTGGCTGTGATTGAAGGGAAGTGGAGCCCTCAGAGGTGGTTGTAATATGGAATTCTGAATATACTGACTGATGGTAATGGTGGTGAAGATGTAGATTATAGAACAGCAGTACTTATTTGGGGGAGAGTGGAGATAAAAGGCTTCTTGAGGAAGTGATACTTGACTAGGTCCTTGATGAATGTCTAGACTTCAAAAGTAGGAATGGAGGTGAGGCTATTTCAGGTTGAAGAAATGGTACAGATGATGCCACAAGGGTAAAGAATTCTAGATTATTCTCAAAATACAGTATGTCTTATAGATAGATAAGTTCATGTGAAGCCTAGAATACAAGGTTGATTACTATTGAGAAAAAAGGAAGTGTGTATAGAATCATAAAGCCAAGGCCTTGAAAGCCAGGCTAAGGGGTTTAAATTACTTTCGTTATTCTTTGGAATCACTGCTAATTTTTAAGCATCTGCGAGCAAGCATTTTGTAACTATCTGGGAGAGAGATTAGGGCTGAAGGTGTTTCTAGTGGGGAAGAAAGTAAAACATGGGTGTGTAATATTTTGACCCAGAAGAACTTATGGAAAGTAACATATGATTCTGTGGATAAGGATGACTTTAAGACATTAAGCTTTATTGGTTGTCTTTAACAAAAATAATGCTTGAGGGTAACCTATCTGTCTGAGAAAGAGGGGCAGATGACTTGATTTATTAGTTGTTGAGTCTATGGCTCTAGAACTCTCATATAGACATATGAATCACTGAAATGGAACTGTATGACTGGAAATTGGAAAGAAGAGCTTGGAAGGCTAGAGGACTAGTTTGATAGATATTCATACTGAGGTGGTATTTTGACGTTGCAGAAATAGATATTATAGAAGGAAAAATGGAAGATACAGAAAGGGTGATCACATAATATATTCTTCAAAATTTTGAGAGTAAAAGGCATTGATATTAATAATTATGCCAGGACATCAAGCTACACCAGGATATTCCCAAACCAACTGGGATGTGTTGACTCCTTAGAGAGAAAAGGCAGCCTGCAGAGGCTCTCTAGGGTTGGTGATTGACAAGGAGGAAACTAGGGATGGGTTAGGAGGAAAGATACTAGCACAGGGAGGGGTTACCTACAGAGTCTATTCTGAGTAGGAAGACCTGGGTAACCGGGAGGTGTTTGAATTGGGCTAAAATGCCTGGGTTAGAGATAAATGGTTCTAATGAAGGCAAATGTCACTAGAGTTATGGTATATTTAAATGCTTTTATCCATGAAATGCTATTTGCTTTTGCTGGCTATTCCTCAACTCAATACCACCTACATTTTTCTTCTGTTTGAAGGTATTTTCTACTTTTTCCTCTGAAACATCGCAAAGCTCCTCCTAAGCATGTCCCAGGACAGTTTTATAGCTTTGAATGGAATGCAGATGAATGGCTGCCTGTTTCCATTTCATGCTTTGAATTTACAGGTGCAGGTCGTATAGCTTCTCATCGTTACACCGAAATCAGAAAACATTTTTAAAGCTTCCAGCATGTCAGGCTCTGTGATTTTGGATAAAATTGGATTTTAAAGTCTGCTGAGTGCCTTTAATATTTCCTGTTCTGAGAAAATTATAAAAATAAAGCAAAATGAAACACCGGCTCTGTATGAAATGTCTTCTGAGTTTTATTTGATAAAGTTCAAATTGAGAAGATGAAATTGCTTTGTTATAAGTGTAAATTGTCACAAAAATATTAATTCTTATATTGTTATTTTTCCTATGATTTAGAAATGTTGTGGTATCCAGTGGCTCAGCAGGGGCATTTAATTGTTTGGGTGGTAGTTTTTGAACTAAGCTGCTTCTTAGGCAGGGGTCAGCTTGACTCCAAAGGGATCATTTTTTGGCTAAGATAGTAAATCACCTTGACCCAAGATGGTTCTGAAAGACTCCAGGAAATTTTCTTTGAGCTTACCAGGTAGCTCTATATCTCACCACTTGCCGTCGTTGGGTAATGAATCCCATTCACTCAGATGAAAGGTTTCAAGCAAACAAAATAGTCATTTTCTATCTTTCTCCAGTTCTTTGTTACCATAAAATAAGTTTCCACTGATCTCTTTTCACTAGCTTATATCTGTTACGGATCTGCTGAACCAAATTTGCAAAATTGAATGCAAAATCCTGGTTACTGGCCAATGGAGGGCTTAGATATGTCAACGGTATGTAGTAGTTTACCATGGTCATAATATATCACTGATTGGTTTGAGGGTGGGTGTGTGCTCAATTTTCTAAGCAAAAAAATTACCAACAATAATTTTCTCCAAAGAAATATTATCTAAGGTATCAAATAATCAGTAGAATTTCAACAAGAAGCTCTGAGAGTAGATTAGAGTAAGTTACCATTATCCTGGTTGATTGCAAAATTATATAATCACAGGTGTTTTGAATTGAATAAGAACGTTAAAGCTCACATGATCAAATGCCTTCACCTTTCAAGTGAGGAAGCAGAGGGCAGAAACAATGGAACTAGCCTACACCCACATATCCTGGTGGCCAAGTCAGGCCCAGACCCCAATCACTGGCATCCCAGCTCCATGCTTTCCCCACTGTGTGACCAGCATGACAGGTGTCTCCTGATCAGAAAACCAAAGCACTTCAGAGAGCAGTTGTCTGACACTAAGGGTGCTGTGTGAGCCAGCTGCATGACATATGCTCTGTGTTTCTTAGAGAAAATTTCAGAAGCTCAACTGTTTGTAGACGTAGGGCACATTTTTAGATGCACAGGTCACTCGGAAATGGCAAAGATGCTCTTCAGGGTCACAGATTTGGCTTCAACACCTGCAATTTGTGCAGGTGACAAGTGGATCTTTGATGAAAGGTAGAGCCATTTATGGGAAAGGAAGAATGCAAATTGTTCACCATGCAAATATTTACCTGAATTGTCTTTCTTCAGCAAGGGAAGCACTTTAAGCAGGATCACTAGCTTCTATGGCATGAATTCCCTTGTAGTCTGATCATTCCTGTCCTGATCCCTTCAAAATACTGTGTAATATCATGATTGAGATGGCACCATGTTCAATAAATGCTGCTCAATTGTTATATATGCATCCTGTAGTCATGTTTTCACACCTGAAATGAGGTCATGAGGTCATGTTTTCACACCTCAAATCAGGACACAGTCTGATTAGGTAGCCTCTGAAAAAGAATATTTAAAGTATACTGTCTGGAAAATTCTGCAATGAATTATTATCTTGACTATGTGGCTAAAGAAATGCTCATGGGAGAAAACTAGGATTGCTTTAAAAGAAATTCTCTAAAAAGATTTTTAAAAAATTATGGATTCCAATTCTGCTTCTATTCTCAAATAAAGGTGACACCCATGGTACCAGAATAGACCTCTAGCATATGTCTACAGCCATGGCAATGCAGAAATTTTAGGTGTACAATTAGTGTTCAAATTATGCAATTGATTGTAGGAACTATGGAGGCACAAGTTTCAGTTGATTAAGGAATGACATCTGAGGTGTTCATAACACTATTGTGTAAAATATATACATAAGCTAAAAATTGGCTCTAGAATAATATTTGGACTAGTTCTCCCTTTTTGGGTCTCACTGGGTAGAACAAAGTATACGGTCATGATACACAAGAAAGAAATATATCAGGTCGTTTTTATCTCTTGGTACTATGGCTGTATGAGTCTCAGGAAGGGGAGTTTTGATTCATGACCACTATGGGGAGTGCTCTTTTCCATGGCACACTTTACAAGACATCAGAATGCATCAGTGTACTCTGAGATGACATCTATACATGAGATCTGAAAGGTTTCCTCCCTAGGATGAATTTCTAATGGAAAATTCCTAAATATTTTGTGGAACTGAAGCAGTGATACTCCACATTGTTGCAAGGGATGTGAAGATGACCCAAAGGTTGGTAATTAGCAGCAATAATAATTTTTCTGAGAACGCTCAGGCACTTGGAAGTAGACAAGGGCACTTTAGGAATACTTTCTGGCTCTTGTCTCACTCCGTTTTTGACTGCAATCCACTTCCAGAATCAAGAACTTCCTTCCCCATTCCTTCTGTTTTCGAGTCTATGAATACAGTCATTAATAATTTGTCAGAGCAATTTAATCTGATTGAATTCACTCCCAGAAAAGAAGGGAGGTAGAAGAGGAGAGAGTATGTAAGTGAAATCATACCACTCAAACAAAAATAGTATTGAGCCTTCCAGTGAACCTCACTGAAATGACAACATACTCCCTGAACTAAGTTGAAATGGTTTGATGATTTTAAGCAGATTGTTTAGATTCTATATGATTACCTCTTTTTCTTCGAGCACATTGTTTAACCTCCTCACACCTCAATTTCCTGTTCTGTAATCTGAGAAATAACAAAATCTCTCTCACAGACTATTATCAGGATTAAATGAGGTAAAGTACTTAGTTCAAAACACAGTTGTATTAGTGCCTTGACTTTGTAAAAGTTGAATAAATGGTAGCTATATTATTAGTAGTATTATTACTACCAGTACTAGTACTATTACCACTATAAGATTATCCACTGCATGGCTACTTATGTAAATGATGAGAATTCTTACCCATTCATTCATTCAACAAAAAAATTATTGGAAACATATTATGTGTGTGGCTAAGGGCTAAAGAAGCAAGAAATGCAACACACACATATGTTATGTATATATATGTAAATATAAAGATACATGCATATATATATACACAGATACTGTATTAACTATGAATATAAAAATAATTATATTAAATACATTTTTTATGCCTGACTCAGAAGGACTGATATATTTGGTACATCCTTTATTTTTGTCACACAGCAAAATGAGTTTGGGTGTAGGGTACAAAGACACTGATAGGGTCATGGCCAGATGGCACATTTTTATAATTTAGTCCTGTGACCCAATATTAAGGATTCAAATAAGCTCCCAACGAATAAGGTCATCATCAGCTAATGACAAGTATTTTGACTTTATTGTTAGAGCCAAACCAGAAAGGACAATAAAGAGAGTGAACTCAATTTGATTTTGGTTTTGTCGCAGCTGGATTACTATCATCTAGGAGCCATTTAACAAACAGACAATAGACACATGGCTTTATTTATAGCAGTCTGTAGGGAAGGAATGCAGTCGATTGCACCATCTCTTCCGCAGTAGTTTAGCTGCAGAATTATCTCTGTCAGGTGGAGGATGCATTAAGCAAACATGGGCTCATTCTGGAATGTAGGCGAATTGATCTCTAAATGGGTGGTGCTGATGAATTAGGCAATGCAATTTCACTTGGAAAGTGACAGCTTTACTAGTGGGAGAAATTCAGTGCAAGCAATTTAAAAAAAAAATTTCTCGAAATAAACATCACGATTTTTTAAAAATTGTTCTGCCAATTCACAGACTTTGAGTTAAAATTATCCTAATGATTTATACCACGGATACTTCCCACCATGTGTGGGTAATGCCCGGCCTGTTTCAATTGCATTGCTCTGATGGTATCGCACTTAGACCCTTCACTCTGAAATAAACATTCCCCAAAGCTCTCAAACAGATAGTGCTCAGAGCTTCCCCCTGGGTCCTCTTTTGAATTAAATCAATTAGAGGAAGGCCATATGTTCACCATATGTATGTCAACTTGCCAGGGATTCTTGAAAGAAAAGGAGAAAGACATTTAAAAAAATCACAAATCACTTAAAAACACACAAACTGAAAAAGAGTTAACCAACCAGTTAAATCTCTATTTATGTAAGTCAAGAGTTGGTTAAAATTAGACAAGATAATGTACCTCCTGATTATTGTTATATATTGCACTTCCTTTTTTTTTTCATTCTCATATGCAATTAATTTCTCAGGCAGCATAGGAAATCAATCACTCTTTATCAACTTTTCTTCACCTGTTTATTCACCTAGGAAAAGTAAAATGATTGCCAGGCTAGTGGTAGTGGATCTTAACAAAATTCTGAAGAGTTCAATAACCTACAGACTCCATGCAACAACATTTGCTGAGCATTTTTGGCTGTCCTTCGATAATTGGATCGGGAATCCAGTTGGCTGGATTCTGGTCACAGTACCATGGCATTAGAGTTGGGACATACAGAACAGGGTTCTTGGTCTGACTTATCAACTGCACAGATGCTGTTATTCAATTTTGAGTCCCTTAGAGTGCCTCTCATGGTGCTTGGAACATAGCAAAAGTTTCATACATATTTTAAATATTGAAACATGAAGAAAACTGAGAGTTAGAGAAGTTACGTGACATAGACAAGCTTATATAGTTAGAGAACAGGTCTTCTGACTCCTAAACGTTCTGCTTCTACACTGTGAACATAATCAGATATTCTCATCCACAGGTCCCCTGCCCTCCTGCATTGTTTCCCATGTGAAGCACAGGGCTGTCACCTGGGCATTCATTATACCTGCCCACTCCCATCTCTCTTTTCTCCTTTACCTTTCGTACATGTACCTTTGTTCCAGTCCATATGTTATCTGAATTTACCCTCATGTTTCCTTTTTTTCTGCATGAGCTGTTCCCATCACATTGATAATCTTTTCTAGCTACCTCTACTTTTCAAGATCTTGTCTGCCTCTTAGCGAAATTACGGGTAAATTCAAAAGAGGCTAGAAAAGGGGGACCTAATCTGTTTTAAAAAGAGTTCGTTATGAACAGCAAATATCCTAGGTGATTTTCAGAAGGGTAGCAGAAGTACGTCCTTGAATACGTGCAGTGAGATGCTTTTATAGCTCCCATCACAGGGAGTTAAGGCACTAAGGATGTGGAAGAAAAGGTCTGGTTAGCTCAGCCCTGGAAAAATTTTGAACTGTGCTGAAATTGTTTTTAAGACATCCCTATTCTTCCTTTCTCCCTTTGGCTCCTTCTCCCTTTGTTCATCCTCTAAATACAGAGAAGGTTGCTCAGAGTTCTAGTGCTGTCCCTACACTGGCTGGCTTTACAAAGGTCAAAATAGTAGAAGTTTCTTTTTGCTTCTTGGTTCTGTCCGATAGTAACAGCAATAACAACAACAGCAAATTCTTATGGAGTGCTTACCATATGTCAGGAACTGTTTTAGAATACACACACACACACACACACATATATATATATATACACATAAATTTTTTTTTTTAGTAAAGTGACTTTTTTATTTATTTTTATTTCATTATATTGTGGGGGTACAAATATTGTTAGGATTACATATATTGATTGCCCCTGCCAAACACCCCCCCCACCCCCCGTGCTAGTGCTTCAAGCATGTCGACCCCCTGGAGGTTCCACACAAATATTTTTTTCCCTTTAGCTCTCATAATCAATTTTGGAGTAAATACATTATTACTCTCATTTTACAGATGAGAAAACTGAGACATGGGGAGGTTTGGTAACTTGTCCAAATTACTGAGCTAGTAAAGGGCAGAGCTGGGATTTGAATCCAGTCTGCCTGGCTTATGTGTGTGCTTTTCGTTGTGATGTACATCCCTAATGCACGATATATCCTCCTTTCCTCTAAGACTGTCATTGGGGGATGGTCAGTGGAGTATAGTTAATTCTGTTTCTACCTGTTTATTCTAGCTGGAGTCCCTCTTTGGATTTCTGAAGAAATAAACTTTTTTTTCTCCTCTCTATATCCTTTTGGGACGGAATATAGTCCCTTATATGATAAACTCAGTTTTCAAATAATTAAATCAACTTATTTAAATCACATTAAAAATAGTATTATCGCTTTCCACTTTCAGTCTTATGAATTATTCAGGCCACTGTCTATGCCTTTGACCTTAAATTTCCCATCCTTTTCCTCCTCCCTCAAATCTCTTTGTTTATTAAAACAATACTCTGCAACTCTGCACAGTGACACCTTTGAGCAGCACATACCATGAAATCCAGTTAGAGCCATTAATATTTTACCTTTCTCCCAGCTGACCATTATCTTCCTTTTCAATATCTCCTTTCAGAGATTCATGATGACCATTTGTATTTAAAATTTAACTCATTGATTTTTTTACAACATCCTCTAAATGCCTGAAATCTACCATTTACATGGCTATGTACACAGGTACAGAAGAGCCTTGGAGGAGAGGTATATAATACATTTATTTTTCTACTGACATTGGGGTAAAGCCCTGTATAGAGAACTATGTCTCATATATTTGTATTTTGGCAAAGATCCTTGAATTAGAGATGGGAAAAACATTGTCACCGTGAAAATTATGGAAATGCTTATAGTAAACTAGAATGAGATAATGACAGTAATCCTAGGCAAGGAAAATATGATAGTTTAGGTAAAAAATAAGGAACAGCTGTATGAATAAAAATTTATAGTAAGAAATACTAAACCATTTCGGGAAGAAGAATCATATATTTTAGGGGGAAAATCACTTATCTTGGAAGAAGACATAGATTCAGAGAAAAAATAATGAATGGAATGGAAGTATTTAATTGCATCTTATCTCTTGCTATAATAGGAAGTAAATAGACAGAATGAAATTAACGCTTGGGACTCAATGCCCTGGTGGGTTTCTTGGAACCTTGCTAAAAAGACAGGCCATATGGTAAGGAGTGCCTCTGTGACAACACAGGCTCAGATGAAATTTCAAGGATTATAAATTCTCTTGTTTCATCTCATAATTTGATGACCAGCTGGCATTGGGAAGTATAACATTGCACAATTAAGTGCCTATTGGGTTTTTTAAATATCTTCCTCAGTAGCATCCAGATTTGGCCCCTGGAAAACAGAATGTGGCGCTATTCCAGGATAATCATTCATCTGCCTCAGGAGGGCACCTTCCCACATGAGGCCTCATCCATGATGGTCTGTTGTAGTGATCTGTCACACCATATGGGGAAAGATGAAACAAGAGATTAAGCAACAGAGGGACACACATAACTTGGGATCCTGGCAAAAACGGAAAAGAAGGAAGGAAGCATTGCATATCATCTGTCTGCATAGCTGAGCAGAGGTTAAATAGTTAATTACATGCCCATTGCTAGGTCTCAGAGTCTGTCATACAGACAGGGATGGGAAAGAGAACCAGCAGGGAGCGTAAATCAGCGTTTCTGGAGAGGTACCAACCTAAATATCAGGAGCCAGTTGAATGGGAGTGAGAATGGGGCCCCTGAGGGCACTGATGTGTACACAGTGACTGCTCAGGTGGCACAGGGAGTACAGAGGAAGCCTCGGGGAGGTAGGAGGTAAAGCCATGAGCGTGTCCAACCATTATGATGGTTGATGGGCGTTATGCTCTTTTCCAGCCCAGTTTTCACCCACCCTATGCTAACGACAAAGGAAACGAATTGTAGTGGATTGCATTTGTCTACTCTTTAGAGTTTGGGCCTTTCTGGAAGAGGAAGAGACTTACGGTTGAATGGGTAGTTGGGTGGGTGGGGTGAATGCATGAATAAATGAATGAATGAATGAACACTTGTATGCAGCAATACCTCCCATAACCAGCCAGCCGTTCAGCACAAATCCTAGTGCAGTTAGAGTGTTCACCTCCTGCAAGCAGCACTAGGAGTGTGGTGGAGTAGGACAGTAGCAGGTGAGGCGGGAGAGTAGACATGTAAAAGAAAAAAAGACTCTGTGGGGGAAATTGTGTGACTTTCTTATTTACAGCAGAAGTTTTCCCATATATTCTGCGTTTCCATGGTGCTTCGATTATTTAATACATGGATTTCCATTAGCTTTGAACATTTTAAAACAGCAACCCAAAGCACATTTTAATGCAACTCTTAGGATTTGTAGACCAATAGGTGTTAGGAAATGCAAAAGTGGGAAATTGTTGCATCCAAGTGGAATAGCGAGTATTATGTAGTGCAGATGCCCTCAGCCTTCTCTGGGTGAGACTGGGCTCAGCTGCAGCAATGACAAAAGGGTTTGGTGACTGGGGGAAGGAGAAGGGGAAAGCAACCTTCTTTTTTTAACCTTTCAGGCGAAGGAGCTCACGCAGCAGGCAGGATCTCAGGGATATGGGAGAGCAACTGCTTTGTGCAAGCGCGGACAACCGGAAGCGAACGCACACAAACCCTCTCCTCACCGTAAACACACACAGGCTTAACCTATGGCTGAACTTCTGCCCTTGAGTGACCAGCGCCATTAGGACACAGGTCAAAAGGTTGTGGTGTGACAGAAAATGCGGCCTTATTGAATGAGAGAGAAAATGAAAAATTCTTTTGTTTGCTTCACTCTGTGGTTTGTATAGCGACTGTGATGTCATAATGGAGTCTAGAGTGGGAAAGAGAAGTCCCTGATTTATCACAGTCTGAGAAAGGCAGTCGGAAATTCAGCTAAGCACTGGAAAAAAACATCATATGGAAGACCTACACAAAATAAAAGTGGTCTGACGCATGGCTTCTCAGGGGGAGTGCAGAAGTGATCAGTCTCTGGTGATAAGATATGAAAGCAGTATCAGAAATTCTCTTCCCATTATGTGCAGGATGGAGGAAATCCAGATGCAGGTACACAGCTGGATCACCCAGTCCCTTCCCGCCCTGCCTCTCCAAGGCACCCACATCACGGAGGCAAGGAAAAGCATTTGATGCTTAAAGCTCTGCAATCTGGGAGCACATTTAACATATTAATATATGTATGCTATAGATACATATATTAAATATATTTGAATATATAAATATATATGCCCTATGTATTTATATATTATATAATATACTACATATACATGTATACAAATCATCTACAAAAAGGCACATAAACATGAAGCTTACCTGGCAGATTTGTTTAATCTCACAGACAAGTGTAAGAACAGGAGATTTCCTGCTTACTTGGCTATTTCCACCCGTTCAAAATCGGAGTACATTTGCAAGTTCTGGATGATTCTATTTCTTCCAGAATATTTCTTTAGGGTAAAAAATTCTGACCATTTCAATGAGGATACAAAGGACTAACGTGTTCTAATTCAGTCTATCATTCTGTTGGTAAAGATGACATTACAAAAAACAAAAAAAGAAAGAAAGAAATTACACTGCTTTTGGGACATTGTTGAACTCCAAAATGCCTGGTTTTATTCTAGAGCCTTACTGTGTGCCTTCTGATAGGTCTTTAGCCTCATAACTTTCCCTAAATATCTGAACAAATAATGAACCACTGCTTTTCAACATGAGTTTTATATTCAAGATCATCAAGCAGGTTTGGGGGAACACATACTATTATTATTTTTAATGCCGTTTTCAATAGACTGCCTTAGAGCATTCATGATTTTTGTTTTTTAAGGTACCCCCATGTAAAACCACTAGGAGCCCTCATAAAGGAGGCTTTAGCTCCTTACAAATGCTGAGCCGAACACCCTCCTGGGAGATTGATGAGTCCTATTAACCTTGTTGCATAGATGGAAACTCAGAAACAAAGTGACTGGGAGGATTAAGAGGAAGTCAATGTCAGCACCAGGATTAGAATTCACACTTGCCTGGTTTCTCAGCCCATGACCAGCTCCCCCACGGATCCCAGCTTTGTTTCCCTCCCCCAGTGAGGGGATAGGGTGTTTCCAAACGTTGAAAGAATCCTGTTACCCTTAGGCCTCTGCCTTGCAGGAAAGTCCTTTCTTTTAATAAATTACAGAGCTGGGAAGTGACTTTGAGGTGATTTATTCTAATCTCCTCACTTTATAAGTAAGAAAAAAGTCATAAAAATTCTAGAAACAGACTAAGCATGCCCAGTATAACAGGGAGGCAAGTTGGTGTGGTGAAAAATCTTGGATAGAAGTCCTGGGTTTGAAACCTGGCTTTGCCTCTCGCTGAGTCTCAGGGTCCTATCTGTAAAACATAAAAATCCATCTTGCCTTTAGTGTTGTATGAAGATGAAATAGGTAAAGTACATAAGATGTTGCAGGCACTTCTTAAATTTTTTGCCCACTCTTATTTTTATCTTTTTTTCCTGTTGTAGTTATATCATTTCTGTACATGAGAAAAACAATACTCAAATGTGCCCACTTAAGGGTTTAATCCCAGGTCAGTGGGATTTTCTGAGACTTTAATCTTGAAAATTTGTTGAATCCAGTGTTGGGAATTAAGCCCTAAATAAGCCCCCAGCAGTTTAATGCCTGGAGCTCTCAGCAATGTTTTTCTCCGAGACTTGAGTCCCCACAAATAGAGGCCAGGGGCCCAGGCAGGGGCAGTCTGGGGAGTGGGGACCATGTCGAATGTTGAAGTTCGGGAAGGTGTCACCTTGATGGATGAGCGCCAATGCAGATTCATAACTGCAGTGTTTTCTCTACAGACTGACAGCCTGAAATTCCTTCTCCCATTACCCAACGCTCATTTTCTTTGGTCACTCCTCCAGGAGACCATCCACTTTCCCAAATTAGACTAGCACAATCTTAGTCCTCTAAGGGATCACTAAGCATCTTTTGCCTTGTTTCATCTTCATGCATCTAGTAAGGGACACCATATCCTCATTTATTCTTCTCTTCAATTCTGAACTGGGAGTTTCAGGCCAAAAGCCCTGAGAGAGTGGTTGGAGCAGGTGGGCCCAGAAAGGAGAGCTCTGCTGAATAAGCAGCATCTCTGGCCTTCTATCTCCTGGAGGAGGCTCTAACTTTGTGTATTAAAATTATTCAAAACCAGAGTGTGCTCCAGGAGGGAGGATTTAGAGCAGGAATGGCTGGGAGGTTTTTTTGTTTTTAATAATCTTCTCCATGTAATGGGATATGTTATGATAAAAATGAGTGAGCATCTTCTAAGTGCCACACTATGTGCTGTGCTTTTCATGTCCAATGTCTTGTTTAGTCCTCAAGACAATTTTGTGAAGTGTGTTCTAGTATTACTGCCATTTTGCAGATGAGGGACTATGATGAAGAAAAGCTGGATACAGGGCTGAGGTCACAGATCTTACAGACTGCATAGTGGAGATTCAAACCCAGAGGGGTCTGTCTTGAGTCTGAACTCTTGACTGCCACGTCTCACCAGCTGTTCTGCCCATCTTGGCTTAAGGAAACACAAGGGATCCCCTGTCCTCTGCTCCTCTCATCTCTTAGCACCTAGGAACTCCCCTCCCATGATCTGAGAGAGTGTCTGCTTCTCTGTCTCCTCATCCCTCTGTCCTCAAAGGCCTGGGCCAGCAGTGTCCTTAGAGTCTGTAGAGGCATCACTCAATGTGCTTTTGGCTCCGGGGTGGTAGCCTGCTCGCCTGGGCTGATGGTCTGCGGGTGATGGGAGATAAAGCAATTCCTGGGGAATTAGTTGGAAGCACCAGATATGGTATTTGGGAAGCTTATGAATGAGCCTGCTGCAACAGTGCTCTCACATCTAAGCTTGGAATACAAGGAAGGAAGGGATCTGTTGAGTGCGAGCAGAACCCTCTCAGCCTGCCCTCTCCACCTGCGTCCGCATTTAGGGCACTATCGACCCACAGCAGTTCCCCGTCATCATAAAATGTGGTACTAAGACATTATTTACAAGGCTTAGGTTAGGGACATTCTGGGGCTAAAATAGTTCTATCATTTTCCACTTCCTGGAGGCTCTACAGAGTGGGGTTCAAGACCATTCTCTTGGTCTATTAGTTTCCTCTTTTTAGATTTTTCTCTTTAGATTATTTGATGATGGTTTAAAGAAGTCTAAGGGTGTCTTGACAGTGACTTGATGGTGCTTGACATAAGAGCATCTAACAAGGTCTCTATTAAGTGGTAGAGTCTTAAAACTTCCAGCCATTTCTCCAAGGCTTGCCAATTGATTTGAGAGCATTATGAATTGTGGATGCTCTTGATTCGCTTCTCTTCTTTCTCAGGGATAACTTCTGCCCTCTGCACAGGTTATCAGAGCGGGCTCAACCTCGCCACAGAGAAGAGAGGTAAGAAAATGACATGGAAATCCTCCTTGTTTTTATGGTTGCCCGTTATTACCTCATATAATAAAAGGGCAGCTCTTTCTCTGGTCTTCCTCCTGAGCCTTCTGTATTTAAAAATGAAGAGAATGCAAAGAATGCTTACTGCCAACTGTAAGAGTGTCTTTAGCCACAAATGCCCTTGTCACCTCTTAGCTTCCAGGCAAAGACACACTTGTTGGAGGAAGGTGGCCAGAAGTTGAGGACAGGGGTGTGTGTGTGTGTGTGAGGGGGTGGGGGGAGGGGGAGGGAGGTTGTTGAGGAGTGATATATTAATGTATTAATTTGGTCTCCTTTTCTTCTTCAGATAGGCTTTGTCATTTTCTGCCTTGGAAAATAACTAAGTAGCATTTGAAATGAAATTCTCCCAGGAAAAGTGGCATGAATATTGAGAGTTTTAAGTAAAAATCACTTTCTGCCTCTCTGCAGGATTTAATTTTTCTTTATATCTTATTTCCTAAATGTCATGTGTTAAAAACAATATTATGTTTAAATAGAGTGCTAAATAACCACGGTTAACAGCAGAAGAAAGAGTTCTTTCTCTGATCAAAACAAGTGACTTTTCTAGTGCAGACTCTCAGTGGAGCGGCTAGTGACTGTAAGAAGTTGTTGCTCTGTACTCTTGTTTTTAGAAAGATAAAGTTTTTCTGAGGCTAAAAAGGAGGCGAAGGCCACAATTCTGAAAGTAGGGAATTTTTCTTAGCGATGATTAGAACTTCATTAACTTTACCAGGGAAACAATGAGCTTGGTTCTTTCTTTTACCCTCAGGAAGACTTAAGCTATACCTTAAGCTGCCTACACTTCATGTGTACTAATGCTGAAGTGGGGAGAATTGGTTTCTGTACAACCCAGAGAGCCAAATGGAAAGTATTATCTATTTTGCTTCTGCAAAACTAAAATAACTGTTATTTCTTGCAGGTGATAAGACATGAGTGCTGGCCACACAGAAACAGTATCCTAAGTCTAGTGACAACTGGGGCTCCTTGCCATGTTAGGGTGTCCTATTGGAATTCCAAACAGATAAAGCCAAACCCAGAGCTGGTCGCAACTATTAATATGAAACAATCCTCTAAGACCCTGGGCTTTGCCTGACCTGTTTCATGTTATATAGTCCAGATTTGTTCTTTTCCATTTCCTTGCCTGGAAAGCCTTTCCTTCCTCTCATTAGTTTGAGGCTGGTCTTTTTTTTCCAACGTGCTGCTCAAGTTTTACCTACTTAGTAAAGACTTTCAAAGTTTCCAATTCCTAGTCTTACGTGATTGCCCTTTTCTCTGGAATACTGTGCCCCTTGGATCTCTGCTTCATGCATGCAGGCATTCATTCATGAGGTTGCCTCTGCCTGGGATGATCTTCTCCCAGCTCTCTGCATGACTGGCTTCTTCTCATTCAACTGAAATGCCACTTCCACAAAGAGATTCTCCCTCACTATGCATTCTAAAGTAGAAGTCTGTTCTGTATAGTCAGACACTTTTGGGTCCCCAGTACTTAGGCATATAGTAAATATTTGTTGCTCAGTAAATGTTTGTTGAATGAATAAATAAATGAATTCATTTGTTGTCTCAACTTAATGTGTAAAGAGTTCCAGTTTAACACATTAACTGCTATGTGAGTTGCATTTAACTCATGCTAGTTTTGAGCCTGGGGGCTTGGTGAAGCATATGCAATTCACAAGTCTCTTCACCATGGGAGCTGTGAGAACTATTTTTCAAGTCGCATATAACTCGCGTACAGAAAACAATAAAAAATAACAAATTTTTCATTAATTTAGAAAGGATCATTTTTTTTCAAA
>VBSM01000605.1:29849936-29879176 GCA_008086735.1 Cheirogaleus medius | reverse complement strand
CTGACTAATACAGGCCTTTAATGAATAGTGGAACCCAAGTACAGAGGAGAGAACAAAGCTTGTGTATGAAATACATATTTTTCCTGAAACGAGCTGGATCTTACAGTAGGTGACTTATTATCTAAAAGAAGCCCCTATCTTTATTTGTTTACTTTGAACATCGGTCCATTGCAAGTTTGTGCAGAGGAATGAATGGCCAAATGAAAAACATAACAGGAAAAAGCAGATGTCGAGGGCCCCGAGGGGATCATGTTACGTTACTTATTCTCTAACTGAGTTTATTTTTCTGTTTTGGAATCTAGAGAAGTCTGGGCACATGCTTCCAAAAGGAGAAATAAATAAATAAATATCCAGACATCTCTGCAAAGCAAGAAGCCAAGAAATCAAAAGAAGCCTTCAGATAAATGGGAAAAGGCTGATCCGGCCGGAAGCAAGCTGGTGTGTGTGTGTGTGTGTGTGTGTGTGTGTGTGTTGGGGGGGACATCAGGCTCTGACCCCATGTCCTTTGGCGTCACAGGTGGCGAAAAGAGCACAAAGGCAACTTGGATGAGACGTGGCTTGGGGCACTTTACAGAGGCCAGATTGTAAATTTGTCCATTTATAAGTGTCCTGCAGGGGTTCCCACCAGCTCTGTGGACAAAGCTAAAGCTGGAGGGAACAAAACCTATCCATAAAAGCTCCTCTTATTGCCACTGTTTACTAAAGAGAGGCAATAAACAAATTTATTATGTGCTGTTTCCTACTCTGGATACTTTTCTACCTTTCTGAACAGAAGTGTGTTCACATGTATGCACTTAGGATGGCACAGTCTTTACTCCTAGAGCTTCCTGTTTATTTATTTTTTCCTAGTGACAGTGTACCCATTGGAGGTACACAGACCTCTGAATACTTTCAGCTCTCCCAGATCATTCTGTGATTAGAAGAGAGACCTCAAGCCTTTTTCCCCAGGAACATATTCAAAGCAGATGTTGCTCATTATTCTTTTTCCTCAATAAAGAAATGGAGCAGTGACATTTGGATTACCTTTCTACACCAACGGGTATTAGCTGAACAGGAGAAATTATTTATTCTTCGTTAAAATTGGCTGCCCAGAAACCCTAAATGTCATAACCATGACTTTGCACTACATTAGGGTGAATGATGGCAATATGTGGCAGTAAATGACCTGAGCGACAAATTGTGGCTTCATTGGCCAGGAAAAAAAATCTCATGTTTTGGATTAGATGACTTATTTTAGGTCAAAAAAAGGGGCAGGTGAATTAGTCAAGGCATCAAGGGATTTGAATGCCCTTAATTAAGTGGTCACTTTTGCAGAGTTCTTTATTTTAAAAAGAACTTGTTCACTTATAATTTAACACTGTAATTGCTGGGAGAAAATGCTGCTATAGCTTAAAGTTTATCTACCCTGCTGCCTGCTGTTAACTGTGAAAGGCTGTTCTGAAAATTCAAGAGAGCTCTGTAAACAAATTTGAATTAAAATGCTCTGGAGCTCAGAAAACAAACAAAACCTTCCCATAGAGGAGTTAACATCCCATAGCAATACTCCTGGAAATTAGAGGCATGAGCTGATTTAAAATTATAGATGGAAGTAATGGCAAAAGAGATAATTTGTATTTCTAGTTCAGGCAAGTGCAGCTCATTTCCTTTTTATTTGGGAAAATAAATCTTGCCAAAATTTGTCGTGTTGGTAAAAGTGCTTGTCAGCAAAAGAAAAATAATTTGGGAAAATAGTAAAGATTTCTTTTCTGCCCACCCTTCAGGTGTGTAAGTGATGTACAGAGGTCCCACAGTCATTCAAAGTTATTATGTCTACATCACAGGTGAAGAAAATAATGAATATTAAATGGATTTTCTATGTTCTAAGAAGGAGAAGAGAATCTACCTCTTTTTATCTGGAAGACCTATATCCTTAGTTTCTTCTCCTTTGTATGCTCAGGTTTGTAGAATGATGTGGTGGTTCTTCACTTGAATCCTGGGACCTTATTTACTTGAGTCAATAGTAAAACTGCTCTGTAACACTCTCATTTGTTAAAAAAAAAGAGAGATGATAGTACAGTTATATTATATTACAGCTACTTAGAGATAGAACTTGTATTTTCAAAGGGCTTTAAGAACTTTGGATGAAAGAAAATGCAATGGAAAGCAGAACATTATTGTTTGTTCTTTTGCATGTTTGTCAGGTTTGAATAAAACCTCCTCTTCATGAAAGAGTATTAACAGCTGAGAGTGACAAGACATTTTCCTGAGAAATCTAGAGGATTTTAAAATAGACTATGTGGTATTAAAATACAGAATAGAAAAGATTGCTTTTTAAAAGTATTTTCAAAGTTTTCATGTATCAGACAACACGATGACTTTGCAAACATGCTTTCTGCCACAAAGAAAGGATGGGGCATTCTGAGTCTGTTCTTAGAGTTTAGTCTGTCTTCAGATGGAAAATCACCAACCCAAAGTTTAGCTCTATGCACAATCACTGAGGCTTTCTCTTCACCTCCTCCTGCACATATCTTTTGCTTGCAATATCCCTTCTTTAGCAATTATGGTATGTTCATCAGCTTCATTCTGTCCATGAAAATATGATTCCTCCATCAAGTTCAGGTTGTTGCACTTGCCTATAGCCCCTATCTAGAGTTTTCTGATCCTCAGTTATCTCTCCTTCCAGAAGCAGTTATTTATTTCACCAAAGTGCTTACTGAACCCTTGTACTTTTTTATTATTTTGCTGTTTTTTTCTAGTTAGTTTTGTCTTCCTGACAGCATCAGATGCTCATGAGTCAAAGATCATATTTTATTCTCCTCTAGTTATATCATGAGATTATATTCTTATTTTTCAACATATAGAATAACAGTTAAATTTAGCTACTGATAACATTATCTATAATAAGGTGGGAGTAAAGTAAAAGTAAAGAAAAAGTCTTCTGATAATATATCATAGAAAACAAGAAAGTGCAGTAAGAGACTTTATTTCTCATTTCCAGAACTGATCAGAATCTTATTTATGACTTTTCCTTTTCATGACTGATTCCAGGTTCCCTGGACCTTTTGCCAGGATGTCAGTTGGTCAAAGTTCTTTACCTGCTGCAATGACCCATATCTCAGTTTTTCATGGCTCTCAAGCCTTGGTGATTCTGCCTGCTTATGTGCCAGTGCTATTCTATTTGGCTTTATCACTAGGTCTGGCAGTGCAATTAGTTTACCAGGCAATCTTCTGGGTAGTTTTGGTCGGTTTTCCTAGTGGCATGGACAATTTTAAATGACCAACTATTAATATTATTCTCTGCTTCCAATTTTTTTCCTTGGTGGGAGAATTTCTCTCTGGATTACTAAAACCTCTAAAATAGCATAACACCGAGTGAAAAACTAAAGAGATAAGAATATTGAGAGTGAGTTACTATACAATAATCAGGGGTAACATTCCTACCTTAACCAATGGTTTCCAGACCCATGTATTTTACCCAGAGGAGAAAAATCAGTACCTCATTGTCTTTGGTTCGGAGTAGACAATAAACCTCACAACACAAAACCCAGTTTCAAAAAGTTCTCTCTTAACTGGTACCGTTCCACTCTTGCATAAGGTAATTCCTCTGAACAGTAAAACAGCTAAGAATGCAGTTGGCTTTAAGCAATAGTGGCTTAAATGGGAAAGGAGTTTACTTGACCCATTCAATTGGAGTCTAATGGCAGATGGCTTTCATGATAACATCAGTGACTCATCCTATGATTCTAGTCCACCATCTTTAGCAGTTATATCTTCTTCTTCGTGTATGTTGCTTTATGGTTACAGAACATCTGTGGAAACACCATGCATCATGTCTGTATTCCAACCAGCAAGAAAGTGGAGGGAGGGAGGAAGAGGATGCGATCAGGAGAGCAAAAACTTTCCCCCAAATTCCCAGCAGACTTCTACTTCCATCTCATTGGTCTGAACTGTGTCACATGACTTGCCAGGAAATTTAATAACTATATGGGTAATGGTGCTGACAGAATTATGGGAGGCAAGGAAAAAACATCAGAATAAGTCTCTATTTCAACAAGAGCAAATTGCTGCAATTTAGAGGTTCAGGGAAATGGATCTGTCACTGGCTGGTTTCTGGCTGGTTTCCCTCACCTATAGCATGAGATCTCAATCATTTTACTGATATCTAATTGGGTACTTGGCTATACAAATAGCCTAGTTGGCCATGGTGATGGGGTATATATGTGGTAGAGCCCACCAAGACCTCCTTTCTTATGATACCATTGAAGCAGCACTGGGCTGCCTGGGAAAGCCGGGCATCCATCAGATGGACGGTCCTGTCCACATCGAGAAACTGAGGAAATGACCCCAGGATGTGTCCAAGTCTCACTATACCCTCTGTAAGGACAAAGGAGGTTAGACATTAACACTTGGCTGTTCTATCCTAAACAGACCTTCTTCTGCAGGGGGTGTGTTCTGGAGAGACTTGTAATGAAATGCTGTATTTTCAGGTCTGGAACCATTCTGAGACTCCGTTCACATAACCCTTTCTCAATATTTCTTATCACCCATTCAAATACTCCCCTAAGTTCTTGACCATGAAACTAGATCAATAGCCACATATCAGGAATCAAAGGAGCTCATTTTGGGTCTGTTTTTCTTGGCAAAGGGAAAATAAAATTTTCAGTTAAGACTATTCTATACTGTGCAGTATTTCAAGGTGACCCTTGAAAATGACTGCCACTTCACAGCAGTCTCCTTCACCTTGTGTCTGCCTCTGTCACCCCTAAGGCAGGCCAAGCTAGGCAATTTGGTGATCAGTTGATAGGCATCACCATGCCCGCCCATGCAGAGGCTTTTTAATTGCATCAATCTTTTCAGTTTTGCCAGGAAGTAGTATTGCTTCTTATATTCTTTGGGTAGAAAGTCATTCAACTAATTAATTCCACTAAGGCAATTGTTTCAAGGGCCAAGGGCCATGTGGGGATTCCGATGGTCACTGAGGATGTCCAGTTCATCTATACACTGGGCGCCAGAGGGAGTGACCACAGCATGTGCTGCAGTTTCACCACTCACGCTGCAAAGGCAAAGGAGATCAGAATGTTAACAGAAGTAAGTCTGACAAGTGGACCCATAACAAGTTTGTTCCTGGGACCCCGGGACTTAGTGTTACCCCAGAGGCAGCATCTAAAAGAAATCACAATTTTCAGGATTTCCTTTTCACCTGGGTCAAGGGCAGGAGCAAGGTTCCCACGATAACTGCGTGGTGGTGAAGAGGGCCATTCCCCACAGGTACCCAGCCTTTCTTTCATCCGATCTGCTCTGTGCCTGAGAACCGAGAGCTGTGCCTGGTGCGTGGGGAGATGTTGCGACTCTTTATGGGGTGCTTGGGTCAGGCCTCAGGTTTAGGTTCCACCTGTCACATAAAGCCATCAGCTCAATTCCTGCATCCCCAAGATACAAGAGCCACCAGACTATTCTGCAGGTCAGGCTATTTTCTGACATCCGATTTTCAAATTACGCATTCTACCTATTATTATGGTTATACCTACTTTACTTTCTACTTCCTCTCTGCTCCATTTTATTAGGCTTCTCTACAGTCCACAAAGCCCAGTGTTGAACACATTTTAAAGATTGGGTTGCTTCCCTCCCTAATCTATTCCTTATGATAAAGCAAAAGGTCATTTTTGGGCCCTCTTGAAGGAATGGTGAAAAAGTAGGTTGAACATTTCAATCTAGTTTACTGTTCCAAAAGTCCTTTAAGTCCCCTCCTCCACATAAAACAAGGATCATCTGGCCTTTTGATGTCACCTCATGTGATTCTCTGTTTGATCTCAGTCTGAATTAACTAGACCGTAACTAGGCAAGCATGCTACATGCCAACACCATGGTGACTGCACCTGAGTCAGTGGTGACTGTCATCCAGTCCAAGGTTATGTTCTGCCCTCTTTGGGCCAACATTTTCAAAACATATGACATAAATTTCCCTTAGATTTTTAAAAATATAAATCAGGAGATCCCTGTCCTTCTGTCTGGGAATAACTCTTTCTTCCTTACTCAGATGTCACATTTTATATTTTGGACCACATTGAGGTCCTGTGCTGGCCACCACTCAGTAGTAATGAGGAGAAGCTCTTCATGGAAATTGTAAAATAGGAAGCATTTAAATATGGGTCGTAGTGTTCTTTGAGTCCTCTGAACCTTCGCAGATAGCCAATCCTATTCCTACTGTAAGGATGCCTCACTTTTCCAGCTGGTGCCTTAATTTCTACACAAAAGACCGAATCAGGTTATTTGAATTGGAATTACAGTGTAATTTAGGAACTTAGAGTGTCAATATCTGACTTTGGTTTCTGAAGTTCCCAGATCTGTGTCTATAAGCATTGAGGAAGTCTTTTCAGATGGTCTCATTATGACTGGAGGGAGGCAATATGAATTGGGGGTGGAAAGGGAAGGTCAGGACAAGAGGCTGGGAGACCAACTGAAAGACCACAGTGATCTCAATTATAGAAGATTTTAATTTAAACTAGGGTGGTGGTAATGGAAAGGAAAGGTATGGACAATTTCAAGAGATGTCTGGGAAGTAGGAGCAGTAGGATTTGGTGTGAATTAGATATGATGAATAACGAAGAAAGAAGCTTCTAGTTTGTATAAACTGAATGAATCCATTTATTGAGGCAGAGGACATCAGATGAGGAGCAGCATTGGCAGGAAAGCTGATGAGTTAACTTCAGAGATTTTCAATTTGAGATGTTTTTCTTGATGAGGATCTCAGGAAAAGTTTGGTCTTTAAATTTTTGTATTTAAGTTCCATAGACATACAGAGGATCACGAAGGCATTACTCTTCCATTCCTAAGCAAGACATGTTACTATCCCTCTGACCCTATGTTGCCTTCTATTTAGACAAGGAGGGGTTTCCTTCCAGAGATCTAGGGACTTGTCTACTTCTCTATTAATATTGATCCATTATTGCATATGCCCTGTTATTACCATGTATGAAAACCTGCATGTTGCAGCCAGTCATCTTTATTAGCTTGGCCACATTTTTCAGTATCTCCAGTTTGTAGGAATTTGATGAATTAAAGATTGTGAGATAATCTTGTACATTATACAATTCCTCATAGACTTTGTGTCTCTAAAGCAGTTTCCCTTTCTGATTAGTGGATTTGAAAATTCAGCTTTACCCTCTAAGGATCTCAAATGAGATTTCTTTCCTTCAGCCTAATTGCACCATGACTCTTTCTTGATTTTGAAGCTAACAAAACTTTCCCCAAGCACAATCTTCTTCTAAATATTTTCTCCTAGACACTGAAAAAGGCTGAAAGCTTCATCTTGCTGTTCCCTCAGTAACTCCACAATGTTGTCAAGTGAGAATGGCCTTGAATTCTGTTTTGGCTGCTGGTTCCTCATTGCTGGTCTTTAGCATTCACAATCCTTCGCAGAGGAAGCATGAGAAAAAATGCTGCGTATTGTGAAACCTTGTGTTTCATTCATCATATTCTACCTTGGTGTATAAAGCAGGCTGACCTGTACACGCCACGCAAAACAACTTCAGGTCTTTCTATATGTTTCCACAAAATATTTCTGGTAGTCGAATTTTCTTGGCTCATAAAAGAGGTTTGTAATTGATTTCTTTAAAAAGTCTATGCAGCACAATTCTTTTGGCATTAGTGCCTGGCAACAGTTTTGGAGAGAGAATGAAATCTGGCTTGGCTGGAATTTATAGATTGCAAGCACAATCTGAGAAAGGGCTATTCCCATGTTCTCCATCTCAAAAAGATTGTCACTTGATTCTGCCCCCACCAGGCCAGGATGCCAGGAGCCACGAGAGAAGTAGCCAGGAAAAACATTCCCCTTCTTTATTTCTTTTGGATTCAACTTGTCCTGAAATATCTAGAGACAAAAACGACTTCTGTTGTTTTAAGTAGCAGTATGTGAACAACACTCTTCTCAATACTTTTGTCTAAACTCTAAGCTACACATTCTCTCACTGACTGACATTCAAGAGGTCAAACCTAATGCATAACTCGTATTGCTAGATTCCCCCTGAACCAGTTCTTTTTCAAAAGAGTTTGCTTTCAAAACAGAATACATTTTTATGAATTTTCTTGGGAAATTTTCTTTGGAAATGTATTGTGGGGGAGGTGGGAGTGGAAGGGGTCCTTGCATTTATAATGAGCACTAAATTCTGGATGAAACGTGTGGTTTTTAAAAAAAGAATTTATGCTTAAAGCCAGTGGGTCATAGAGGCATATTTTTGGGTTATATTCATACATACTAAACATGAAATAAGTGATGAGAAACTTTAGCCTGGCAACCTAATTCAGGTTGTCTATGTACCATAGCACTATTCAAAGTCATTCCAAGGTCAATTTTGGATTTTCACAATCTCCATTTTCTGCAAGGCCTTACAGTTGATCTGTATCTGAAACCCAAGTCAGTTTTTCCTTCTGTTGAGTGTCACTGAACCACAGAGACAGTAACTAATAATAAAGGCCACACAAGTGCATTATTCTAGGTGCAGCACTGAACACTGTATGTACTTAATCGTCTTTTACTGTGAACAAAGGCAAGGAGGCATGATGTCATGATGTGCTGCCCAGGATGTCCAGCGAGGGGCAACATTTGTGTGTGGTTGTACCCTGGGGTCATGGGAGGAAAATGTTGAGAGTTGAAGCTGGAAAGGTAAGCCAGCTGACTGTTAGAAGATACCCGTGACCCATGCTAATTACCCCAGCCCACAAGGATTTCTTTCTCCCTATTTCTTCTTCCCTTTCTTTGGTTCTTATCTTCTCATATTTCATTCTTTCTTTAGCTTCTGTTCTTTTTTCTGCCAGTGACTGTGAACCCTCAGGCTCCCTGACTCCCTAGGGCTCTGCATCTCTGGCCATCAGTTTTGGCCACTCCTAACCTGTTTGGTGTGAACTATGTCAGGGTAGCCGAGCTACACAAGGTATTGTTTTCTCCAACAGAGATGCTGCAAGGAGGTATTTGGGTAGAACTATATTCTGTCCTTGAAATACCCTAGCATGCTATATGCCTTGATAAAATCTTCTCTTTAGCCATATTTCAAGCAGGGAGGCAGATATCCTGCTATATTGACATTCTCCACTACAATCCCTGGGACAATAGAGAAAGGCCCACCATGGTAAGGAGATGCTATAGTGTTTTCAGATTAAAGTGAGAGAATGGAAGTGCTGAACTTCTGTTTTTTTGTTTTTGTTTTTATAATGCTTTTTTAAATCTGGGAGATGTTTTTCAGCTGAGGGTCTCAGTGGTCAAAGTTAAAAGAGAACTAAAGCTCAAGAAAGGTAAATTGATTAATTGGTGATTATTGGTGATTATTTCTGAGGGTAGCCAAAGAACTTGTAGATATGTGGTCCCTGAATTGTTATCAAGAAGCTTTAAGGGTAACTGGACTGCATATATCATATGGAGTATATGAAGAAGGAACAAATGTGAATCACAAGGCTATAGAGGTATGAGTTTGGTTTCTACTACTGGAAGAAGCAGCTGTGGATAACAGAAGATGCAGTTTGTGAGGACCTAGAATGAAGTTGTGATCACTAAGGGTCATGCTATTTTCACTTAGAATCCACGTTAAACCAGTCACATTTCTCATTTTGGAAAGCACTAGGTTGGTTAAGCAGGAAAGTCATAAAAAGATTGTATTTCAGCATGTCACTTGTCAAAATCTCAATGAGGGGTTAGGAGTTCAGGTTCTGGAGTACTTTAGAGCTGCCTCCTCTGTCTGATTGAACATTTTAATTGCTCCATGTCTTAGTTTCCTTATATGAAAAATGAGAATAATAACATGGCCCATTTCAAAGAGTTATTATAAAATCTAAAGGAGCTAATGTGTGTAAACCTCTTGGAAAAACACTTAGCACGTAATAGACTCACAGTACATAATACATGTTAGCTGTTATCATAATTATGTGCATGGTTATCTCTGTATACTACCTGAAGAAATATGGGTGTACTGCGTATTCCAGAGGGTTGTAGCTCCTGGATAATGGAGGACCTAAATAGTCCTGTTTGTTTCATTGATATCAACCTCAGGTGGCACTCTCTGTTTTGTATTCTTGGCCCAGACTCAGTCTTTTTGCTAATAATTTGCATTGCAATATAGGAAGAGAAGTACTCACTAAATTTACAGGTGTAGAAAGCCTAGACAGAATAAATAAGTTGGAATATTAAAGCTGGAATTTATTTATTTATTTAACATTTTTTAGCCAAACTTTGTCAACCAATGAAGCTGGAATTTAAAAAGAACTAAAAGTTGAGTTGATGGGAATGTAAATTACTGTGACCACTATGGAGAACAGCATGGAGGTTCCTCAAAAAACTAAAAATAGAACTACCATCTGACCCAGCAATCCCACCACTGGGAATATATATTCAAAGGAGGAAATTCAATATATTGAAAAGATATCTCTACTCCCATGTTTTATTGCAGCACTATCTATAGTAGCTAAGATTTGGACTCAATCTAATTGTCCATGAATGGATGAATGGATAAAGCAATTGTGGTACCCATACACAATGGAATATCATATAACCACAAAAAAGAATGAAATCCTGCCATTTTAAACAACATGGATGGAACTGGAGAACATTGTGCTAAGTGAAACAAGTCAAGCACAAAAAGACCAATCTCATGTGTTCTTACTCATATGTAGGAGCTAAATATTAAAACAATGGATCTCATGGAGACACAGAATAGCATGATAGTTACCAGAGGCTGGAAAGAGTAGCAAGAAGGGGGAGATAAGTTTGGGATGATTAATCTGTGCAAAAATATAGTTAGATAGTTAGATAGAATGAACAACATTTGATAGCACAACAAAGTAACTATAAACAACAATATGTTAGGGTATACTTTGAAATAACTAAAAGAGAATTGGCATGTTCCTTACACAAAAAAAATGATAAATGCCTGAGGTGATATATACCCCAATTATCCCTATTTGATTAATTCATATTGTATGTCTGTATCAAAACATCATGTGTACCCTATAAAGATATATATCTATTATGTACCCATAATAATTAAAACTAAAAAATTTGTAAATAAAATAAAATAAAAAGAATTACAAGTTGAAAAGATAGTCCAAGATGCAAAAAATGTATTTTAATAATTTTAAATGTGAAGCTTACATTTAGTTTCCAGAAATTAGCTAGAGGAGTAGACATCTGATTCAGGAATAATTCATATAAAAATTAAGAATAAAACATTTTCTAAATCACTATAAAGAAAGGATGTCCAAAAGGGAATGCAATCGTAAGCTAATGAATAACTAAATGGTTATCCTTACACAATGGTCTGAGCTGGTGAGACCCTTGGGGAACACTGCCCTTGGTTCTAGGTCACGCAGATCAGAAGGGACATGGGTATGCAAGAACTCTCTATAGAGGGTGTAAGAGAGCTGGAGGCCAAGACAGTGGATCAGTGGTTGAAGGCATTTGGGATAGTTAGCCTGGAAAAGAGTTAATAGTCAGGGATTTAGGATACCTATTGTTAGATATCTAAAAACACTTAAAGGGGGAGTGTTGATCCAATGTATTGCATAGAACCTCAGAGGGCAAACGTAGTACATAAATGTGGAACTTACTGTGAGCTGCATTCCATTTAATGATCAGGAAGTACTTTGCAAAACATTGGAATGCCTAAGAGTGGAAAATGTTGCCTTGTAAAGCAGTGCACTTCTTGTCACTTGAAGCGTCTACATGCAGCCAGGAAGACATCAATGTTAGAGAGGAGATTGTGTCAGATAGCATCTGGGGTTCTCTCCATGCTAAGATTCTTTGATTCTTAACCCAGTAGCCCTCCCTCTCTACTGGATTCGTTGTGGATAAGGAGACAAATTTAAACATGACCAGTTATGAGCCAATGACTTAGGACTGAAGGCAGAAACAAAGCCAAACAGAGCACAGAGCCCTGGAAATGCAATCTCCTACAGTAATAAGTAACCGTTAAAAACAAAACAAAACAGAGGCCTCACCTAAAAACACCCTTCAAACAAACAAACAAACAAACAAACAACAAAAAATCCCAAGGATCTTGTTTAAGAATTGTGTAGAGAAATCCAAGAGGGGGTAGGAAGTAGGCAGGGAGATCAATAGTTTGCAATGAGCCATGAAACAAGGTCCAGGATAAGTGGATGGAATCAGTGTTAAGAGTATAATTAAGGAGAAAACCAAACAACCTATACAGTATTCAGATATGGAAGGTGAGGGATGCCTGTGGACCATAAAAGTTGGAAAAGTCAGAATTAATCTTCTTGAAAGAAACCAGCCTATGCTCAGAGGTATCCACAGGGATGGAGCTGGGAGGGCTTTTATTTGATTCCTTTTGGAAGAGTACTTGGAGGTGTGGCTTTTCTTTCCTTTCACCTGCCAGAGACATAAACAAATGTGCAATTCTAACTGGAAGACACACACTACTAGACATCCAAAGGGAGGAGAAAATGAAACCAATTCAAAAGAAAGAGTAGTTAAAAAAAATTGTTTGGAAGAATAATTCCCTCCTGTACTCTGTAAGAAAGGGATGTTTTCAAAGACAAGAGTTGCCTAACAAAGGTGAATTAGCAAGGAGGATGCCAAAAGCAATCATCTAAGCAGCAAAGAATTTGGAGACTGGTTTAAGAAGCCTGGGTTGAGCATTGCTGTCAACTGATGCCAGGGATAGGAAGTTCATTAATAAGAAGGGAAAGAGGGATAGGAAGTTCATTAATAAGAAGGGAAAAGGGGCAAGCATAATAGATACAATCTACTCACCAGAAAGCGAAGTTAATAGACAAAAAAAAAAGCAAGGCAGGTGTGTAATGGAAGTAGAAGCAATTAACTTTGAAATGGCTGGATTTGTAGGGGGGGAAAGGTAAGCAGACTGAATAATTTTATTTGGAACAGGAAAAGAGGAAGGTGATGGAAAGACTGATAATTACAGGATGAGAAGAATGCTTCCTTTCAGGATACAAAAGATTGTTATGAGACCCGCTTAAAAAAAATAAAAAGTGGCTCTGAAATGAATGTGTCAAATAAAATCTTCAAATTCAGGATGATGGATGAGAATGCAAAATCACTAGCACAAATTTATTGAGTGCCTAATATGTCCCAGGATCTATATGCTCTAATAAAGATTGCTTTTCTTTGAGAAGCTCATAGTCTAGGTGATAATAATGATAATAACAATAATGTTTATTGAGAGTTCCTAAGTGTCAAGTCTTGTGATAAATTATTAATATGTATAATATCATCTCATTTAATCCTCAAAGGGACCCTTTCGGGTAGCCATGATTCTGTACAGATGAAGACATAGAGACAGAGAAGATGTAAAATAGTATGCGCAATTCAGCTTTGTAACACAACGAGAAATCAGTAGAACTGTGAGATGGGATTTGGGCACTTTGACTCCAGAGCTTGTGATCTTAACCACTATTCTATTCCCCTTCTTGAACAGAAAAATCTTTAATGGAATTATTTCAGGGTTTCAAACTTCAGGCTAAAAGTTTCCCTTGCCCTTGAATATCTCCTTTGAGAGAATAACACCGCACCTGAAACACCACCATTAGACATTTCTCCTTTAGGGTGGATTCGCTGTGGAAGAGGAAACTTATTAAACTAATACTGATCACTGACTCCTTAGAATTTATCTCCATTCATTCAACAGTCATTTCCTGGGTTTATTAGGTGCCAGGATGGCGGCATACGTTATGGATGCAGAGATGAATTAGATGTTTTCCCCACCCTCAGGCCCAGCATGTTAAGGATACTGTCCAGTCCGCTGGGCCTAACTCACTATCTCTCCCCTGGATCCCTGCAAAAGCTTCTGAACTGGTCTTTCCATTCTAAGCCTCTTCTATTAACTTCCATATAACAGTGACAGTTATTAGTTTAAATGGACATCTCAGCTTGTGAGTTCCCTAATGGAATCCTTTGATGGCTTTCCATTGCTCTTGGGATTAAGACTCAAATCATTAAAATAGCCTACAAGGTCTGGCATGATCTGGCATCAACCTAACTTTCTAGATTAACCTTGCTGTCCTCTTCCCGTTATGCTTCCAATGTCCCCATGATATCATGGTTCTTTCCAAATTGCTTTTGCCCACTTAACTCCTATTCATTCTTTGATCTCCTTTCCAATGTCACCAACCCAGGAAGCCTTTGCTGAGCTGCCACCTAACCCCTCCAACACTAAATCATCTCCTCCCCTCTTATTTCATCTTGGAGCTCCTTGTGTTTTTACCTTCCAAGCATTTACCATGGTTCATATGGTTATTTGATGAATGTATGGCTTTTTTAGTAGACTTCATCAGGACAGGAATTTTGTTTTGCTCACATTTGTATCTTCACATAGAAGATGACCAAGAAACATTGATTGACTGAATTAATGAACCATTTCCTTTTAGCAGAAGGTATTTGTTATTCTTCTTCACCAAGACCTCTCCCTCTTTTGCTATCAATTTCCCACTCTCTTCACTCTCCTCACAGCTTATGCCTAGGAATGGCTTCTATTGCTTCATGGCTTGTGCATGAGATCATCTGTCTCTCTCTCCTTTGCCTTCTACTCCACTCTACTTTCTGCTATTCTCTCTGTATATTTGACATTTTAACCCTCTGAGTGATTTTTGTAATGGTTCAATGGGTTGTTATCCAGTATAGAGAAGCATCTTGGGTATTTTGTATAGGCTGTCTTAGAAGCTGCTAGAAGGCCAATAGATGGCTGTGTTTGGGTCAGCTGCCAATTTCTGATCCAAACATATATGGTCATGGTAGCAGGGTTATAGAGCACCAAAAACTGAAATCTATATGTAAGGAACTGCCTGTACCACCTTCTTCAAAATGTTTCTTAAACATGGTAGACTTCTGGAGCCAGGAACCAGCACAACATTTGGAAATATTATACATCCAAGTAATCATTGAATGATGAATGATTAAATAATTGAAAAGTGACTGAACTGAGGACATATAATAGTAATGTCAGAGCTCGGTGCTTCACTTAGAATTTATACTGCCTGTAAAACTACTATATATCAATAAAGATTTTTTTAAATGCGTAAAGACAATTAAAAAAAAAACTTATAACTCCTGATCACCTTTCCAGGGCTCATTTTTGACTGTACCATTTTGTATCTAATGATAAAATGAAATAATAAAATAATTAAATAATCAAAAGGTAAACACCTAGAGAAAGTAATCAGACTCTGAATATTATGTTAGCATATTGTAAAGGATCATTTGTTTTATTTATTTGTTGTTTTGTTTCCTTGCTTTTCTTATTCAATTTTACTCCTTCTAACTCTGGAAGTCCTTTCTAGACAAAGGTGGCTTGAGACTTTCTCTGGTGAAAACAGTCATCTCCATCATCTGCCACTCTGTGGAATACTTACCTACTTACTATGCAGAAAACTGTGTTTTTCTGAAGATTTTGTATTCCCTGGTACAAATTATGGATGGAGATTTCTGGACTCTAAAACTTACAATACCACTATATGCCATGGCAAAAAAAATTTAAAAATGAAATAGGAGAAAGGGAGAACTTGCTTAATTTTATATTTTTAAAGATATTTTGGAGCAAGCAAGTGGAAAAAAAAGAAAAAGAAAAAACCTTCTCTACATATTCATGTCTAGTAAGAACCAGGGAGGGCCTAAAAGCAGTGACGCACAATTGAGACTCCCTCTGCGATTGAAATGCTGAGGTCATTCTCTCCATAATTTATTTTTCACAATGATTTTGTTGACATTTAAGATAAATGAGGTTATCGGGGTCTTCTTTTGGGAACAGGTTATCCTGGATTACGCAGTCACTTGCCTCCACTCGTAACTGTGTAGACATAAAAGCAGTACACTTAGCTTGTCTTTTGCAGTTCTTCTCCCTTGAACTTTGTTTTGTGGGAATTCTGAAGTTGCTCTTGACAGTTAAACTAACATTTTTTTCTCCCTGCACAAGGGAATAAACCCAAGCACAGCCTTTGGGACAAATAGTGGGCTTTTTGTTCTCCTACTGAAAGCCTCTGGGGTTGGTGGCTGATGAATCACTCTTGGTCCGATCCATAGACAAAAGCCCTTCTGATTGGCTGTCGCTGGGTCAGGTTCCCACCCTGCCTTATCTGTGTCGCACCCTTGTAGGCTAACAATAAGACTGGGTGTAGGGCCATGTTAGTTTAGGGAGAGATAGTGCCGCTTAGACTGAGTCTTTGGCCGGTACCTGTTAAGGTCTGTATTTCACTCTAGAGATGTCAAGTGAGACAAGAGATGGAAAAGCACTTTACAAGGACAAACGTGCTATATGTGGTGGGGGATACAGCCAACAAGAAAGAATCTTATTTATAGATAGGACTGGTGTGATCATAGAAGCTCATATGCTGTAGGTTGAATAATTTGAGGACATCCTTTTTCTGGCTACTTTAGTTGAAGGAGGCTTTGCAAACATAATTTTTACTTAGTAAGCATTCAAAAAGTGTGGGTTAGTGCCTCTAAGAACTGAGTTATATTAAGGTAAAAAGTGCACCCGGGTCAAGAAACGACGGGGAAGAATAGGTAGCTGAGGAATATGCAATTTCTGCACTTGCTAACAAAGAATGCAGGCTCCGAAAAGAACACATATTAGAAGATGTGCTCCTATCATCTCGTTTTAAAGAGGAGGAAATTTAAATTCAAGAGGTTGAGGAGCTTGTTTAATGCCACCTAGCAAGTTTGTGGCAGAGCCGCAATTAGAACTCAGATGTTGTGACTCCTACTTGTCATGAAAGGAGTATCAGCCTTGGTATCTGAAACCTGGATTCAAGTCCTGGCTGCACTACTTACTATGTATTCTGAGAGCTTTCTAATCCCACAGTATGGCAATAAATAATCCTACTCTGCTTGCCTCCCAGGGTGGCTGTAAGGATAATATATGCTGAAGTACTTTGCCAAGAGTTATATAAGTGCAGGGTTATGTTGCATTTGTTTGCTTAATTCAAAGTATTACCGTATGATACTATCTGTGTGATAAAGCCAACTTTGTAAATAATAAAATAATGGCAATGAAAACCTGTTTTGTCATATTCTTTTACCCCTTAGAGTCTGGCAATAGTACTGGGCACACATACCGTGTATAATAGAGCTTCATAAATACTTGATGATTTATCAAAGAGCAAGATTTGTGAAATGCAAATGTACTTGTGACAACAGAGCTTGCTTTAAAAAATTTCTCTTTCAGAAAATATATGTAAATAGACTATAATCCAAAATTAATGTTGCTCATTAATGTTTTTCAGATCATGGATATTAATGAGTTTCCTTTAAAAATGATCAAGGAGATAGATAATTTCCTGCTTGTCAAGAGATACTCTGCATTATCAAGTCACAAATTTTTCTCTGATTTCAGGTCCAGACTCAGATCAGTGTAACTTTTTCAGGATATCAGCACATTCATCATTGATGTTCATTCTAATTCTTTGTAAACTCACTATAAGTTTATTGGAAAATGACCACAGAGCAATTGTTGTCCTTTTGAAACACGTAGACAGGCAATATTCACCACACCACTCTCTTCACATGCTTAGCAAAGACATGCTGTAGAATTTTAAACATTATGATACAAATTTTTTATTGAGTTTAAATTCACATGACATGAAATCAACCTTTTTAAAGTATACAATTTGGGGGCATTTAGTACAACTACCACTTCTATCTGGTTCCAAAACATTTTCATCACCCCAAAAGAAACCCAGTACCCTGTAGTTAAGTAGTCACTCTCCAATCTACCCCCCCATACCAGAAACTACCTATATCCTCTCTTTTTCTATAGATTTACCTATATGACTCGATTTTATTGGTTTATATTTTTCTATCTGGCATTATTTCTTTTAATTTCATGCTGGTTCTGAGAAAGACGGTGTTTGTATTTTCATTTTCTTGCTACAAGATTGAAGTAGAATTAAAGAAAAGTTAATTGATTTGCCACAGGCCACTCAGAGAGGCATTGGCTGTGCCAGAAATATAATAGACCGTGACAGATCACATATGTATTCAGTAAGGAGAAAACTACAGGTTAGCTTGTCTGTTCATTCATACTATGAATCTATCAATCCCAGAATAGCTTGAATAGGATGAGCAACAATGTTCATTCATTCATTCATTCAACAAACAATGAGTACCTAGAATGTACAATTTCCTAGGCTATGTATTATAAATGATTGCTGTATGCATTGCTAGTCACAGTTCCTAAATGCAGATAGTTTTGCAAGCACTGGTTCTTGCTAATCATGACATACTAAGTAAATATTATGTTCTTAGAGAGAAATCCTTTAAATACACACACACACATACACACACACACTTGTTTATTAACATTTGAAAACCAAAGCTCTTTTAGCTGAAATAGTGGTTTTCTCCTAAGAAGGGTTTGCAAATGTCTAATAACATAACCTGGTGTACACGGAGCTCATTTCCTGTTCTCTCTGACCATAGGTAGGTGCTCCTCGGTGCCAGATCGAGTTGACTATCAGTCTAGTTTAAAAGCTTCTTCATCAAGAGATCTGCAAATGTTCGTTTATATAACTCCAGCATAGTCTCCTGAAACAGGGCCCCTGATGCCTTGATGTCTAGCCAGACCTCTTGTGTATGTGTCACGCAAATGTGGGCATAAGATGTGATTCGAACAGAGTGCTAAGTTTCGAAATAAGGAAAATGGGAGGACCTAGGCAGTTCATTGGTGCTGTGTAAAAAATTATTTTTGGCATGAATTTGGTTTTAATTTAACCCATTCTTTGTTGAAAAGAAATCAAATTATTCATGGAACTAGGACCTGGGAACCCCCATCCTTCCCCAATATCATGGTCTGCCTGGGCCTTCATGATAAGAAGTTTCAGGTTATTCTATTGAAATGCAAGGGACCAAAGAGTGTTTGTTATCTGTTGCCTTTCAAAGGCCTCTAAGCGGTGAAATACTATCCCAGAGAGTGAAAGAGACACAAGACCAGACTAGCAGGTGTTGATCCAAAAAAAGGTGAAAACATTCTCAGCACAAACTTACAGTCAGTGTAAATTTATTTTTGTGCCTTCAGGTAGAGAATGCCTAACAAATGGAACATTATCTCCATGTTAGTCTTATGGAATATTTTTTAAAATTTTATGGTATTCATGTTGAAAGAAATAGTTAATTATATATCATAATACAGAATGCTCTCATATAGGAGAGGACAGATCAAAGGTTAATCTTCAGATCAAAAACACTCATTTTTAGTTTAGGTCAAGAGATTTTCAGTTTTGAAGAAATTTGCTGCTATGTGATTCTTAATAGGATCTTCTATTATTGAGCCCACTGCCTGTCCTTTGGATGAAAGTGCTCACATTTTTTGATGTATCAGGAAAAGAACTCTGGTTTGAGCTTGCAAAGGAATAAGGGAAAACATTCTTTGGCTATTTTTGTTTGCTGTATTTTCCACCTAGCTGCGGTGACCATATCAAGATTCTGCTTCAGAGGTGATTAGTTTTTCCCCAAATGGTCCTAAGCTTTGAAGACATTTATATTATACTACATATATATATATATACACACACACATACATATATGTACACATATACAGAATTGTACCTCTCCATTGCTCTCTGATAATCCCTTTTTTCAAAATTAAAAAAAAAATGTTTTCTTCAGGAAGCTTCCCTGATTTAACTCATATACTATGTACTCTTGTACAATGCCACATGGAATTCATTTGTGTGAGTTGAAATCTTGTTTTTGTTGGTTACTTCTTTTGAGGATATTGTTTCAGCTTTTCCAATTAAGCGGATGCCTGCTTGGATGAAGATGGTCCTTCCCCAAAGTTGGGGTCAAGGAGAGATCTGGTTGTGCAGGGAACACTCAATGGATGTTGATTGGTTTAACCCAAGGCTAGTATGTTTTCTGCTCTAACTTCTCTTTATGTGTTACTCATGTACACCAAAGATTATTCAGAGTAAAGTGTCCCCTGCATAGTCATTGAAGGAAAGAGAGAGAGAAGGAAAGCTGTAGAGGGAGGGAAAGGGAGGAAAGGGGGAGAGAGAGAGAGAGGATAGCAGGAGGAGGAGAAGGAGAGAAGGGGAGGAGGAGGAGAGAAAAGGGAGAAGAGATTATCTCTACATACTAGCCCCTATATTGCCTCATGGGTATACTTGATCAGCTCACATTTTGATATGAGAACAATAATTGGTCACAATTTTCATAGGTGATATACTAGAACTAAAGCATTACAGTCCAAATAAGCCCTGGAATCTTGGATGATCGGTAAAAAAAAGTAAATGAGGAAAAAAGGAAGGAAGTCAAATGGATGTTATTGCCTCAGCCTTGAGGGATTTAAAACACCTAACACCCCAGGTCTCCAAACTTACAGCCAGTTTTCTGAGTTGTTTGGACATTTTCAATCTCTTATTTTTCATGGTTCCTCCAACTAAGGGTCTTTGCAGAAGCCAGTCTGAATTGCTTTGCCCCTTTCTCTTTATTTAGTTAGATTTACTTCAGTTCATTCATTTAATAAACATTCATGGAGTGTTGAACTTTGTGCCAGACCCAGTTTCAGGCCCTGAGGATAATGTGACAAGGAGACAAGGCAGTCTGCTCTTGTGGGACTTACACCCCAGTGTGCGGGAACAAACAATAAATACAATATCTGTGACTGCTTGACTACAGTGTCTTCTTCAAACTTTAGCTCAAGCCTCACTTCCTCTGGGAGGTCTTCCTTGAAAATTATTTCCACATGCTAGATGTCAAATTCTTCTACTAAAAGTTCCTGTGTTGTAAGCTTGTGTGATGATTTGATTAAAGCCTGTATACTCCACTACCCAGGAAACTACCCGAGGACAGAGATTTTGTCCTTGTTCCTACTGTATTAACTAGTGTTTAGCACAGTGGCTGGCACATGGTAAGCACTCAATAAATATGTTTTGAATAAATATATGTGTAAGTGACAAGGTGCACAAAGAGTGTAAATTCAAATATCTTATAGAATGTTCAGATTAGTTTTATAATTCCTGGGAGAAGTAAATGAGGAAAAGGGGGAGGGAAGTCAAATGGATTCCATTGCCTTGTAAGAATGTTAAGATGCTTTCCCCAAATGCCTTAATCAGCCACACATTTAACTGGCATTAGAAGTTCAAGTGGAACAAAATGAAGGATGCAAGGTAGGCTGGTGTTGGGAAGCACCAGCAGGTTGGTGATATACCCAGAGGAGGAAAGGACAGCTGTTAAGGCGGGGTGGAGATTTCCAAAGATAAGTTCTTTCTCCCACCTGGTTGCCAAGATCCAGTTGGATCATTATCAGTTCTCACCTGAACTTGGGCAGATCCTGTCTTCGGAAATACTCACGACCAGCCTTGAACATGATTTTCCAATGCTAGATTTGGTCCAGGAAATTGATCTTGATTCCTTTCATTTTATAATTTAACAGCATCCCCAACTCTTCTTGCCTTGAGAAGACTAATCCATTTTCTAGTAGGAACACCTTAAACACATAGAAACTCATATTCTGCTTAGGATTTGGACTCAATTCTTCACCTTACTTGGTACATAGACAAAGCCAATGTGGGCTTGTATTAGCAGCATTTTAGATCTCCTTAGCCAACTGCAGTGGGGAACTGCGGAGGAAGTGGTGGTTAGTAATGGAATGATAATGCATATTATGTGAGCTGACTTCTGCTGGAGTAGTATTTGTAATGCTGAGTATAATAGCTGTGAAGATTGTTACCACAATTATATTTTGTTTTTAGAAAATAATACTGGAAACTTTAATTTATAAACCCCAACTAAGTGTATACTGAATTACTTTCTCTAGGATGCCTCTGACCATAATGATCCTCTTCCCCTACTCAGTGAAAGGGGGATGGAACTAACATTTATTGCTTGCAATTATGTGCTGAGGGATAAGTACAGTTCCCATTTTGTTTGGGGGAAATTTCTACATAAAATGGACTTAGAGAGTCTAAATACCTTGCCTAAGGACATAGCTATCAAATATCAGTGCTAAATTGTAAGCAAGCCCTACACAATCTTTTTTTCACAATGAAGTAGCATCTCTGAAATCTTATTGGATATAAATTGTTAAAGGTATTTTATCTTGAATAATTATTGTTTTTTGTCACTTGACAAATAATTGGATAATAGCAGGATATTTTCAACAAGAAAGATGTAAGGATTCTTTTTGTTGTTTGTTTTTATCACTATGCTGAATTTGGGACTTTCTCTTTGTAATATAAAATTATTTATGTAACTATACAGATAAAAGTTAGTCCATGCAATAAAGCATGAAAATACTTTAAAATTAAATTATTCTATTGTTATTAATACTATACTTGGAGTTTAGATAATATTTTAAGAGTATCAACAAACAAACAAAAACATGCTGGAAACTCAACATAACTTGTTGGTGTTCATTATTAATATTTTTTGAAGCGAAGACACCTTGGGTTTCACAAATTTGGAG
This sequence comes from Cheirogaleus medius, assembly GCA_008086735.1. Classification (NCBI taxonomy): domain Eukaryota; kingdom Metazoa; phylum Chordata; class Mammalia; order Primates; family Cheirogaleidae; genus Cheirogaleus; species Cheirogaleus medius. The sequence goes on along the minus strand of VBSM01000605.1, from coordinate 29,856,779 downwards.
TTTTCTGGAGATATCAACAATCATCACAAAAAAATGATAAAGATCTGAGGTGATGGAAGTGTTAATGTGCTTGATTAAATCATTCTACAATCCAACATAATATCAAAATATTATGTTGCATACCATAAACCCATATAAGTTTTTATTTGTCATTTTGCAAAAAAAGGCCTTTCTTCAGATATTATCAGAGAGGTGGTCCCTCATCATGAATCTTTAAGAAAATTAAACACAAAACAAGCAAATAAAACAACATTTTCAATAGAAACCTGACACTGTGGTTTATATGCCCCCAAATCCCTCTCTATAATTCTGGCTAAATACTCTTTCTAGTTATCACTCTTCAAATTTGGTGTTTGGCGAAGGAAATTTATCTTTTTTTTTCTCCTGCTTGACTTTTTTTTTTTTTTGATATTTGAAATAATGCCAGACAATTGTGTTTGTACTAGTAGTTTCTTGATTCAATAGCTGTGACATTGAATAAAAGAAGAGTGTAGATAAATGAACTCACAAAAATGACAAATATATTATATTGAACAAATAACTGACCTACATTGCAAACCCTGAGGATTAAAGTTGTACTACAGTTGGAGGTCATGAAATCCCAAGTTAAACATGTAACTTTATTTTCTTTAAATAAAAAGCTTTTTCTAACTTTGCTTATGGTAAGGTTCTGTTTCTGATACTAAGCTATTTCTATAATAGGTACTTTAGTCTTTAATGAAAGATCCTGAAAAAAAATTTACTTTGGATTCATTTTAGGCTGACACTAAATCATTTTTGACTTTTTTTTCCTGTAGTTAGAATTGACTTCTGCTTATTTCCAAGGAGACATGTGTTAAAATGGAACTAAACAGGCTATCTGTTTATATGTCCCAAATATTGGCTCACAGGTACACACAGGTACTCAGCCTCACTCCTGGTGAGATTGTTAAAGTCACTAGTTGAGAGAATTTTAATCTCCACGATCGACCTCTTTCAGAAACAAAGGGGGAGGGGGAGAGAGAAAGAAAAAGCACACACCTGCAACCTATTTCTTTTTGAAGCAAAGCCTTTGAGCAGATGGAAGATGAGATAGAGAAAGAAAACAGGCCAATTGCCAAGAGAGGTTTGTTTACAATACAGGCAAGCTCCTTCAGAAGTTGATAGGGCGCTGTTGTCATGGAAATGAAGAGAAATATTGCTGCAGGGTTTCACAGAACAAATTCCTACTACAAATGTACCTGGATTTAAAGATGATGGAGATGTGAAGGGGACAAAGGTTCCTCAAGAAGTTTGAAGTAAAGCTTTTCTCCATGTCTTTTGAGTACATTGTTCAGAGCCTGAGAATTCCTTGTCTCTTGGTATGCAAAATAGGAAATCAAAATGAATGTTGTCTGTGTGAAATGGAATTCATTTCATTCACAGGAATGAGAGAATTAGACAGTATTCAAGTGAGGAGTCAACAGTACATGGTGTATTTCAATTTTGGAACACTGACTATTGTTTATGAGACTTCTGAAAGGTCAATTATCATTATTAAAAACAAACCAAAAAGCCATTTTTAGTGCTGACTGCACACCCAGGTAAAATGCCTGCACCTGTATTGTACTAGAGTACGCTGTTCTAAATGTGCAAATATCAACTTTTAACAAGTTAAAAAGAATTTATGCCCCCATGCCCACCCCCCAAAACAAAAATCCCCTCAATTTATAATTTGTTGCCTGCTTTCAAGTCTAATCTTTTCTTTAATTTTGACCACTGTGACTTTTTACTTTTTTTCCCAGACGGCAGAAAATCTTTTCACAGTTTTGTTTTCTGAAATGTAAATTGTTTTGTAGACAAAAGGTAGTTCTGCAAATAGCTTTAGCTTTCCAAATTCTCTATTAGGAAGTGCTTAGTAAGCTATTTTCTTTCTTTTATCCTTTCTCCGACAGTTCCAGCAGAGGATAATGTCAGTTTTTCCTTTTCCTTTTTCCACCTCTCACCCTCTTATCCTGCTAAGTTTATTTTTAGGCTTTCATTGAACAAAGCAACACCTGTGTTTTTTATTGTTTTTTATTGGACTTCAAACTCCAATCCATTTCTTCAGCTACCTACAACCCTCTGTTACAGGGTTGTTTTCAGTGACAACAGGTAATTAGCAACTTCACACAGATTGAGGAAAAACAATCTAGAAGCCTGTAGAATCCTTTGCTGCCTATTACTCAAATTTAGATGCTAATGATCAAAAACTAGACTTTGTTTATTAGACACTGTAGCACAAGGTTAAAGAATGAGCAATAAGAAACGAAGTTAGGGAATCTGATTTCTCTTGTTGGCCCTGGCATTGACCAGCTGGATAAGTTAGAAAACTTACCTAGCCTACTCTAATTTTATTTTTCTTAACTCCACCAATCAGATGTTGAAGTGCTTAGTATCTTCAGTCCCTTATAATTTTATTATTTTATTATTCGGTAAGAATTGTTAGGTAGACAGTGAGGGACTCCGGGCCCTCCTGGGGACAAAGGTGGGTGCCCCAAGAAATTGCCACATCTCAGGAGGAGGAATGCCCTACCAATCTGCCAATCAGAACTTAGCATGCCAACTGCCAAAGAATATAAAGGTACAATAGGGTTTGGAAGGTGACCTAGAACAACCTAAGGCTACTTATCATGTCATTAGCTTAAATCTACATTGCAGTTTACCACCCCAATTGGGCTTTCAGAGAGGCTCATGGGAGATCTGCATGCTCAGTAAGACTCAGCTTATATAAGTCCTAACTGTCCATCAAAGTGGTTCAATGGTGACGTTTGAACCATGAGGAGAGCCCAATCCAGACACTAAAACAAGACCCCAGACCATAACCAAGGCTCCTTTTGTCACAACAGGGGGTCCATTTGTCATCTGTGGTGAAGGTATCTTGCTCTTGCTCTGTAAACCCATCTTGTTCTTCTGTCAGGTTTTAGTCTGAAATGTTGGTTCTTGGCGTCCTCATGGTTGAAGAATGACCAGACACACCAAAGTTAGGTAAGCACGAAAATGAGGTTTATTGAAGAGAGAAAGATAGGATTATAAGGCAAGAGCCAAGATATAGGTTTACAGAGCATGATACATACACCACAGATGACGATCAGGCCCATTGTCACAGCAAAGGGAGAGCCAAAGGAAGGGCAAAGAGAGAGCTTGGCTGTGGTCTACGGTCTTATTTTATAGCGCCTGGATAGGGACCTCCTTCATGGTTCAGAGGTCATCATGGAAATCACTTTGATTGGACAGTTGGGAGTCATGTGATCTGAGCCTTAACTACACATATGGGCTCCAGGTCACTTTCCAGACTTTATGTGGCTTGGCCCATGGGCTAGAGAGCTCTCTGCATTCTTTTGCAGTTGGTGCACCAAGTTCTGATTGGCAGATTCACAGGGTATTCCCTCCTTCTTCCCCAGGTATGGAGAATTAGGGTTGGGCAGGACCAAGATAGGGGCAAGAGCACCCACTTTTGTCCCTAGGAGGCCCAGAATCCCTCACTATCTACCTAACACTTCCTCAATAAACTTGATTGTACTCTTGCCTTGCTTTTAATGTGTCTGGTCATTCTTCGGCCAAGAGCACACCAAGAACTGAGAATAGACTACAACCCTACAAAATCATATACAATTCATATAATAATATACCTATTTGCAATGTGGCTCTTAATGTTTTAGAAACTGTAAATTATCATCATTATTATTGTCTTTTTTCCTCCTGTTCTCCTGTATTATCTCTCAGACCCACACAGGCATCTTCCCTTTCTCACTCACATATCATTGCTGTCTGAACAGTACTATGCCATCTGGTAGGATTTGCTATAATTCTCTTTGGAGGGATTCTCTCAGAGAGTATGCTCAAGATCTGCGTATTCAGAATTACCTGTAAAGGTTTACCTGGGCTCCTCACCTTCATTATTCAGTAGGCCATTGGCAGATGTGAAGAATTAAACAAAGGAACCAAAGCAGATCAGAGGATAATACTGGAGAGGTGTTCAGTGTTTGAGCTTGAGCTAGAGGAGATTCCTTTTTAAATATTGATTGTGTCTCTTAAAAAGCTATGTGACCTGGCACCAGTTACTTAAACTCTCTGTGCTTCTGTTTCCTCCTTCTAAAACACAGAGACATGAATAATACTCGCCTAAGTCGGTTGTTTAAATGAGTTAATACATGTAAAATGTTTTATAGCAATGTCTGGCAAAGAATAAACTATCATCTAGTGTTAGCTTTATTACTGGGGAAGGAAAGGTTCTTGTGGGATTGTGGATATATTTTCTGATGATATTCACCTCCTGTTATTTCCAGAGTTGCTAGATCTTTTCCTACTTTTTAATTATTTTATGTCTTTGTTGATCATTGTTTTTTTTCCCCTCATTTCTTTGTTTATTTTGCCTCCAAGTTACACATTTTCTATTCTACCTAAACCAGTCTTCACTAAAGGAGAAACCCTTTCCCATTCTTGCATTATCATAGGCTTCTGAAAAGAGAAGGAAGGTAATTAGCTCATCTTACTTCACTGAAATATATTGCCCACTTAAAAGCAATTAGTAGTTCTGTGGTTCAGGAAAACAGGATATTGATTTTTTACTTTCTTTGATCCAGTGGAATAGTTGACATGTTTATGTTTCATTCTGCATTGCAAAAACTTGGAAGTGGGACCCTGTTTCACAAGTAATGCCAGCCTTGTTTGTGTATAATGGAACATTATGCACCCAATAGAAACTCAGGACCTGTTTATTAATGGTTTTTCTTGTTTTAAAATGAGGGATGCTGAAACATGCTCCAAATAAGGTTGACAATTTCTAAAAGCAGTAGCAAGAGGAAATGTAGAAGATGAGAAATTGTTCCTAAGCCCCTTCTCTTCTGAATCTTCTCTCTTTGCCTTCCATTATTGAGCTTTTAGAGGGTAGAGATAGGCTTCAATTATTGCTACTATTCTCAGTTAATGGTGTTAGTAATTTACTGCAGGGTGTGGGGGGTGCACTGAATTTTAAAAAGAAAATTCAAGAAGGCCTGGGACCTCTTCATAACATATACTTAAGGGGAAATAAAAAGTAGCCCATATTTTGGGTGAGTCACATTTTAGCTCCTTAACACATTCTAAGACAGGGTAATGAGAGAGCCTTGAACCTTGTACTTCATTCTCTGTTCTTCATCTTATTCATTTGTAAAATAGTGATAATAGCACTATCACATTGATGAAGATTAAATGTGTCTGTAAGCCAATGATAATAATGCCTGTCATAAAGGAAGGGCTCATAAAATGAAGTTGTTACTATTATTCTCTTCTATATGTTACTCTCTGCAGCTGTGGTTTGTGGGTGCAAGATGTCATTGCTTATCCTTCCCTCAGAATCTTTCTGTAGAATGTTCGTCATGATCCCATCGTTGTTTGGCCTTCGTATTACAAACAGATGATGGCTCTCTCCTTGCCTCACAAATGAACTGGAACTAGAAGTAGGAAACTAGCTTGAGTTAAGATCTGTGAAGTCTCTCATTTTCTCGGTAAAATGGGATTGACTTTATTCCAAATATTGTTGGTTTGTTTTATAAGGGAGAAAAGGTCTGGCCGCGGTTTCTTGGATGGGTTTGAGTATTGCTTGGTGTTTTTAATCACCAAAGAAAGATCGATTTTATTTCTCTGGAGTAGACTTCAGTTTATATTCTGAAGTCTTAATTGCATCTGGAAGCCAGAGGCTGAAGGGTCACCATTTTATAGCAAGTGTTTTAGGCAGGGTAAGGTGAAGCTATTGTAATTCCCAAATTTCAGTGGCTTATCACACTAATTTTTCATTTTTTTTTTGCTCACAACACAGTTAGGTAGAAAACAGGGGTGGGGGCTCTGGTGCAATTCAGGGCCTCTGCCACCCACTCAGTCCACAGGGTCTCCACTGGACTCTCTGCAGGTGATTAGCAGATGCATGAAGATGACAGTGTGGTAGGTGTGTGGCAGGCTAGCCATCGTGCACAGAACATTCCTCTTCTGCCCACAGTCCTTGGTGCAGAACTCATCACAGGGCAGCACCTAACTGCAAGCGAGCCTGGGGGATGGAGGCCAGTTGTGTGCTCAGAAAGACAAAGGAAATGGTTGGTGAACAACTAGCTTCTGCCAAAGCAAGATAGTTGGTTCTACCAATTTTTAACTTATGAAACATTTCTCATACACTATACACGCACATATGTGAAAGTTACAAGAATAATAGCGAGTACCCAGTTGAAGAAATGATATGTTATCAATGCAGGTGAAGTCTCCTATGTGCCTCTTTGTCTCTGCTCAGTCTCTTTCTGTATTGCTTGGGAATAAACACCATTTTATTTCTGTGCATTTTGGTTATCATTTTATGGAAGACACATTTGTACTCATACATTAAAATTTTTTGTTATTTTTGGTTTTGACACAAATGGCATCCTATAGTAGGTATTCTTCAGTGACTTAGTTTTTTCACTGCTTTTTATGATACTGAAATTCACCCATGTTGATGTGTGTAGCTGTAATTGATCCATTTTTACTGCTATATAGCATTCCATGTGTTAGATAAACCATAGTGGATTTATTCAGTTTCCCGGTCTTGGGCATTTGGGTTGTTTTTGGGCTTTTTTCTTTTTTGGAAGCAATGCTTCTATGAATATTCTTACACATATGTCCTTACATATATTTGAAATTTACTCTAAGGTATGAATCTTCCTCCTACCCCAGAACATCACTCTGTTAAAAATTTATACAGTAATCCTTATCCATTAAGGAAAACCTAAATAATGTAAATTTCCATTCATTCTGGCTGGCTTGGTGTGAGTTTGTTGCTATAGAGTGCTGGCTTCACGGAGTGTGAGCTAAGTCAGACTAGAATATTTTTTTTTTTTT
>VBSM01000605.1:29764116-29848212 GCA_008086735.1 Cheirogaleus medius | reverse complement strand
TAGTACTTGTCTGTGGCCTTTTAGGAACCAGGCTGCACAGAGGAGGTGAGCGGCTGGCACGCAAGCCAGGATTCATCTGTATTTACAGCCTCTCCCCATTGCTGGCCTCACCGCCTGAGCTCTGCCTCTTGTCAGATCAGTCACTGTCTCCCATCACTGCCAGATGGGACCATCTAGTTGCAGGAAAACAAGCTCAGGGCTTCCACTGATCTTGCATTATGGTGAGTTGTATAATTATTTCATTTTACATTGCAATGTAATAATAATAGAAATAAAGTGCACAATAAATGTAATGCTCTTGAATCATCCCGAAACCATCTCCCCTTCCCCGGTCCATGGAAAAATTGTCTTCCATGAAACCAGTCCCTGGTGCCAAAAAGATTGGGGACCGCCGCTCTAGACTGTCTGTAAGAATGACAGTATATTAATTTCCTATTGTTGCTGTAACAGATTTCCACAAACTTAGTGGCTTAAAGCAGCACATATTTATTGTCTTACAGTTCTGGGTATCAGAAGTCCAACACACCTTATTAAGATAAAATCAAGGTTTGGCTCTCTCAGGGGGCTTTATGGGAGAATCTATTTCTTTGCCTTTTCTAAGCTTCTAGAAGCCAACTGGGTTTGTGGTCTTTTTCCCTGTCTTCAAAGTGAACAGCATAGCATCTTCAGATCTCTTTCCTGCTCTGACACTTTTTTCTCCCTCTTATAAGAACCCATGTGATTATATTGGGACCACCATAATAATCTAGGATAATCTTCCCATCTCAAGATTCTTAACTTAATCATGTCTGCAAAGTTACTTTGACATGTAAAGTTACATTTTTACAAGTTCGGGGTATTAGGATGTGGACATCTTCAGTGGGGGAAGCATTATTTTGCCTACCACAGACAGTTTGGATAATCTCTAAAGTATTTTCTACTTGTTTTTATTATAGGTTAGTTTTGCAGATTTTACAATTTTTCGGACTCTCAAATATGGCTTACTTCAGACCCAAATCCTAGTATTATCCTCTCCATCTCAGCCCTTATCCCACCTCTTCTTCATTCTTGCAGAAACCTATTAATAACTACCTTCCCCTACAGAGATCCTTGACTCTCTATTTAAACCCATGATTAGAAACAAACCCAGCTTCTAATTTCTTCACATTCCTTCTCTTGCATAAATGATACATATTTAGCCTGACATACTATTTGCAATTCAAATGTTATTCTTTGCTGATGTTTTATCTTATCAATCTACTTATTCATAAGTGATGAAAGAAGTGACTTAGCCTCCCTTCTTCTCTATACTTTAAGGGTAGTTTAGTGAAATCTCAAGGATTAAAAAATATATATATTTTATTTGGAATAATCAACTGGGTTTTAGGATCAGAAATATGAAGTAGCAGGCACCATGTTATTAATATCTCACTAAATACTTGTAACATCTTATCGTAAATCTTCACATTTCTGAAGACATTGGTAGAGTGTTTCTGGAATTTGCCAATTAACAGGGGCTTGTTTCTTTCTTATTACTCTTGCATTGTCTTTCCATAAAAGCATCAAATGGAATTTCATAAACATCGACATATGTTTTCTTTATTTTTTTTGACTCTTCTCATCAGGAGAGAACCTCATTTTTAAACAGCTGTATTTCTGATTTGGCCTTGGCTGATGCAACGCACTTGTAACTGTGGGTGAAATAATGGGATGGGAAGTGTCAGAAATGCTGGCATTTTATCAGGCCCTTATTGAGACACTTAGAAAGATGGTGATTGCTTATTCATCCAAAAATTCTCTACCTCCCATTTAAGTGTCTGCTTGCTTCAGCTAATTGTACAATAATGAAGAGATCCACCCCTCAAAAGATTCTTTGGAAATGTAGCAAGTATGGTAAAGACTAAATTTCTTCAAGTGATACCTGGAAAAGAAAGCATTTGCTTTCTGTTCATTGTGAAAGCACAATTTTCAGACCTTTTCAATAGGGCTTGAATTTTACTATACTATTTAAAGAGCTGCTATTATTTTGGGCTACTTCTGGCAATTCTCATGAAAATGATAAACTGCTAAGGCCTGAAGGCTTGACACAAACTGTCGCTAGCAATGTGTGTGTGTGTGTGTGTGGGGGGGGTAGATTATCAGCTTTGATGTATTAATTCGGTGGTACCTCTTGCTCCTTAATCCTCTTCCTTAAAATTTGTATGAAATTCAGGTAAAAATCATGTCATCCTTGCAGGAATCTATCATATAGAAATGAGGAAGAATGCTTCCAACTGCTTTTTCTCAATTAGGGCCACCTTTTGGGTGTGCAAATCCTGAGGCAAATATTTATTTTTTTGCAAGGCCTGTGTCTATATAAAACCTATTTTTAAAAAATTTATTATAACATTCATGAGGTCATGTATAGTGCCTTATCAATGAAGGTTTAGAATAATAAGTAGAGAAGAGGTACTTATTTATTTGCTCATTGTCCAATCAGAGCCTGTGAAGGTTCTTTGAAGTGTTCAGGCACCAGATAGTCATGCTTTTAATTGCTAAATGTAGCAATTCCCACAGCCAGAATAAGGTAGCAGTGTTGCAATTGCTACTACACTCTTTACCCTGTTTGTATTAAAACAATGTTCGTCTTTTTTTTTTTCCTTTTTTCTTTTTTATTTCAGCAGATTATGGGGGTACAAATTTTAAGGATTCAAATAACGCCCTTGCCCCCTCTCCCCCCACAAGTCTGAGCTTCAAGCGTGACCATCCCTCAGACGATGCACGTCTCACTCATTGTGTATGTATATACCCGCCCCCTCCCCCCCTCCCAACGTTGGTCTTTTTGCCTCTGAAATTCCGCAGTACCATGTGTTCCATTTACCTGATGCTGGTCGCATCGCTGCTCACAACCGGTGCCACACATCCCATGGCCGGTGAACACTGGCTTCCACAGATTCTCTCAAAGGTTTTTATCTGGCTTTGTCAGTGATGGTGGCAAATGCAAATCTCATTTAAAGTACACAGAAAATGTGAACACTTATCCATGTTCTGGTCATGTTATTGTGTGTAGTTTTGTAGCACAAACATAGGACAAATACATATTCCAACCATGTCTTCTCTTGAAGTCTTTGGGTCATAATCACTGCATTCCTAGACTGTGACATCTTTTAATGTTGATCAACAACCTGCCTTCCGCACGTGGCTACCAGCAGGAAGGATACATGAGGGGCCATAGGCAGAGTGAGAAAAGTGATTCTTGCAAGGAAAGTGCATTCCTTATCCAGTTTGGCTTAAGATCAACCCAGCGAGTGTGTTGTCACCACATGGGTGGGAAGGGCCTGTTTGCAATAGGGAGCAATGAACGTACTAAGAGCTGATAGATGTGGCCACCCTGCAAGACAACCTGCCACACAGAACAGAAATGGGAAAGGGGTGGGGTGGCCATCCTTGCTGCCAGTGCAGGGTGGGGAGGGGTCCACTTAATAAAGGATGGCAGCACTACCCACCATCCTCAGGTGTTCTAGACCCCAGGCTCTACTTCAGTGGGCATATGCAGAGGGCCCATACAGACTGCTTTGGGTTGTCCTTTGTCTGATGTGCCTATGGTAAAATTGGTCCTTTGCCTAATGTGAACAAAAGTCTATCCAAATCAGCATGTCAGCAGCACTCTTCTGGCAGCTCAATTACCACATTAAACAATGAAAATGATCCACTTGCATAGAACCACGTCCCAGCCACAGAACTTGAAGACCACTCCGTAGGTATAACTAAGGGCATCTGGTCAACCTCATATTCAAGAGAGGTGGATTAAGAGGATTAGAGGTATGGAGAACACCTCAAAGGGGTGGAAGAGAAACTGGGGCCCCCCTGGGTCTTGACCAAGCCTTGTGGCAAGTGGCCCCTGGTGGTCCCAGACAAAAGAGGGGGACTTGGAAGAAAACATTGAGGATGGCCCCTTTGAAATGCAGCAGGGGTCCCACTTCCTTGGATCTAATGACCTCAAGTGATAACAGGGATATGTATGTGGGGGTTAGACTGACTATATGGGTATGAATTCTTATTTATTTTAGTATTAGCTGGCTGGGTGCATTGTCTTCCCCTCTCCAACCCATTATCCATTCATCAAACAGTGACCGAGAGCCTTTGATATGCCCAGCAAGGCCAACTTATCCATTAAGCCCTAAGGCCAACAGTACTTTTAGGGGTCCAGAAAAACGTTCTTATTGCTTTTACAATCACAAGAAAAAAATTAACTTTTAGGTCCAAGAAAATGTTTTAATATATAGTATTAATCTATTCATCTTTAAACCAACAGCCATAAGAAATAATTTTTAATTGTTAATATTTTGTTATGGAAGAAGAGGCACACAAAGACTAAATTGCCCAGAGCCCAGGGAGACCATAATGCAGCCTGGTGACCAGCCTTGCACTAAGGCCTAGGGCTGCAGCAGTGAGCAGAAAGCAGTCCATGAGGGCTTGAGGAAAATGGAAAAGAACAGAGGAAGTTACATTACAATATAATGCATTCTTCCAACATGCTTCCAACATAATGCATTCTCCCATTAAGCCAAGGGAGCTTATGAAAGACTTGGTAGCAAGATTAGGGGTATGTCTGTGCAAATTAGGGATGGGTTGGAGGCAATTGTCTCATTTCACCATGTTGTATAGCCAGTTCATCTTGTAATTGATGCAGATGATGATCCAAGTGTATTAAAGTCAGCTACTGGTAGAGATTTAACTTTGATAATGGTTGCTTTGAAATATAAGCATCCCATCTGAAAGCAGTTTTTAAATAATTGTGAAATGTGTAATAAATGTATATATAATTTGCTACCTGGCTCTGTGTTCACGATTACTTCCAGGTTCCTTAAAATTATCCAAATCGATGGTAATCCTAACATACCCTATCTGAGCTGCAGAGAATGGAATGGATATCTCCAAGTGATGTCTTTTTAAATACCTCCCAGGTTGGTGATCTCATTACCTCTCAAAACTAGTCCACAAAGGACAACTTTGTATTTTAGTAAATTCTTTCTGTAACTTCTTACTATAAAATAACAACAACAAAACCAAAAACCTTCTGTATATGTATTTTACCATAACAGATAATGATGTTAATATATATGCGTCATTAGTTTGGGTTGTATTTGATAATACCCAAGTTTCTTTCAAACCGTAAGTGCCTAATTTATTTACATTTTATTTGATGAAAGCAGGCATTCAGTTAATGACATGTACTTTATTCAACAAGCAAACACTGACTGAGCATCCACTATTGTGCTAGAAATACTACCATTGTGGGTGGCAGAGGGGACATTTATGTAACACAGTCCTTATCATCAAAGACTTATAATTTAGGGGAGATTATAGGCAAGAAAAACAGTGGCTACAATTACTTTATGGTTATCTTCCATGGCAGACAGACCCTCCACCCAAAGTTTGTTTTAGATATTGAGATTTCTGATGCCACATGCACATGGAAAGGATATGAAAATTTTTATTACTTATGAAACTGAGATCTCTGAGACAAGAAGAGCAGGACTTTCAAGTAGGTCTGAAATGCCTTAAGAGAGCAAGGAAAGGTGTCTGGCTCTGGGTTTTTGTTGTGGTTACAGGAGGAAGCTGGGGTGACAGTTCCTGAATATGGATGGGGGCTTGTGTGGCTTGAATCTCCCACCAGCGTGAAATGAGGGAGCATCCATGTTGTCTTCTCGGCTTCTCCAGATACATGGCACAAGAAAATGAGAAAAGAGTGAAGCTTAAAGGCTCTCAACATCAAATACCTAAAAAAATAGAGTCAGACTTCTATTATAAAGATGATGTGATCAAAAGTTCTACAAGGAAGGTTTGCAAGAGGTGTTTACCTCAGATGGGCATCTAGCCCGGTCAGGGAGGCTTCCAAAAGAGTTCTTGGAGAAAAGGGCTCTTGAGCTGAATCACAGCGGGTAAAAGGAAGAATGAGAGGATGTCAATCATGAAATTTAATTCAAGGCAGAGCATTTGCGGTGGAAGGATCTCGTGCTTGAAGCACCAAGGGGTAACAGTGTGTAGTACCTTGGGCTGGAGAAAACTTGTATGATAGGGAACACGTGGAGGCACAGCAAAAGATGAGCCTTAAGGATTTGAAGTTTGAGCTTCATTCTGAGGATGAAGAAGAATCATTGTGGAATCAGATTTGCAATTTAGAAGGTGACTATTCCGTTTAGAAAGCTGCCTGAGGTTTAACAGGAAGAAAAGAAGTAAAATTTAGGAACAGTGAGAGAGATGTGACTTCATTAGTTACCCTTCTCTTGGTAATCACAGTCTTCATTGAAAGTAGCTGTTCTCAACATAAGCTTAGTGCCTTTCTGGTAGGGGTGTGTAGTAAAAGGTGGGAAACAGGAGGGGGATGAGAACCTCTTGGTTAGTCTTTTCAAACTACAAAAATCTCTATGCTGTTCCAAACCATTCTGACACATCCCCTAGACAAAGAAATTCTCTGTTTTTGTTTTTTGTTTGTTTGTTTTTTAAAAACCTGTTTGGGTGATTTAGGTATATGTCATCCTCCTCTTAGCAGAGAATTACTGAACTAACAAAGCAAAGCTCTAAGAGTGTATTTCAAGCTCAGGTCCAATAGGGACAAGGTGTTGAGTTAGAGGATGGAAGGGGAGCGATGAATAGTGTAATGCTTTTGCAGATTATTAGAATCATAGAAAAGCAGGCTCCAGTGTGGTTATAAACAAGAATAGAAGACCTAGTCCTGGTTCTTTAGAAATATTCAGTTTAATGGAAGAGCAGCAAATAAATAAATAAAGAAAAACAATACACAGAAAAAGGCAGGGGAAACAGACACCTGAAATTGCCAAGAGGAGCTACACTCTGAAGAGAAGCTACGACAAGCTAAGTCCTCATGTGCCCAAGTACGCTGGAATCCCTTCCTCCTATTTTTGACATGAGAACTAAGAAAACTTTCAGGACGTTTGAGACTGGGAGACATCATCAGGTAACCTTGAAACTTTCCCGGCCAGTGGTCTTTTTCTTCTTGCCCACATTTCAGGTAGCTCTCCTGGAAATCCTTCTATGACAACTGGAATCAGCTGCCATGGAACCATGGGCTCTGTGCTGTTGGAGGCAAGAGGAGCTGGTCTGCTGAGCAAAGGCTCTTTTTTTTTTTTTTTGCAAAGCAGGAAGCTACAGAGTTGGGGGAGGGGGAATTTGATTAAAGGAAGAAAACCTTCTGTGACCAAGGCAACCAGAAGGCCCCCAGAAGCCTGTGGGAGCTTGGGGGAAGAGGCATGAAGAAGTCCTGTAGATTTGTTACATCAAGATGTTAATGTTTTTAATCAAGGTTCCTAGGTGACCCTTAGGCAATTAACTCATGGTCCACTTGCCCTATTATATATCTTCAGCTGATTCTTCTCTTTGTATGTTCTCCTCTCTTTTCCTGACTGGCACTACTAACTTTGAGAAGTGGTTTTGAGCTGCTACATCAGCATTCATTTAATCCTATTGCTTAATTCATTTCTTTCTCTTTTGTAGCAGACTGGAAAAAGGAGGAAGTTATTTCAATCAAGGTTTTATCCTTCTGAGAGAAAAGGGAATAATTTAAATACGTGAAACATGGTATTTCTAAAGCCAAAGCAAGCAGCCTAATAAAATAATTCTGACCATATGAATGAATCCATACTTCATTTTCATTGCCAGGTGCACCCTACAGGAGCTGAAATAGCTTTATAGATCCACATTCAGTCAAGTGATTATAGGAAAATGGTTATAAAAGTACTGTTTTAGAAAATTAAAATTCTGAGAGCATAATTGCAAATATATGGCTTAATAATATTAGACACTGTTTTTAGCATTGCATGAATTTAAGAACAAGGTGAATTGACAGTTTGTATTTAACCCTACAGGTTGATATCAAACAAAGTTTGAACTGAAAATAAATTACAAAGAAAAATAGGCAAAAAATTAATTAATAAAAATGGCATTTACATAGAAGAAACCTATATTGTAACTCAACTTGCTGTTTAATATTATTTTAAAAATGCTTTATATATCACATTCTCCCCTCCTCATCTGGTACTATTTAAATTTTTTACTCCCTAGTTAGTTTGTAGAGTATTGATTCCTTAGGATATATATGGTTAGTTGATTATTATCTATGATTCATCAGGGCAAGTGTGCTTCATTAATGGATACGGCCAGCACAAAAGGTACTCAAATATTCACAGAAAATAAATAATATTCATTGGATAGGACTGCCAAGAGCACAGACTTGACCCAGTAGGAAAGATTTACAATTTAGCTAAATTTCTAAGAGTTAAGTTTTCCAGAGGAGATAATACCCGGGCACAGTGGCAATATGCTTAAACTTCGAAAGAAGTAATCTGTGCCCATCTTCCCCTGCTGTCTCCAGCATTTCTAGGGAATATGAAGGCTGACCTGCTGGCTTCCAGGTAAATTCCTGAAGAAGATTCACTTTACAGCTCTTTGATTTTGTCAACTACAGAGCAAAATGGGAAAGAGAGATGAAGAATGGTTCATCTTGGTGGTTAAGTGTTCTGTTTTTCATGACATCACTTACTGTGTTTTGAATACTTTTTCTAGAAACTGATTGATTTGCACAAGTGTATCTACATTCCTTCAGCTGCCTTCCCAGTTGCTAATAGGGATTTATGAGGTAGCTTTCCTAAGCTTTGGGAAAGCCTTTTTGGTCACATCTTATAGTTGGACCCTAGGGCAATCCAGACCTCTTTAGGGACCCTGACTGTAATCTATCCCTGTGTATGCTCTCTACCTCGATGGAAAAAATTAGTAAACTGTCCACCATTTTTCATTGTTAAATATATGTACCTGAGCTAAAATTACTTTATCCAGCAAAAAAACTTAGTTTTAATCCCATAACTAGGTCTGAGAAGAAGCCAAATCCATATAAGCAAACAGAGTTGGACTCTGGCAAGAACTAGAGTCTGAGAAATTGTCCACCACCTGCTCAATAATTCCAAATATATTAATACTAGGGTGATCTTAGATAGATCTAACTAATTGGTTTGATCATGCCAAATCAAAAGACTGGGAATCCCAAGTGTCTGAAATTCAGGTGTCTGAAATAAGGTTCATAAACTTATAAAAATAATGAAGTCAATGCTATTTATTGAAAATATTATTAAACTTCAGTAATAAAAATCACCTTTAATCATACTGTAATATACTGCATTTTGGCCTGTAGCCTGAAAGGGGGTTTTTGTTTCATTTTATTAACTTTGAAATACTATGTTACATAAATTGGAGCTCAATTAATATTTGTTCAATGAAATAAACAGTGCACACCTGGTAATAAATATAATGCACTTTAAACACATTTACAGAATAGTTGAATTAGTACTATCTTTAGTAGGTTGTCTTTTTTTATTAGCCTTGCTATGCCTTTTTCCTATTTAACCTTTTTTTTCTATTCTTACTCTAAATACTATTCCTTCAATATTTGAAAAATGTGAATATTCTGAAAATCTCTAGCCTAGGTATTTTCAGGGAAAAAATAATTTTTTCACCAACTGTCATTGTCCCATGTGAATCTAGTAGTGTTGCTGATATTGTTGCTATTCATTAATAAACACTTTGCTGTTTATTTCTACTAATCAGTTGTTCAAGGGAAGGGATTGTGACATCTGATTTCTTGAGTCTGGTCCATCAGGCTAGAGCTGGTGCTTCAATCTGCTCCAGGTCATACCAGCTGGGAGTGAGCAGGCTAGTCTTTTTTCAGTTTCCCCAAGATAGAACCTCTCTGTGTTCTCCTGTTCCAATAAAGAAGAAACAAGTAACATAAACTTGCCAACCAGAGACAATTTTGTGTGTGTATGTGTGTGTATGTGTGGTTTAGCAAAATATACAGACTACCTATCAGAAATCATAAGCTACATGTTTATCCTTCTGATGATGGACATAATTTAATATTTACCAGTGAATCATGAAAACAGGATAATTTTGATAGATAATGAAATGAAATAGTCTTAATGGCCCTGTCTTCTCAATCTTCCACAAAAGCAGAAAAAGAAGGGAGGCTTTAAGCAACATTTTATTTTGCTTGTGTATTTTGTGGGTCAGGAATTCAGACAGAGCACAGCAGAGATAGCTAGCTTTTGCTTTACCATGTCTGAAGCTTCAACTTGGGAAGATTTGAATAACTGAGTATAAATTGAGCCATCAGAAGCCACAATCATCTGAAGGCTTCTTCATTTATATGTCTGGAACCTGGGCTGGCTCAGATGGCTTTATGGACCAGAGCTCTGACCTATGAGCTCTCCAGGTGGCTTGAGCTTACTCACAGCATGGCAGTCTGTGGGTAGCTGGACTTCGGAATGTGCACTCCAACAAAAAGATGGTGGTCACAATGTCCTTTGTGATCTGGCCTTGGAAGTCACTTCTGTTATACTGGTCAACCCTGTTGCAAGGCCTCCCATATTCAAGGGGTGCAGAACAGATTTCATTTCTTGATAGGAGGAGTGCTGAAAAATTCTGGTCTCACTTTGGAAGAGCACCAGAAGGAATGACTTTCCTCTGAATCAGCTTTATTCAAGGATTGTGGATGCTGCTCGGATTGGTTATTTCTTGATTCATTGGTGACTCTATTTCTATGTGCATTGGATTTCTCATTCTCTCTCATCTCATATGTGATGAACATGTTACTGACATAAGAGAAGGTGAAAAACTAAATTTTGGTGAGTGTTGAGTAATTATATGTGTCATATTTATCGGCACTAAACTCATATCAGCATCAGATACACCTAATCTATTCTGGGACTAACACCTTCTTAGAACCCTTGGGAGTGTTTTGTTCTGGGATCATAGAGGTTTTGGAGAGAAGTTGACTTGATTGGCTCAGTTTCCTCAAAGACTACATATCTCCAAGCAGCTAAATGTGTCAGACCACCATCTGAAATTCTCTCACAGAGCTGTTCTCCATTCTTGAGAAGAAAGCAAGTTAGGATCCAGAGGTTGGAAAAGAACTCAAATTTCTGTTTCTGTGATAAACATTGATTACCATTAGAATAAGAAATTTATGAATACCTGAAGTGTCAAATGCTTTATGAGAAGGTGTGAGGCCTTCCATGGAAAAGGATAGAGTTCCTGTCCTTAAAGGGACTTGCCATCATATGCAAAAGGTAGATAAGCATATGCACCTTCTCAAAAATGTACATCCACAGCAGAAATATGTAAAACTACACATGGCGTGTAAACATATAAGTAGGAGTAACCATTCTCAATAGGTAGCCAAGCTGGAATACCAAACAATTAGAGCCAGGTGATGTTAACCAGGAGTGCTCAGTGGTGGAGGTGAATCTTAGGGGGAGGAAACAGATTCCATGGTGATGAGGTAGAGAAGGAACAGTAAGAAGGAAATCCAGAGGTCCCTCTAGGTTTCAGAGAGGTTGAGATATTTTGAGGTCCACTTTCAGAGATGTGTGTTTTTTGACCAAATTGAACATTTGGGTCTAATTCTACCTGCCTGGAAATATTTCCTACCTAATATGTTCCCTTCTGCCAACTCTAACTTCCATCCAGATACCAAAGTCATTGATTTCATTTAAGCAAGAACCATTCTTCACTAGCCTTTGTGTCTTCTGCAGAAATCTAGAATGATGCTTCATTGTAGGTTATGCCAGGTACATTTTAATGGAATTGGATTACCATGAGCAGACTAGCTTTCAATACCTCATGACCAGCCCACATCTTCTTAGATCTCCATTTCCTGCTTTCCCCAGGACTGCCCTGGGGTCATTCTTAGATCTGCTTTATAATCTGAACCTTTTCCATAAAACAATGTCATTCCTTTGAAAGCCCACACAGCTGATTTTATTGAGCAGTCATATTATGCTAGTTCTGGTCTATTATTTTTGGTTATACCACCTTTTGTTGATTGAGCCCAGGGCCTAAGCCAAATGTAAAATGTATATATAAATATATGTAAAACTTGCATGTATATATATGCATTGGGTACTTGTGTATATGTGTGTATATATGTAGGTATAGATGCATATTAATATATAGATCTTTGCTTTCAACATATTCTTTGAAATAGAAAGAAAGGCCCCATCCATATATTATAATTAGTTCTCTATCTCCCCACTTAATACAATTTTGTTTTTATCATTTTCTTTTCTCATTTCCCGTGGAAATTGTTCTAAGTTCCAAGACTTGCTCATTCTTCTTGTAGATGTGAATTTTATACATTTCTAATTCCAAAACTTCTGTCATTCTAAGGAAGGCAGAGCTCATGAAAACTCACACCACAGTGGTTCACAGGCAGGACTAGCCCACAGAAGCCCCACTGGTTGGCTAAGGCTGGTCCAAGACTCTTTTTGCCAAGACACAGCTGCTACTACCAATTCCCTGCTGGCTCCTTGGAGTAAAGCCCAGAAAGGACAGGTTAGTTTGGGCTCTGACAAGGTTATCAGAAAAGCCCCAACACCAAAGACTCTAAATCTGACACTCACAATCCTCACAATGGACTCAAAACAAAACAGAAAGTGATCCTGTTCTCGTAATCTTAGCTCTGCCCAGGTCACCATCTTGCCTGGCTGGTTTTGTTAATGCCAGCATAATGTGACACAGATTTCAAAGGTGGAGCCATCTCCAGGACCAGGGGGTGGTGGATTATATAACCAACCTAGGGTAGTGTCAGATTTATTAAAGACTGATAACTAACAACTTGCAGCTATTTGCCTTGGCCAAAAACATCCTGAGACAGAGTAAAACAGCTTGAAATGCTGCATGGTCAAATAAATACACAGTTTCTTAATACTTATTTTCTGTGTAAATCTATAGTTTATTTAAAAATCCATTCCTTAATACTCTTTTCCAGCTGTGCACCTAATCTTTGTCAAGGCTGGTGAATAGTACAGGAAACAATATGTGTAATAAGACCCCTCAAATGGTGGGAATGGTTGGGTAGATAAAAGAGCCAGCAATTGGTGAATTAGTAAGCTGAGTTCCAATTCTAAGTTTTGTTTCCTCAGTACATGCAAGTAGTGTTTATAAAACAGTAAATGTAAAAATTGTATTTCAAGAAGTAAAGCAATCATTTCTTTAAGATACAGAAAGACATCAACTCAGCAACCAATACTTAAGATTAAGAGTGTTTAGTTCTATTAACCTCCCCTGTGAAAAGGGTCTGAGTTTCAGGTTGTGTCTAAAAGGGAACAATTATTTTAAATGTTTCTCATTCTTTAACCCACATCAGCCCACTTATCTGTATTGAGGCTTAAGAATGTTATAGACAAAGTTGAGATGAAAGAGAAAGGAAAGAGTAGCCGCATAAAGGGGAATTTGCCTAGATCTAGTCCTGAAAGATATAGAAGATCCTGTATTTTTTCAAGTTTTCCACTAATTCAAAGTATTCTTGGAAGTCTTAATCTAGATCCAGGCTCAAGGAAACTCTAAAGTGATCAAAGGTTGAACATGTGTTTTCAGTGTTTAGTCCCATAGGCTCTCCCCCTGCTGCTGGCCAGAGCCAGCCCTATCTTTTGGAGAACAAGCAGGTAGGGAATGGCCGAGTCATAAACTATGGGAATTATTTTGATCTTAAACAAAACTTTGTATTATACTAATTATTACACATTATTATTATTATTCTTTTTGAGACAGAGTCTCTGTTGCCCGGGCTCTAGTGCTGTGGCGTCAGCCTAGTTCAAAGCAACCTTAATCTCCTGGGCTTAGGCAATCCTTCTGCCTCAGCTTCTCAAGTAGCTGGGACTACAGGCATGCGCCACCATGCCCAGCTAATTTTTTTTATATATATATTTTTAGTTGTCCAGCTAATTTTTTCTTTCTGTTTTTTTTTCAGTAGAGACAGAGTCTCGCTCCTGCTCAAGCTGATCTCGAACTCCTGAGCTCAAACGATCCACCCGCCTCGGCCTCTCAGAGTGCTAGGATTATAGGCATGAGCCATTGTGCCCGGCCTATTCATTATTATGAATAATACATGTAGAACATTTCATCACTTGTTAAGACATTGATATGTCTATTATCTTAATTGATCAAACAAAACAACTTTGCAACGTAGATCAAGAAAACATTATCCCCATGTCATAGAGCAATTCACTGAAGCTCTAAAAGGATAAATAATATACACCAGATAAATTAGAAAGTGATAGTCCAATTCACTCCCCATTAAAGGACTTTTGTGACTCTCTCCAAAGTGTGTTCTTTGGAACACTAGCTGTATCAGGTAGAAAAGTCGCCCCTTCAAAGTTGTCTACATTCTAATCCCTGGATCCTGTAACTGTATTACTTTACATTGCAAAGGGTAGATTGCAGATGGAAGTAAGGTTGCTAATTAACTGACCTGAACATACGGAGATTATCCTGGGTTATCTGGGAGGGCTCAAAGTAATCACAAGTGTTCTTAAAAGTAGAAGAGAGAGGTAGCAGATGTGATGCCCTGCGAGAAGGACCCAGCTTACTGTTGTTGGCTTTGAAGAGGGAGGAAGGGGGCCATGAACCAAGGAATGAAGATGGCTCTAGAAGTTGAAAAATGCAAGCAAATGAATTCTCCCCAGATCCTTCAGAAAGGAATGCAAATACTTTGATTTTAGCCCAGTGAGACCTGTGCCAGACTTCTACTTACAGAACTGTCAGGTAATATGTTTGTTTTGCTTCAAGTCACTCCATTTGTGGTGATTTGTTACAACAGCAGTAGAATACAAGTACACTAGGTGTTGTGATATGCTTTATTAATAAGGGTTATGGTGGTAAATGTCTAAGAACTAGCTCTTTTTGGAGGGGGTGGAGGAGAAGCTCTGTTAGTGTTTGTTAATTTCTAGGATGTGAATACTCCCTCCATGGCCAATTTCAAACTAGCGTGGTGACATCACTGAACTCAGAGTTAGGAAGAGATGGCCATAGTGTCTCATGAGCTGGTTTCAGCCCTTCAGCATATCACTAGAGTAAGTTTGAGAAACTATATATGTAGCCCTTTTGGAATTTCGCTATACACATTAGCTTTATTAGAGGTAGCCCTTCAGATAAGAAGTCTGCTTAACTTTACTGAAGTCAGCATTCCAAATTTATTTGACAATGGTGTTTCCCCCGAATAGTACACATTATGTGGCAACTTGGAAGGTCAGTGACAAAAATCATACAGCTGCTCTGTGTACTGTCTACCAACCCCAATTTTTTTTCCACACTGTCAAAACATCTACCAGTTTGTGAATAGATTTAATTTTTTCTTCTTATCTATCTCATAATAACTGGGGACTATGTGTCTGGGGGCTATAACATGGGAGGAACAGAGCTGTGGAGAGCTAGTTGTGGCTTAGCCTGATCACTACCCACTTTGCAGGGCAAGGCAAGTAGCAACAAGGAGCTGATTAAAAAATGATCTCTATTGACATCAAGATCTACTGACTGGAGAGCTCTTCTCCTCTGCCCTGATCAGTCCAAACTGTCAACTGAATGAGAGTCACCTTGCTTCAAAGGGATCAGCTTTTGGATACTAGGTGTTAATGTAATAGGATAAATGACATTTGCCCTGTGAATGCTACTCCATATAATTCCCTCTCACAGGCTTTTCAGAAGCTTGGAGAGAATCTTCTGATAATGATTTAATTTTTCTCCTGAGCTTATTAACTCTGCTAGTTAGAAACATGGGATTGGGAGTTAGAGTGCTTTAATCTTGCTAATTAACTGAATTTCTGTCTCTTCCTGTTTAGATAATTTCTTTTGGATGACTCAGCCTCTTTAGGTAAATGTTCAGTCTGTCAGCATTTCCAACTGTTTCTCTGCTCTTCCCTGAGATAGTGTTGTATGGCTGGGGGTTTGGGGCCAGAGGGAGATCTTGTAATCCTGTGACAGCAAGGTTGGGCTTGTTTGAATGCAGGTCCTTGTTCTGTGCACTGTTCTCAGGCTTTGCGGTGAGGAAGTTAGCCTGTACTGGCCCATTGGGGTCCACTGACATGTGGCTCCACACAGCCACATGAGAGATCATGCTGATAGCCACACCTGATGTTTGTGGGTTCGGCCACTGCCCGCAGCCTCGAGTCTCCCTGCTACACTGCCCTTGCTTCCAGCTAGACTTTGCCAGCCCTCTCAACACCTGTGTGCCCTCTTTGGAGCTTACAGAATCCAGGCATGTCCCACACAGGAAAGTGCTACTTCAGGCTATTCAAGGCACATCTCTCCTGATTCTGCATTATCATACTGGTGGCATGTTGGATGAGACACAAAGACAAATGTAGAACTTTTCCATACCCCAAATGATAGCAGAGAAAGTGGGTCACTAGCTCCAGTGTTCTTGGGTCTCCCAAGATGTTACGGGGTAGTGGGGATTAGACATTTAAGAATTTGATTCTATCACTACTACCTGACACTTCTTTACTTCTCTTTACATTCCACTGTGCTCAGAGAGATGGCTTCCTGTTGTGCCTCCTTACCTTCTTTCTGATTGAAACACTTTTTATGCCAAACCTAATTCAATAAGCTTCATGGCTTAGCTTTCGTGGGTAGCAGAGAGAAAAACTTTTAAAACATGAGGTGGCCAGGCTTGGTTTTTTATATAAGAAATCATGGGGATACTAGGAAGTAAGGATTGCCTGGGATGAAAATACATTAATTTAATATCCTGATTATTCCCATTATACCTGCTGATAAAACTATGTTAATGAGAATGTAAAGCTCCCTCACCCCTGCCCTCATTACAGTATCACTTAAGAATATAAGTAAATCACACTGAGGTGTTTTTGTTTGTTTGCTTGTTTTATAGCTTTAGGGGGTATAAGTGTAATTTTGTAACATGGATATATTGGATAGTGGTCAAGTCTGGACTTTTAGTGTAGCCATCACCCAAATAGTGTACATCGTACCTATTAGGTAAGTTCTCATCCCATACTCCCTCTTACCATTCCTCTTGCTCACCCTTCTGAGTCTCCAGTGTCTATTATTCTACTCTTTCTGACTATGTGTACACATTGTTTAGCTCCCACTTATAAGCGAGAACAAGTGGTATTTGACTTTCTGATTCTGAGTTATTTCACTTAAGATAATGGCCTCCATTTCCAACCATGTTGCTGCAAGACATTTTCTTTATCCAATTATCCACTGATGGACACGTAGGTTAATTTCATATCTTTGCTATTGTGAATTGTGCTGCAATAAACATATGAGTGCAGATGTCTTTTTGATATAATGATTTCGTTTCCTTTGGGTAAATGTCTAATAGTGGGATTGCAGGATTGAATGGTGGTTCTATTTTTAGTTCTTTGAGAAATCTCTATACTGTTTTCCATAGAGGT
This sequence comes from Cheirogaleus medius, assembly GCA_008086735.1. Classification (NCBI taxonomy): domain Eukaryota; kingdom Metazoa; phylum Chordata; class Mammalia; order Primates; family Cheirogaleidae; genus Cheirogaleus; species Cheirogaleus medius. The sequence continues at coordinate 29,830,987 of VBSM01000605.1, read as the reverse complement.
TGGACTAATTTATATTCACACCAACAGTGCATAAGTGTTCCCTTTTCTCTATATCCTCACCAACTTCTGTTATTTTTTGACTTTTTAATTATAGCCATTCTAACTGGTATAAGATAGTATCTCACTGTGGTTTTAATTTGCATTTCTTTGGTAATTAGTGATGTTGAGCATTTTTTTATATGCTTGTTGGCCATTTGTATGTCTTGTTTTGAAAAATGTCAGTTCATATCCTTTGCTCACTTTATAATGGGGTTATTTGTGTGTTTTATGTTGAGTTGTTTGAGTTCCTTATAGATTCTAAATATTAGTCCTTATCAGATGCATAGCTTGCAAATGTTTTCTCCTGTTTTGCAGGTTGTCCATTCACTCTGTTGACTATTTCTTTTGATGTGCGGAAGCTTTTTAGTTTATTTTGATACTGTGCTCACCGGCCACGAAACCTTGCCCACAGTTGGCACTCATAGTCCGCATGATAGTTTGTGCTGTGCATTAACGACGAATTCGTTTTGCTTTTGTGTGATGAGGAAAGCTTTAAAGCACTGAAAGCTTGTTTTACTTTACAGGCAGCTTTACTTGTAATGTAAATCAGAATAGGTAACATATACATATATGTTTTCATTATGTTATTTTTAAATGTTCACAATTTTATTTTGATAAATGAAAAATTAGAAAAGTCATATCACTGCTATTGGCTAAAGTTGACGCTCGGCTGTGTGCCTTCATATCACGGCTGTCGGCTAAAGTCGCTGTGCGCGTTCATCTGTGGCTATTGACTATAGTCGACGCTGGTACCGAAGTGGTTAAGTCCCATTTGTCTATTTTTGTTTTTGTTGTATTTGCTTTTGAGGTCTTAGTCATGAATTCTTTGCCTAGGCCAATGTCTAGAAGGGTTTTCCCTAGGTTTTCTTTTGGTATTGTTATAGTTTCAGGTCTTACATTTAAGTCTTTATTTCATCTTGAGTTGACTTTTATATGTGGTGAGAGAGAGGGATCTAGTTTCATTCTTGTGCATATGGCAAATTAGTTTTCCCAGTACCTTTTATAGAACAGTGCATCCTTTCTCCAGTGTATGTTTTTGTTGACTTTGTCAAAGATCAGTTGGTTTTAGATAAGAGGCTTTATTCCATTTCATTGATCTATGTGTGGTTTGTGTTTCTTTTCTTTCTTTCTTTTTTACCAGTACCCTGCTATTTTTCTTATTATGGCCTTATAGTATAATTTAAAGTCAGATAATGTGATGCCTCTAGCTTTGTTCTTTTTGCTTAAGATTGCTTTCACTATTCAGGCTCTTTTTTGGTTCCATATGGATTTTAAGATTTTTTTTTTATTCTGTGAAAAATGGCATTGGTATTTTAATAGGAATTTCATTGAATTTGTGGATAGCTTTGGGCAGTATGGTCATTTTAATGACATTGATTCTTCCAATCCATGAGCATGGGATGTTTTTCCATTTGTTTGTGTCATCTACAATTTCTTTCACCAGTGTTTTGTAATTTTCCTTGTAGAGACCTTTTACATCTCTGATTAAATGTATTCCTAGGTATTAATATTTTAATTTTTCTTTGTAGCTATTGTAAATGGGATTGACTTCTTGATTTGGTTCTCAGCTTGATTGTTATTGTGTGTGTAGAAATGCTGCCAATTTTTTCATGTTGATTTTGTATCCTGAAACTTTATTGACTTCATTTATCAAATCTAGGAGTCTTTTTGAAGGAGTCTTTAGGGTTTTCCAGGTATAAGATCAAATCATCATCAAACAGAGATAATTTGGCTTCCTCTTTTCCAATTTGGATGTCTTTTATTTTTTGGTGGGGGGGAGGCTCTGGCTAGGACTTCCATTACTATGCTGAATAGGAGTGGTAAAAGTAGGCATACTTGTCTTCTTCCAGTTCTGAGGGGAAAGCTTTGGCTTTTCTCCAATAAGTATGACGTTAGCTGGCATATACAGCTTTTATTATTTTGAGGTATGTTCCATCTATGCCTAATTTGTAAAGGATTTTTATCATGAAGTGGTGCTGGATTTTATCAAATGTTTTTTCTGCATATATTGAGACGATTATTTTTGTTTCCATTTCTGTTTATGTGGTGACTCACATTTATTGTTTTGTGTGTGTTGAACTATTCTTGCATCCCTGGAATAAAACACACTTGATCATGGTGTATTATCTTTTTAATGTGCTGTTGGATTCAGTTTGATTAGTATTTTGTTGAGGATTTTTGCATCTATGTTCATGAGGGATATTGGTCTGTAGTTTTCCTTTTTTGTTGTGTTCTTGTCTGGCTTTGGTATCAGGGTGATACTAGCTTCATACAATGAGTTAGGGAGGATTCCCTCCTCCTTGATTTTTTGGAACATTTCATTTCCAAAGAACTGAATTGGTACCAGTTCTTCTTTGTTCATCTGGTAGGATTCAGTTGTGAATTCATCTGGTCCTGGGATTTTTGTTGTTGTTGGGAGATTTTTTATTACTGGTTCAATCTCACTACTTATTTGTCTGTTTAGGATTTCTATTTCTTCCCATTTCAATCTTAGGAGATTGTACGTTTCCAGGAATTTATCCATTTCTTCTAGGTTTTCTAGTTTGTGAGAGATTTATTCATAGTAGTCTTTGATGTCTTTTTTATTTCTGTGGCATTAGATGTAATGCCTCTTTTCTCATTTCTGATTGTGTTTATTTGATTCTTTTCTCTTCTTTTCTTGGTTAGTCTAGCTAGTATTCTATTAATTTTATCTTTTCATAGAACCAACTTTTCATTTTGTTGATCCTTTGTATTTTTTTGTATCAATTTCATTTAGTTCTACTATGATCTTTGTTATTTGTTTTCTTCTGTTAGCTTTGGGTATATTTCATTCTTGGTTTTCTAGACCCTTCAGGTATGATGTTATGTTGTTAATTTGTGATCTTTTTATTTTTTGACATAGGCATTTAATGCTATAAACTTCCTTCTTATCACTGCCTTTGCTGTATATCAGAGGTTTTGGAATATTGTGTCTCCATTTTCATTTGTTTAAAAAAATGTTTTAATGTACATCTTAATTTCTTTATTGACCCACAGATCATTCAAGAGCATGTTGTTTAATTTCCATGTATTTGTTTAGTTTCAAGAGTTCCTTTTGAAATTAATCTCTAGTTTTATTCCACTGTGTCCAGGAAGATACTTGATATGATTTGATTTTTAAAAATTTACTGAAGTTCGTTTTGTGGCCTAACACATGGTCTGTTTTGGAGAATGTTCCATGCACTTGTACATTCTTGCATTTTTTCTCATAATAAAGAAAGCATTTAGCTTCATTTAGCAGAATTTTCTTTGGAAAGCAAAGTATAAAATGACTGGTTGCCTAGGAGTGTTTTCTAATTTTTCTGGAGTATTTATCAGATAACACAAACTTCAGAAAAAATATCTTCTGTGACTTATGTTCTACTATAAAATATTTAATTACATTTGACTCTAAGTTCTCGTATGTATGTGTGTGAGCACATGCATGCATGTGCTAAATTATTATGTGATGCAATTCTAAATGTCTTCTAGGAAACAGAAGCTAATAAGGAGTAGGGCCAAATTCTGGGGAAGTGACATATGCAAATCTCAGTGTCTAATGAAAACACAGGACAAATAAGTAAATACTTCTTTTTCTTACAGACATTGAACTTTTTGTATGAGGCAGATGTTATTACATTACCTGATTTCAAATGACTACAAGAGAGTGAAGAATGAAAACAGCATTTTACTTTTTATGTTTCTAAAGTTGTGATCTAATTTTAATTTGCTCACTTCAAATAAAAGACGTATTAATAGTCCCCTAAACTAGGATTCCATTAATTAATGGAGAGTTCTGCAGAAATAGGATATAATTCTGTTTATCTTTGCTGTAGGCAAAAATTTACTAATAGCTTTATGAAAATAATTCTAAGTGACCATGATTATATTTGTTAAGTATAAAAATCATTGATGTCTAGGGTCCATTTCACTTTAAAATTCTATTCTAAGTTATTTCTCAATGAAGCTTAGCATTTTCCAAGTTGTTTGAGAAAAAGAATGTTCTAGTCTTTTTTCAACATTGCTGAAACAGAGTGTTTACATTATTTTAGACTCCTTAAATTGCAAACGAACTGTTCTGCCATCTGTGCAAGTGAATGTACAATAATACATAAGATTATTTGCCACAAATTAAGCTATTTTATTTTTTAAACCAGGAATGAACTACATTTCAACTATGAGAAACTGAAATTTAGACTTTTCTGTATTTAAATAGCATGACAAAAATGACCCAAACTGGTAAGATAATTTCTAGAAAGTCTCAGTGTAGATTTTAAAACATGCAGGCTTTGGCACGCTAGCCCTTGGGAGTAGAGACAAGCCTGTGGAAACAAACAGCTTCCTCTCGAAGCCTCCAATCTTGGCATGCTCAGAGCTCACCTTTGAGAGTCTTAGAGGGCTGGAAGTAGACTGTGTACTTGTGAACATTTAAATCCTCCAGTGACTATGTAAACATGGTCACCAAAAGGGTTTTAGAAGATTTGAAATGTTAAAGAGGAGGTGGCCATCGAATGTAGAAGGGGTTGATTAGAAACTAGAAATGAGCTAGAAGGTAGGTTTGGGTTATATTGTGACTTATAAGGGAATTTAGTGATTCTTTCAACAAATAGTTGTTGAGCAGCTGCAAAGTGTAAGGCACTGTGCTATATGTTGTGGAGGGTCTAGCTACGATGTTCATAGTAGCTACTAGTTATCTGTGACTATTTAAATTTTAATGAATTAAAATATATAAAACTGAAGTTCAGTTCTTCAGTTGTGCTGGCCATATTTCAAATATTCAATAGCTACAGTGTGGCTAATGGCTACCATATTGGACAGTGTGGATATAAAATATTGACATTGCCACTGAAAGATTTATTGGAGAATGCTGGCATAATAGTCAAAGACGTGGTCCAGGTTTTTTTATGTTGGTTATCCATTTGAGGAGATTAGGTAAAAAAAAAAAAAAAGAACTACAATAGCAGTGTATGATTTGAGCAATTTAAGAGGTATAGATAAGAAAACTGAATGAGTTCAGAGAAGAAAAGATCAAATCACATAGGATGGTCAGAATAGAGTCACAGAGAAAGTAGAATTTGAAATCAGGACCAAAGAAAGTATGAGTTTAGCAATGGTCTACTGGGCTATTAAACAAAATCTCATAAACTGAGTGGCCTAAACAGCAAACATTTATTTCTTACAGTTCTGGAGTCTGGGAAGTCCAAAGTCAAGGTACTAAAAGATTCGGTGTCTGATGAGGGCTGGCTTGTTGGTTTGCTGATGGCCACCTTCTCATTGTATCCTTGCATGGCTGGGACAGAGGGGTGGGGGGAGGGAGGGACAAAGCTCTCTTGTGTCTCTTCATATAAGGGCATTAATTCCATTCATGGAGGCTCTACCTTGATGACTTCATCTAATCTTAATTACATCCCAAAGACCCCACCTCCCAATACCATCACACTGGGGGTTGAGGTTTCAACATATGAATTTTGGGGAGAGGATACAAGAATTCAGTTCATAATGACAGTTGGGGACAAGGTGAAAGCATTTTCTACATAAAGGAAGATGTGAGTTCAGGGGCAAGCATGGACTGCAAGTAGGCTGGGGCAAAGAGCTCAGGAGGGGAGTGGGCAACAGGCACCGGAAGCCATTGACGTGCTGATTGTGAAAAGCTTTGAGGGTTAAGAGTTTAGACATTTTTTCTGAAGGGATTGGGAAACCACTAGAATTTTTGAGCAGGAAATGTGATTCAAGTGTTATTTCAGGAAGATATATCTGGCAGCAGTATGCAGACTGGATTGGGCAGAGAGAAAGCTGATAGACCATATTAAAGCATGCTGAAAATAGACCATATGTGCGGTTGTAAGGACCTGAACTTGAGTCTCACCAACTTACTTTGGACATATACTATAGTGAATCTTGAATAAAAAAGCTTTTTTTTTTTTGTAATAGCATTATTAGAATTCCAGGTCCCCACATCTCCCTAAATAACTGATTTCTTTACATCTCTCTTTGATTTTCTTCAGTCAGAAGGATGCAGATTGCCCAAAATTCATAGCAGAGCAACAGGAGGGACTCAAGGACAAGAAAGTAAGATCAGTGGAAAAAGTAAGGGTGTAGAAATAATTCAGTCTGAAGAGAGAAATAGAATCAGACCATTTTATGCTGGAAGTCGCTTGAGAGATGTAGTGAGCTGCAATCTTTATCTTAACCACATCCATCCTCAGTGCTTGCTCTGCTAACACAGTGGTGTGGGGGAACCAGCTGGAGTAGCATGTGAGATGCCATTGTGTGCATCTCTTCTTAATTTCGCTTTCAGTGAAGTCTCATGTTGGGAGTGTTTACACCACGGAAATTGTCAAATACTATAAATCAGAGTCGTTTCCACCCCCAGCTGTGCCCACAGAGCTGTGTCCCTACTATGCCCACAGGAACCACACAAATAAGTTTGATCTTTTTAAAAGTTTGATCCTTTTTAAAAGACAAGACTAGAAGCCAAAGACACAATTGCACCTGAACAGCCTTACCAGGGGCAGGGAGACCAGTTCTTCCAACCTAGAGTTTATAATCCCAGGTGCTCATATGTATCTACACTGTTTTGTAATGTCATGCACATCCTAAGCTACATATAAAATGCTTCAAAGGTACTAAGTGATTTCAGGTTTATTCTTCCTTTCTTGCTTTGCCATGGAGCTATTCAGGAGTCACCCAAGAGAGAGGAGACTGCCTCTCGATTTCTTGGTTCAAATTATATGTAGCTTGACCTGTGATTTATGAACAGGAAAGATGGCTGCATAGTTACACTCACTAACTGATACATATTGTGTGTCTCCCTTTACGTTTAAGAATAAAAATTATTTTTTCTCTTTTAATGTACTTAGGTTCCTCCATAACTGTGTGCTTTTCTTATTATTTCCCCTGCAGCAGTAGAGAGTGATGCCCGCTATGGCTGCTGTTTTACTATAACTACAAGCTGCCATTTGGTCAAGTGTTTATTATATACCTAGTATTATCCTAACCACTTCCCCTGCACAACCTCATTTAATCCCCACCACCATCCTTTTAGTTAGAAACTGTGATGCTCAATGGCCAGAACTTGGACCCCAGAAGTTAAGAAACTTACTCAAAGTCACATAAGCAATTGAGCTGGGATGTCAGTTCAAATCTCTGACCTTATAATGCTGATTCTTACTACAAAAGTCTAACTATTAAGCAACATCACAGGTAGAAAAACTCTTTTCTGATAGTGATGAGTGAGGGCTGCCAGGTGCTATGTAAGTGATGAATGGCAGCCCCAAAGGCTTGGGTGACCAAGAATGAGGCTTTTTTACAGTGTGCCTGGGAGGATGCATTGCTATCGCCTTAAGGGCTTTGGAGGAGAATAAACGCCAAGATGCATGTGGACACACAGAGGCCTCGGTTCTGGAGATCTTACATTCTCCAAAACGTCACAGGGAATTAATGGAACTGGTCGTTCTAATAAAATGCTAGTGAGAATTCCCAAATGGAGTCAGGATCCCCAGATTGAGAAAATCTGTGACCAAGTTTTTGCATCTTGCCTCACCCCAAAACTCTAATGTTTTAAAAACAGCAACAATCACAAGCTATTCAGAAATTTCTGAGATTTGTTTAAGTCAGAAAAGAATTATTTCTGAGCTGCATCCTACGCATACAGTTGTGGGAAAAATGATTCACTTTGCAAATACTTAGAATACTGCAGCATGAGTAAATGATTCTGGGGTCAAAAATGCACAAAACATGCTTGCAAAAGGACCCGATTACAACAGTAAGTGAGGTTTGTGGAACTGATGCCATTTTGTGAATTGGGTGTGTAACATGGCAAAACTATCTGTTTTTATACTGTCATGTTTGTATATATCCACACTTACGCATGGACATGCATCTATTATAGTAACTTGGTAAAATAACCAGAGGGTATGGAAATTCCTGCCTAGACTTGGGTTTTTAGACATGCTTCCTTTATTCTCAACACCCGTGCACATGAAAAACTGCAGCTTGAGCACAGACTTGGCAGGCAGAGCCTGTTCACTGTTTTCTTAAATGCTCTTCCTTTCTCTGCAGTGGTACCTATTTTGGGGGCACTAAGCAGCCTCACACTCGCCTCTCAGGCTTCTGAAGGGCATTGAAGACTTGTTTGGAGCACATAATTTATGCTGTGCCGAAAAATAGCTGAGACTGTAATGGTGCCCAGAGAATCCAAGTCCTCTGCAGACCAAGATCACATTAATATGCAGTATTTCACTTACAATCCCCTTCTAAGTAGGTTTGAGAGGATAATGCCTTGTTTGAATAATAATATAGCACATTTTACTATTCAAAGTGCTTTCACATAAATTATCCATCTCATTTTATTTTTGAAACAATGAGGGAGATAAGGCCAGGATTATTACCTACAAAGACTCAGAAGCTCAGAAAGGTCAAGTGATTTACTCAAAGTCACATTGCAAGTTCTCAGCAAAGCTGAGATTAGGAGCTGTGATTCTTCATTCCCCGCTCAGCTGGGTCTTTTTAATAGAATGTTAGTACCCACAGCTTCATGGGTAGAATACTGAAATTCTCAGGCCCAGCCTCTTGCTTCTAAGTGTTTCATTTCTATAGTTTGCTTTTAGCATCATTTAGAGTTTGTGGCCTTATAAAATGGCAAGGAATTTTGTATTAAAAATTTATACTTTTACCTTTTCTATTAGTAAATAACTTTAAAAATCCAATCCAAGCATATCAATTTCTTAAACTAAATTTACAAAATGGGATACGAGTTTCATTTAATGACAGTGATTCTCAGTATTTGTTTTTCAGCCTTATGTTTAATCACAGGCAGGAGTTTGTGTTTTGTACGAGACTGTTAATGAGAAAGCATTTGGTAATCTCTGAAGCACTGTGATAGTGAGAGCTAAGATAATAGGCTACAAGTGTCAGAAATTATTTAATTTGTAATTTAATGCTTTCAACTTGTTAGAAATGGCATCGTGACTAGTATTTATGCTTAGTCTTTTTTTTTAAATTTCATTTTATAATTCTTTTAAATACATGTATATTATTTTACCTAATGCATAATGTGATGATATATATGTGTATATATGGATATGCACTAAAGATGTTTAGTGTGATACTATTTTCTTATACTTTTTTACCTGCAATATCTTCTTGCTCTACTCATGTTTCTCACCAGTGACCCATAATAACGACATTTTTATTCATCTTCTATGTATTTTACCATGTTTATATAATTGCAAACAAAAATATAACAAATATACATATGTGAATATATACTTCTATGCACATGCATAACAGCAATTATTTATGATGATTGTTTTATAAATACAAAATTGTATTATAAAACTTTCCTGCAACAGTCCTCCAACTACTCACTCACTAATACCAGTGGAAATACTTCTACCATGTCAAATGGTCTAGTTCTATTTTCTTATCTCTAATGGCTGCATGATATTCCTTGGTAAGAATATAACAGATGAATTTAACCATTCACTTATCAATAGGCATTCATTTGCTTCCACTCAGTTTCTTTTGAAACATCGCTACATGAAATATGTTTAGCACTGCATAAAATATGTTTTAGCACTGCATAAAATATCATTGTATAATATTGTTTTTATTTCTATAAGATGACCAGAGTAGGAATTCTGGATTGAAGAGTGTTTTTAATTTACTAGATTTTGCCACATGGCTTTCTATAAAGACTGAAACACTCCACATTTCCACCAATGCTGTATAGGAGTTCCCATTTTCTTTTATTTAAGCTATACTATTTTTTAAATCCAAATTCAGAAATGTTCTTATTTCTCCACTTTGAGGGCAAACTGATAGTGATATATTATTGTTCCCTTAAATTCTCCATTCCTGACTGCTAGTGAAATTATGCATCTTTTCATATAACCGCTAGTCATTTGGATTTGTTCTTCCATGAACTCCATACAACTAAATATCCCATGTGTGTAAGTCAATAGTTCTTCCTTTTCTTTGTTTATTTGTAATATCTATTGTAATACACATATGTATTAATCTTTTTTCCTATTATTTGATTTACAAATATATTTTTTCCCATTCTGAGTTGATACTTCCATTTTATGTATGATATCTTTTGCCAATTTAGTTTTTCAAAAGTACAATATGTCTACTTTTCTATATAACTATTTGGTTTCCTATGCTGGTTAAAGTTGTGAATGAGGTCTCCAAGATCTTTTTCAAATATTTTTTATCATTGTGTTATTTACTCTTGTCTTTAGTCTATCTGGATTAAAGGCTGCAAAATTGGAATTCATGTTGATTTTCTTCCAGTATCATTGCTAGTAATTGAGTAATTAAATAAATAATCCATCCTTTTCCCAATGAATTAATTATATTACCAATTTTGTCTTTATTAAATTCTCATACATACTGGGATTCTCTTATTTAATTCCCTGATGTTTATTTTTTCAAAAAAATTCTTAAAGCTGATGTAAAATGTACCAATTGATTCAGTGTGGCACCACAGTCTGCCTGATGGTAACTTTGAAGGGCTACACTCAAAATCCAAAAGCCATACACTTCTGTGGCAATTATTTGACATTTCAGAGGAAAAGGAAAGCATTACAAAATAAGAAGATAAAGCATAGGATTCACATCACAGACAGCTCAAAGGTAAGGAAGTTTGAGGGAGCTAAGTAACTGTCCATATGTTTCATAAATATAAGAATGATGGCAGTGACTGTATTAACGTCAGTGAAGACAGAAGTACGAAGGTGTGTAGTTCAGTGTGGACACTATCTGGCAGGCATTGTGCTTTCTGTTCACAAGAATCTGGACCATGTCAATATTCATAATTGTTTTAGCTCTACTGTGCAATAGGTAGGTGTCAGCTCTGGGACTGATGCCATAGTAACAGTAGATTTACAATGACAATAGAATCAAAATATATTTTTGTCAGCAAAGTTTTTGACAATGTCTTGGGATATCCTTATATATATTAAAGAAAGCCAGACTACATGAGAACATAATTGGAGATTGAAAGCTCACATCCCTAAGCTGTTGATTAGTTAAATGAAATTCTGAATTTTGGGCCGGGTGTGGTAGCTCACACCTGTAATCCTAGCACTCTAGGAGGCCGAGGCGGGAGGATGGCTCAAGGTCAGGAGTTCAAGACCAGCCTGGGCAAAAGTGAGACCTGTCTCTACCAAAAACGGAAAGAAATTAATTGGCCAACTAAAAATATATAGAAAAAATTAGCCAGGAATGGTGGCGCGTGCCTGTAGTCCCAGCTACTCAGGAGGCTGAGGCAGAAGGATCACTTGAACCCAGGAGTTTGAGGTTGCTGTGAGATGCCACGGCACTCTAGCCTGGGAAACAGAATGAGACTCTGTCTCAGAAAAAAAAAAAAATTCTGAATTTTTATACCACTGAATTCTTTTCTTAGTCATGCATTTAATATTTGTATCAAAATCTTGGATGAGAACATTGAGGGCAGGGTCCTCACATTCCCAGATGACACAGAGCACTGAGGAATAATTTCATGACAGGTAAAAGAATCAAGATTCAAAAGCACCTCAACAGGTTATAACCAAATTGTGACATTTACCTAGGATATCACAATAGTAAAGTTCCCTGTATTGACTCACAAAATAAATCATATAAGTAAACATTGCATTTGAGTGTTAAAAATATTATAAAGTATTTATGCATTTGGCATCTTTTTCAGAGATAAATTAACTGTATATTCTGATCATAAATACCTAGATAAATGTGGTATCTTTCTATTTTACTTCAAATACAAGACTCAACCTCAGTATTCTAAGTATTAGAGAATACATTTTTATACATATTCTTGCTCCAAATCACTTGATGTCAGTTCGATTCAGTAAATGTGTGACAGGTGGCTACTATGACTTGGGCACCATGGAACATTCCAGGAAAAAGGAAATGATGTCATCCCATGATCTCAAAGAACTAAGGGTTTAAATGGGGTAGGCAGCCCCTCAAAACACACAGTATAAAGTTACTCACAAGAAGGGCACTGTGGTCACCTAGCTATTGGCTGTAAAGGTTGTTAATGGATTTTCATTTTCGTTTACACCACTTTTACCTGAAAGATGTCCCTTGCTCCCTTTTAACTTTGCCATACAGGAATGAAGCAGTGAGCTATTCTCACACTGCCGTGGAGCCATTAAGTCCGCCTTTCCCTGAATAATGGCTATAAAGCAGCAAGAGTTTCCTAATTGGCATTTCAAAGAACAATAAGGATCATTTAAACATAACATGTTTACTTATAAAACTATCATAAACTACAGGTTCAGTTTGTTGAACCCTCTGATAATTAACACAGGTTTATAATAGAGAAAGCTAGGCTATTCCAAATAATTTTATTATTGTTTTTCCTACAGGCAAGAATCAAAGTGCACAAACCCACCAAAAGAGTAATAAGCAACATTTTCTTCCTGACAAAGGCAAGAGCAGAAAGGTTTACTCTACCTGTCCATTTGCCTCAATCTTCTTTCTATAGACAAATACTCATTCTTAATGACATCTAGATTTGGAAATAATTTTCTTGTTTGTGAGGCGTTACTTTTACTCATATTTCACAAACAGCAAAAGTGTATTGAAGCCCTTCAGATTATCCTCAAATTGTTTTCTTCAGAACACCAGACCAGGGAGAATTCAGTGGTCAAATGGTATAAAAAGTTAGGAAAATATTTCATACTTTGCCCCCTCTCAGAATTTTACAATGTACTTTATTGTATTAGAGTCCTATCAATTGGTTTAATGAAATATCTTCCAAACCCCAAAGAGCTTTTTACATAAAACACGTATCAACATCCCTGGGAACTTGGAAAATAGTAATTTAGATAATAGAAAGTATGCATATTGACAGAATTTGATAATCAAAGTGCTAAAACGTTTGCTTACAGTATTAACTATGTAGTTTTATTGCTTTCAGAAGCTTAACATCACTACTATTGACAATATCCAGCTTACCAGAGGAGAAATTCTATACAGGGAAAAAGTCCTCAAAATTTGGAATGGTTGGGGATGGGTACATTCACACGTAATGGGTGTGGTACACACTGGGGATGGGCACGCTTGTAGCTCTGACTCGGGCAGTGCAAAGGCAATACATGTAACCTCAATGTTTGTACCCCTGTAATATTTTGAAATAAAAACAATTTGGAATGGGAAGAGGAAATGAGGAGAGTGTGTGTGTGTGTGTGTGTGTGGGTGTCTGTCTTAGGGGGAACACTGGGTGAGGAAATGTGAGAAAATATTGTAATTGAGATTTTCTTTGGTTAGCATTTAGGGGCACCAAATAAATTAAACTGTTTATAGAAATTTAAAAAGCACATGATATAATCAAAACCAATTTAAACTAAAGTATTCCTTTGGCAGGTAATGGCATGTGGTCACAAACTTTTCAGACTCATGCAATGTACCATAGGTAGTGTCATTTAAAACAGGTTAACATCACTTTAGAAGGATGTTAAACCTGTGACCCCTGTGCGGTGGGTAACACTAATGCCCAATGTTACAGGTAAACAGGCACAGAGAGGTTAAGAGACTTGCCCAAGGCCACAGAGGAAGTAAGAGACTGAATCTGGAGCAGACTTTCTGTTCTTCATTTCCAGAAAAAACTACTAAACCATGATTCCTCTTGTCATGGAAGCTTAAAATATTTGATATGGTTGTCTTGCCTTTTTTTCTTTCCAACGAGCATGTAAAGGCTTTCTAGACGATGGTGGTCAAGCTGTCCTTTGCTTTTGCAGCCTTCCCCGGTGCTTGCTTCTCTGGTGCTGCAGGAGCAGCTTCTATTTGCTTTGCTTGGCTAAGGAAGCTCCCTTTGGAGGGTTTCTGAATCACTGGCCGTTTGGTGACGTTTGATGCAGCAACCCCTCTCTACCTGCAACCCTCATTACTGACCTTGGCGCTCAGTGAACTTTTCATTTACATGCACAGTCAAATTAAATTTGCCCGGCCTTTGAAAACTTACATCTGTTGAGTATATAATTTGTATTGCCATTTGTTCCACAGATGTGTAACAAGACAAATACCTGTCCAGGCTTACAAGGGATTCAGAAATGCTTACGTTAATCATGCTGGTAGAAAGAGGTTAAGGGCGATACAATAAATCAGTCTCCAAATGGTTTCATTTGGAAAGGCCTGGGAGAACAGGGTTATTTTTATCCTAGGATGCTTTTAATTTGAATCAAAAATGCTTTACCACATGTTCTGCCACAAGTTCAAAAGGATTGGTAACAAACATTTAATCTTTTTCTTCTCGGATTGGCGCTAAGCCCTCATCAAAAAGCGAACGCAGTCAAACGGCTTATCTCCGCTGAGCTGCTTCCCTTAATGTGTTCCTAATTATAATCGCATATATTGCTCACTGTGGCCGATTGAACAATATGGCAGTAATTTCTTTACAGGCCTCCCTGCTCTTTGAACTGTGAGTACAGAGGGCTAGAACAGAACCAGATCAATGGGATTTGAGTACTGGCAAATCAAGCCAGATGCGATCTTTAAAGAATGAATTTCCAGCTGTTTCCCAGAAAGGGACTTCAACAGACAGCTGGGGACTTTATCATTATCATCATCATCGTCATCATCATTCCTACTGAATACACTCACGACTCTTTACAAAATGTGCAACTATTCTCATCTCTTCCTAAATCACTACCCACCATAAAGTCTCCCAAACGCTTCGAAATGGTAACTGTGTAACACAGATAAGCTGGTGACTGATGATGTGGGGATGGAGATACAATAATATTATATTGACACTACATATTTGTCAGTGCTGTGTGATGTGCAGCTGAAAGCATTGTCCAAAATTTATTTTTAAGATACCAAATGCTCACAACATGTCCATGTGTTTGTAAGAGGGAGATAACATAATCCTCATTTTCTTGGTCAAAATGGCATGTTATTGCTTTGTGCATACATCTTTGTGTCTTCTACATCACTATCACCATGCCTTGTCTGAGGCAATATCCATTAAATGTTTCTAGTATAGTATGCTTGCTTAGTATAGAACCTTGTGCTGTAAGGAAAGAAGACAAGCTTAATACATTCAGGGAAGTTGCTGTGGTCCTCCAAGAGGCTCCCAGTGTAAGAGAACTGAATACATGAGTTTAAAATGATTGTTACTTTAGACAATTTAAGAATTGTTCCATTGAAAAAGAATGTCTGATAGCAGAGAAACTCACAGAGTGAGTCACGTGTGACTTTCAGAGTTAGCTGGTCTACGGGAAATGATTTATGCCCCTTTCAAAAGTCTACCTCATAAAAATCCTTCCCCTCCAGCCTGCTCTGCTGCTCCGATATCCTGCCCTTGGCCTCTCTTTTCCAGGACTTTCTGTGGATATCTCATTTCGATTGGGTTATGGCATTATATCTCCAGGAAGGAACTTCAGAAGAGCTAGGATTAGTGAATCAAATTAAACTCAATATAATCTGTTGTCACCTAAATAAGGTTGGTCAGGTAAAATACAGAGAAGGTTGACATGGTAGGTCAAGGTCAGGAAAGTGAGACTATTCAGTGATTCCAAGATATGGGCAAGCAAAGAGTAAGACCAGGGATCTGTTTTGTGGAGCAGTGGTCATAGAAGAGGAAATCTGAAAGAAGGAGCAGAGAGAGGTGGACATAGAAGAGACAGTCTATAGGACTTTGTTTATACTTTGCTTACAACACTGTCTCCAATTTATTTCAATTTTTATATTTCTTCCATTATCTTGTACATTCCATGAAAATAGGATCCACCAATGGCCTTTTGCTCATCACTTATTCCACAATACCTAGCACTTGAAAAAAAAAAAAAGAAAGCAAAAACTATTAACTATTGTATCATTGTTGTATTATAGTAGGTGCTCAATAAATATTTGAAGAATAACTATTTACAATTTCAATTTTAACTACCCTTAACAGGACAACTCTTCTAGAAACTTTTAAACTCTGGTTCTCATAAAAACCAAAACAAAATAAAAACCTTTTAGAACTCAAAGCATATTATACAATATACTTTCAATGTGCTTTCGAAACAGACCTAGAGCATGTAGGTGATGAATCATGAGTATTTAGTTTCATTTGCTTAGGTAAATTAAAAGTTCTAGGAACTATACCACTTTATTAGAGAACAGAGAAAAATAATTTATTTTAATTTAACACATGTATATAAAAGTACATAAATATTACCTGAATGGGATTGAAATCATGCACTATGTCTTGGAATTATTTTTCTAAGGTCACACAGATAGAAAACATTAATTGCTTAAAGCTATGATCTCCATATATTTTTGATTGATTACTCTTTTATCAGTTAAAAATATCTATAAGAAAAACTTTTAAGCATTCATCCCCAATGTATGTATATTTATTCATAAATTATACATGTACTAGTGTTAATATCTGTATTAAGATTTAATTTCTTTCTTCTTTGCTTTAGATCAGAAGAAATTTACATAGGAATTAAAATGGCATCTGTCCATCACCTACTGGCTTATTTTGCTTCTACCTTGGGTGGGCACATTGTATTTGGGAACCAACCACAGCTCTAAAGTGACTGGAAAGTTCTGGATGTCATAATTATCACTCTTCAGATTTGCCCTCCTCTTTAGGACACAGGCACGGCATTTGGGAAGGGCAGAGAGTTACCT
This sequence comes from Cheirogaleus medius, assembly GCA_008086735.1. Classification (NCBI taxonomy): domain Eukaryota; kingdom Metazoa; phylum Chordata; class Mammalia; order Primates; family Cheirogaleidae; genus Cheirogaleus; species Cheirogaleus medius. The sequence continues at coordinate 29,814,313 of VBSM01000605.1, read as the reverse complement.
TTGGCTGTGCATGGTGAATTCCGGAGACCTGCTTAAGCAAAGGAGGGGACGGAATGCAAGGTGAGAGACTCTACAGTAGGGTTAAGAGAACCAGTGTCTTCTCAAGAATATATGAAATCATCACATCTGTGCTTTGCAAAAATTAAAGTGAAGATAATTTTCCATATGAATCTATTACACTTCCCTGTTCCCAGGCCATACGTTGGTGAGCACACTTGAGTCAAGAGTTGGATAAATAGAGATAAGTGGTTACTTCTGAGGGACATTGGCATGTGGAAACAGAGAACTTCAACCCTGTATATTTTATTTCAGTGAATGAGTACAGAGATGATTATTGCATATTCTTTATTTCTTATTGAATATTTAACTGGATAAAGAAAAATAGTAAACATTACACTTGAAATATTTTTAAAACCTTAGAAAAATCATGGAATTGGATTTACTATTATAGAATAATTTAAATAATCAGGTATACATAGATTGGAGACACACAAATTACTCTATCTGTAATTTGTTGTATTAAGGCCCAACTCAATGGAGCAAGTTGTTAGAAAATTTGGTCGTCTTCCTTTATGTCTGACTTTGGAATAATGAACACTGTAGTTTTTAAAAAAAATAAAGCAACTTCCTTTCAGGAGTGCACACCAATTCTTATAGCTTGTATAAATACTCTATTTTATGCCAACAGGGTCATCACAAGTTCTGTAAAATCCTCCATTATCATTTTTATGGAAAACAAGTCAATTCTAATTCAATTCAACAATTACACATTGATCGTCTAAAATGTGCCAAACATAATACAGAACATGCATTTTACAGGAAAATTGGACTGCACTAAGATAGGCAGTAAATCATCTGCAATTTTATAAAAAGGGAAGCCAGGCATGTTAATGGAGTTTGTTTTTATAAACATGAAGTGTTTGGGCATGTTTGATTTTTCAGTTGGGCTGCTCAGCCAAGCTTAGTTAACACCTTGTAAAAAGTGAGTTGCTTCTCATTTCCTTAATGGAAAGCAGTGAGAGTCATAGTTAAGATCTCCATATCAGCTGGAGGCCTTCTGTAGCATTCCTTAAGCTTCTGGGGTTAGATCTAGGATGCAAATCCATCTGGATACTAGAGACCAGAAAGTGTGTTTCTCCGGAGAATTCAAACTCTCTTCCCATCAATCTTAGACAAGTGAACTATCTAAAAGCAGATCTTTGTTTCAAATTTCTAAGTTGGAAGAAAGGTTCTATTAATAACCATTTATATCTTAATAGTTTCTTGAAATATGTAGCTGGATCATCATTTTTACAACCCAGTTGGCCTTCAGAACATGCCATATTTCTGCATCTGCATGGATATCACTTTTCTTAGTAATATAATGTTAACTTAAGAATGTGATAAAACAGGAAGCACGCTGGAACTTTTCCTTGTCCTGTGGCCTTAACAAGCCACAGCTGTATCAGCAGCTGGTCACTGAAGGCGCCTGGTCCTGGCCTCTCCCAGCGTCCTTTTTCAACTAGATCAAAAGGAAATAGACCAGGCAGAAGGTTTTATCATCAAAGCCTATAGAAATCTGTGGGAACCAATATTTCCATTTAGATTGCTTCAGCCTCATCAGACTGAAAAGATTTTTCTCTAGTGGGACAGAGGTTGATGAATCAGCCAATTTGAAAAGCGTTTTCATCCTCGCTGAGTTTATCAAAGAGGAGGAATATGGTGTCAAAAAGTTTGTTCACCCTCCAACATGCTTTGCTGACCTGTCAGCTTATTCTCTTACTGATTATTTTAAAAGTTGTGCTTATTACCACAAGTGATTGTTTAACGGCATTTTTACTGAAGGTAGTTGCCACATATTTAATTAATGAACCCCTAAATGCTCCAAATGCAGGGAAAGCTAAGGAACAAATCCCTACAGGTTAAGTTCAAGCCATCATTCAATGGACTCACCGATGCCATAGAGAAATGTTCACATATATTCTGTGTTAATTTTTAACCTACATTTTACGTATGATCATCTCAGGTTTTTTTTTAATTCTAAAGCTTATTTTAGCATTGTATTAATATGTGAAATATTTTCATAGAGAATATTTAAGTATATTAATAGGCATCCTCATCATATGCTTCCTGGATTTTTGTAGTGGATTTCAATATAATCGATATCTTCATCTCTGTTCTTTTCTTCCTGAAGAACAATTCTGCACACAACTTCCAGATTTATCTTCTTGAAACATTGATTTTAATCAGTTTCTTACCTACTCAAAAACCTTCAATGACTCTTCCATGCATATATGATCAACTCCAAAATTCTTAATCTTACATTTAATGAATTCTTATGTAGTAGTCCTAACCTGTTTTGACTCCACCTTTATCTCCCATTGTTTCCCAGTGAAATCTCCTGTTTTCTACCTTTGTCTCATGAAATATAAAAACATTCATTAAAAGTAAATCAAGTTTTATGATATTGGATTTGGCAATGATTTCTTGGATATGATACCAAAAGCACAGGCAACAAACTGGATGGCATCAAAATTAAAGCTTCTGTGTATCAAAGAACATAATTAACTGTGTGACAAGACAACTCATGGAATGGGAGAAAATATTTGCAAATCATATATCTGACAAGGCATTAATCCAGAATATATAAAGAACTCCTATAACTCAACAGTAAAAAGCAAACAATTCAATTAAAAAATGGGCAAAGGACATGAACAGAAACTTTTCAAAAGAAGACAGAATAATGGCCAGCAAACATATAAAAAAATGCTCAACATCTCTAATCATTAGGGAAATGCAAATCAAAACCACAGTGGGCAAATGACTTGAGTAGACATTCTTCCAAAGAAGACATACAAAAGAACAATAAGAACATTAAAAGATACACAACACCACTAATCATTAAGGAAACAACAATAAATGATGGGGCATGTTAAACGGAGACAGGAGTCAACTGGTCAAAGCTGGAACAATTTGAACAACAAAATAAATAGTGTGGTATTGGACTCAAAATATAAAATAAATATTCATGAGTCCATACTAATATAATTATGTGAATGAATCAATAAATAGAAGAGATGGGACAAATCTTCCTTACAGAAGAATTCTATACATAGACACACTCTTTGGAGGTGGAGCTTAATTCCCCTCTCCTCCTGGAGGAGAAAGTGTAATGAATGGGTTTAGTGAATGGAGTACGGAAAGGGGGAAAAAAATAGTAATTTTATAGTGGGGATACCTGGCAAATACTACCTCAATCAAATTAACAGCACTGGTGATAAGTAAAGTTGAGATCGTGCATTCGCTTACATGATGTGATGAGGAGGCACTTCTCTGTGACATTCTTCTCCCAAGGCCAGAACCCCAATCTAACCATGATAAAAATAGACAACCTCAAATTGAGGGGCATTTTACAAAATACCTGAGTAGTACTCTTCAAAGTTGTCAAGGTCACTAAAAACAAGGCAAGACTGAGAAACTATCATAGGAAACTAAAGAGACATGATGTGTAAGTGCTGTATAGTAAATTGGATGGGATCTTGGAGCAGAAAAGGAAATCAGTAGAAGAACTGCAGAGACCTGAATTAAATCTGGAACTTGGTTAAATATAATGTTATGTGCCAATGTGAGTTTCTTAGTTTTGAGAAATGAACCATGGTTATATATGTTGTCAAATTAGGAGAAATAGGGTAAAGGGCATGCAGGAACTCTCTGGACTGTACTTTTTTGTAAACCTAAAAATTATTTTAAAACAGAATTTCATTTTAAAAAAAAGAAATACAAGGTTCTTGCTTTTGTATGATAAGCTATAACTATTTCATATCAATAGCCAATCAGATGTTTATGGATACTGGAAACATTCTTTCAAAAAAAATCAGCAAAAATCTAGGACAAAAATTAAATAATAAATAATAATGTTTATTAAGCAATTACAACAGGGTTAAGTATATTGTGTGTTCAATAAGTGACAAATGTTATCATATAACATTGTTTTGGAGGTACTAATACTTGAATGTGAAACAAATAAAAATTATATTTTGGGGAAAGAAAGAAATAGTATTTCCATTATCATACATTATTTCTATGATATACTATTTGTCCATCACTGCAAACAGTAAAGAATCAAACTAAATGAATATTATTAATAGCAACTATAATTATTGGAAAAGTTTAGTGATGTGACTTAGCACAAGATACATATACAACATACACATTTAATAACTTTCCTATATGCCAGCAATAACCATCTCCATAAATACACCAGAAAAAGAAGGCATTAATAGAATTGAAGGACATAAGGTATGTAGAAATAATATAAGTGCCCCAAAATAGAAAAATAAAAAATTAATTTAAGGTTTATGTATATGATGTAATACTATGCAAGGGTGTATCATTATTTTTTCACAATTCGCATTAATTCAGGTGTCTGACACTATAAATTTAAATGAAGATTCAGGATGACAAAGCATTCAGTAAGTAGGTTTGCAACTGGGAGGAAATCATGCAAGTAAAAGGCCCTGAAATTGATCCACTTTATAATCAGATACGAATAATAGTCAAAGAGTAAAACTTGTCAGTAGAGGTGGGGCATGGAGCGAATACCTTTTATAAAAGGTAAGGAATTTGGTTTTTCATATATTCAGTGAGGGTTTTGGATGTAAACTGACATGAACCAACCTGGTTATTCATAGTTGTTAGCTTCTTTTTTTGTAAATTTTAGGTGGTCCCATTAGAGAGAGACAAGAAGATTAAGTTTGAGATGCGCATTAAACAGGCAAAATGAGATGGTGAACAGGCAACTAAGTAAAAAGCAGGGAGAGTTCAGAACTGCTGATATAAATGTGGAGGTCACCCAAGGCTGGTTAAAGCCACAAGCCTAAACAAGAGCCACTGTGAGTGTGAGAATAGAGAAGAAAAGTTAGCTGCCGCCTGAGCCCAGACCACTGCAACAATTTTTCTTTTGACTTGATTTCAATAATTTAATTTAGAAATAAAAACACCTACTGCTTTAAGTATATTCCAAGGATTTTACATGTTTAAAATTCTGAATGACTTCAAACCTTCACTGGAAAGAATGTAGAACAATAGGAACACTTATATTGCTGGGAGAAGCTTAAGTTGGTACAACCATTTTGGAAAACAATTTGGCATTATCTAATTAAGTCTAGGCTTTTTTTTTTTTCTTTTTTTTGGTGTGTGTGCTCTATTTGTACCTAAAGATAAAACAATGATATGCTTTTTTATCTGTATATATTGAATTATTCTGAATGTTCCTGCCTGCTTAAAAATTCCTTTTTCCCTAATTCTCTTTTCAAAGGATAAATAGCAAAAGGGGGAAAAAGGGCATAGGGTAACAGACATAAAATGAAGCCCCCTGTTATTTCAAAGGCTCTACAACTCAGACTGACTCATGCCTCAAACTCATGTCTTTAAAATGTATGCAGTAAGACTTGACTGGTTGTTTCCTACAGAGTGGGCATGGCTAGTACAGATAATCTGGGATGGTTGGGGTATGAATTACCTTGCTAGAACAGGTATGGTGGAACATCTATCCTGGGCTTCAAGGAAAAACTGAAGAATAACAGCAGTATTTTGACAAACTCTGCTATTGTCCCTCAAGTTTGTACTTTATACCAAAGATCATAAAATACCCATATTCAGTCAAAGCAACCTTTAACAAATTCCCACTTTAAAAAAAAAAAGACTCTCATGATAAACATTGTGCTAAGAATAAACAAAAAAAAATTTGTACAGCAATAGACTTCCAAAAAAAAATCTTTGTGTCACAGTGTGAAATTGATTGGAAGGTTTTGTCTAGTTCATGCACAGTGTTGGTTCTTTGCAGTTTCTGCAAATGCTGAACAGAAGTGGAGATCTGCTGTGACATGTATTCAATAATAAAATTGTCCCTTACAAGGACATTGCACTTGAGGCTATGCTGAAGAATCCTTCTAACACTGCAGTGCAACTTGACACCATCACCAAAGGCTGGGCTGAGCCTTAAATCATTGCATGGGCCCAAGTAAAATGTCCTTATTTCCTCCCCCTTCCCTTGTGCTCTTTATTTCTATTAAACTTCTTCGTAAATATACGCTTTGTAAAGTTAAGAGTGAGAGAATGCAAGTGCTGCCGGAAAGAATGAAGAGTTCACAAGCTTAGAACAGAAACGGAGTTACTAAACTATTAAGTTCAATTAACAAGTGAAAAATGAACTAAGTTGTTCCAGAGTGATTTTTAATTCGGTCAAATAAAGAGGAACCAGACTGCAGGGTAAACTCTTATTTATTAGTTTTGGTTAATGAGTTTTTCCATAAGCAGAATTTCTTAAATTTTATTGAATCAATAAAGTCACCATTTGGAAATCTGGTTTTTCCCACCAGAGTAGGATTTTAATTGAGCATACAGCAAACACCCAAGTGCTATAAAGTGACTCCATGGAGGTGAAATGGTCTATGAGTTATATTATTGGCTTGGCTGACAGGGTTGCACAAGCCCTTCGTTTGAATTTAAATCTCTACTATGTACCTCATGTGCATTAATTTTTATCTTCAGGATGATGCTACTATATTTTCCTTATACTTATTACCAAGAACCATGATAAAAACAGTAACGTCAGGACCCTTAAAGGAGGAGTAATAGATCCTTTTTTTCTAGGCTCTGACTAGATAGAGTATCCTTATATGGAGCGCAAGCTGGCAGGTCTTAAACCTCTTCTGAGAAGGACCAAGGCTGGGGTGTGACGACCCCCTTATAGTACAGATAGCTTTGCTGTGTTCCGTAGCCGAAGGACACATCCTGCCCTAGTCAGCTGCCTTATGAACACCTGCCTTTGTTTATAAGAGAGTCCAGGGGGAAAAGCGTGCTGGAGGGGCATAAATCTGTCCCCACAACTCAAGAATGGCATAAAGAATGTGCTTTGAAGATAGTTGGTCAATACTTCCTTCCTTATTTTGAAGTTATTTTGGTGTAAAAGAAAATTCCTTTAGTGTGGCCCCAAGTTCTCATATTTCTGTTTGCATTATATGACTTTAAAGACACAAAAAAGAAATGAAATGATGAGCGTCTGTAGACTTATTCTTGAAAAACTGCCCAGATCAGGTAAAACGTTTCAACACTTGTTTTTTGTTAAATGAAAGCCATATGATATAGGACAACAGTAGTACACTGGGGTTGAGAAGAATTGGTTTTCAGTCCTATTCTCCAGACCATGTATGTATTTAGCTACCAAATGGTTGGCTTTGCCTGAATTCTACAGTGCCTACAAGCCAGACATGTCAAGAAACCAAGAATATACTTACTTCCCTTCTCTCTCCAAATACTCCTTCTATAGTTCAACCGCATGAATGGTAATCCCAGGGGTAAATTCAGGTTTTGTGGGGTCTGGAGCATATAAAATCTAAAACTCTTTTTAAGAGATTTTTTCCCCCTAATTACTGTCTACTATACCATGCTAATTGCAGGGTAACTGTAGGGTTGGTATTGATGTTAGATTCATTCCAATGCTCTAGATTGCTGTGCTTTTCTAGTGTTTTCTCCAACCTGGTAAAGCTAAGGGCCATGTCCCTCAGAAGATGCATGCCGTGTGAGCAGACAGGCATGTCTACACATAGGTTGCACTGCCTGGCAATGTCAATAGTTTCACCATTACCACTCTGCTTTTCCAACTTGACAGTGTTTATCATGGAAGCTTCTGTGTCCCGCATTAGGTTTATGTCTTAGACGCAGATGTTCGACTTGCTGTTTCTAGTCTCAGCATGTTTTCCATCCACTAGTAACACCTGGCAAGAAGCCAGGTGGCCTAGGTGTCCTCAAAGGCACAGGAGAGACTGCTATGCCTCTCACCTCCCTTTCTGTTACCTTCAAAGTCTAGCCCCAGAAAGTCAAGTTGAGAGCTCTGTGGCAGCCTCCCCACCCCACGACCCACTAACCTGACATCCCTCTGGAAGTGTGTTCCAGATGAAACAGCAGTCTCCTGGGAACCTCATCCTGTTACATGTATATTTTTTTCTGAAAAGAATGATCTCAAATTTTATGATATAACACATAGTCACTTAAGCATTATCAAAAACCCAGAAGTTTGAGGCCAGCCTGGGCAACACAGCAAGACCCCCATCTCTAAAAGACAAACAAACAAAAAACCATAAACTTATGCCTTCAGATTTTACCACAAACATTTTCAACTGTAATTTTTTTTTATTCAAGGGAGAAAAAATGACTTAAAAAAATCATCCATTGTATAGGAAAGGAAACAGCAAATATCCAGAACCAGATATTAGTTTCTTATGGGTCTATATCTTTTCTTCCATGAATAACGGTTTTATTATGTTTTTGCTCAGCATAAGGTAGAAGGTATTATAGAAACTTATCTATAGTCATTTTTCCCCAACTGCTAACAGTAATGCTTATAGCATGGTTGTTTTTCAAATTTGCTGTACACATTGGTTATTTATTCTTGGAGTCATTTCCCAAGATTCAGCATAATAAAGGTTTTAGAGCGGAGGAAATCTGGAGTAAAGGTAAAATATTTAAATTGTAAGTAATGTGGCTATTAGTTTTGAAATGGCCTCAGACAGTGGAAAATAAGACAACACACATATATATAATTGGTATCACTTACCGAAGCAACTTACTGAAATAATAACAATGAAAATCATTAGCCTTTAAAAGATATGCTACATTAAGACTTTCTATACTGATTATTTGGAATGATCTCTCTGCAGTCTCTGGAGTTGCAATACACCAATTGATACAATGAAACATTCTTAATATTTGAAGCATAAGCATCCCTGGTCATTGTAGACAACCACTGCCTCCAGTTTTGCCTGTGGAATATTCCAGTAAAGGTCAGATCCATAAAATGGAAATATGGCTGGTGTGAAAATAAGCCTCTGAAAATAATTTCTGTCATATTAAAAAAATAAACTATTATTAATTCCAAGCTTTAGAATGTTCTAATTTTGTTGGTAACTGCAACTTCAGCTCTCTTGCTTTATGTAACATTTTCCATCCTTAACATTCTATTGGTTTTGTGCCTCCAAGAAAACACAATTCATCTAGCCTGTCTATAATTATCTAATATTGAATAATCAGGCTTGTGTACACTTTGGGATTTCGTGACTTTTCTAACACACCTAGAACACAAAATGGACAGATCCATTATTATTATCAGTGTTTTGGATTTTTTAGTTATTGAATTGTTTTTAATCATTTTCTAATATTCTCACAAAGTCCTTTGCACTCTCTTTCCCTATGTCATGAAGACACTTAAAACTAAGAAGAATATATTGGATTTCACTTTTCTGTTGTTATTGGATGCTACAGGCTTTTGCTGAATTTTTGTACATTGAACTACTCTTTGATTTGTGAGCAAAGGTTTAAAAGGTTAAAAAGGGGGAAATTGGTTCAATATTTCAAGCACAATGAAACATTTCTTTTGTCATTTTATTTCCCTGCTGTATTAATTTGTGGTTACTCACCTTCTCCTCAGAGATCCCCCGGGAACCCCAAATCTGACTCTCTATGATCTGACACATGAACTCAAACATTTCTCCCAATAAATTACATCTCATGTGTAATAAAACAAAATTGCCTTCTTTGGGGTACACAAGAATGCTTCAGGCATCAGTTGGCCACATTTCGGTTTGCTGCTCGCATACACCCTGACGATGAGGATCTCTGTGGCCTACGTTGGTCTGGGAAGAGGAATGTTGGGTTCGCTCAATGGACCAAACAATGCCGGAATGTTTTTTCCTGTCTATTCACTTAAACAATGTGCCATTCTGTACCTCATAAGCACTTAATTTATTCCAACTCTTTGGCCTGACCTGTAATCCCCCTCTCCTTACCCATCTGACCCATCTGTGTTTCATTTCCCACTCATCAGCATCCAAAGAGCTAGGCCCAGGCCCTGTTTGGAACCATTAGACAGAGATTGGCACTCTTCCCTCTTCCTGCGCCACATCCTCTGCTGGAAAAAAAAAAAAATGACCATCAGATCAGAGAACAGAGCCTGCTTTGTCCCCTGCAACGGGGATCTGGAAGCATTTTCAATCATTTGCACTCTATACCCACTCAAACGCATTAATGTGATCAACATTAGGCCTGTTGTGGGCATTTTTTCCAGCAAATAGCTTGCTAACATTCCAGGCATGTACTTCCCTGAAAACAAGACTGAGACAGTGCCCTGAATATTCAATTGGAAAATCACCAAGAGCAAAAGCTTAGCTTGGCACGGCTGGTGTTGATTCTTAATAAGTGACTTCCTAAAGCTGAGGCATGGGGCTTACAGCGTCAATGACTTGTTTGAAAAATATTTTGTAGGTGCCTCATACCACTCTATTTCCTGTGGTATGCGTCATATTGTGAGCTATTCCAAGCCAGCCTGGTTAAGCACGCTAACTTTTTTTCCTCCCCAAGATTGTGGTGTTTAACTAAAAATGTCTTTATACAAGATGAGCTCATAGCTATTAGTGCTGATGCAGTTTTAACTGCTTGGATACCAACTGCAGTTGCTTGAAAATGTGCTGAAAAAGGGTAAACCTGAGCAAAAACATATCTCACCCTGTCTAAAATGGTGGGATGCAGTCCCAGTGGCAGCGTTTCTTCAGGGGAAAAAGTTCCAGATTTAAGTACAATGCATACCTTTCACTTTCATTAAAAAGACTTACTGTTCTTAGTATATTACTAAAGTCAAGGTGCTGAAGACATCTGGAACACTGGAATAAAATTAACCCTTTTTATTGCTTCGGGTATTTTGTAAAACTTGCCAATAAGCAGAGCTAAGGTAATTGGAGAAAACGAGTGTATTTCAATCAGGAAAACGAGGAAATTTCAATCAAATTTCCAAAAAGGAAAAAAAAAAAGAAATGCAAAGACCTAAAATTCTGCCTCTGAGATTAAAGTAAATATGAGTAGGATTTGTGTAAGGATCAAATAAGATATCTTGACAAGCATTTGGAAATCTAGAGATGGGAAAAGGAAATAATATTGTTGAGCACCTACTGTATGCCCCACACAGCTTTTGGCATTTTTACACACTTGGGCAAAGTGTTCTTCACGGAACTTACGATGTACATATTATTGTTTTCATTTTGTAAACAAGGAAAGAGAAACTCAGGGAGATTCTGTAAACTCCCTAAGGCCACGCAGTTGATTAATTATAGAAGCAGGATTCAAATGTAGGTCAGTGTGAGTAGCAAGCTTGTGATCGCTCCCCTACCTTGCTACTCACAGATAAAAAAAAATATTCTCATCTCTATTGTGGTTGTAATTGTCTACTTATTCAAAGGATGTGTGTTGGCCATGGTGTCACAGGCTAGAACAGGAGATGAATAAAAATCTGTGTTATATTCTTTCCTGCCTTTCTCCCGTGAATAGGTACAGACAGTGTCTCATTTGGGGTCCGTACCCAGTGGGTGCCCGCTGGCTATTAAACGATTAGACATTGTACATGCCATCTCTGAATGATTTGTGTTTCTACAATAGGGCCTTTTACAACAGAGAAGAGGAGGATTGATACTCTCGACACTGCCTGGGCTGTGTTTGCCTCTCGGGGCAAATAATTTTCCTTGGTGCCAGGAGCAGCTCTGACGTGGCTGCTCTGCCCTGATGTGGCCTGGGGCTCTGAGCTCTGGAACAAGGGCCTTGCCAGGTCTGGGATGAGGCAGGAACACTGCACGGTGGAGTGAGGGAAGCCGAACTGTCAGGAGAAGAGACGACCACTAATGTGTTTATCTCTAGGTCACTGAAGAGGCAGGAGAATGCCCCTAGGAAATGACCAAAACATTTTCTGAAGCAATGAGCTTTGAACAAATGCACTGGACAGCATTGTAAGGGGGAGAAGGAGCCTCTGTTCCCGTCCACATTTAGGAAGGCACGTAATGAGGTTCTACCTACAAAGTGGAAAAAGGGGCTTTTGTGTTGGGTATTATCCATAAGTAAGTAAGAGCTTGGGCTCTGTCGAGCTTAGGGGCTACAGAATTATGCACCAGGACTAGCAATTGTGAGTTGATCCTTTATGACTTGATATGTGTAGGGCATTATCTGAAGGAAATAACTTGTTGTTTCATTGAGATTTACCAAGTGGACAAGTTTTCTTTTCACAGTATGGTGTTTTAAGAAATATAAAATTTTGGAAAAGTTCTGTGACCTTTTTCTCACTCCCTACAATTGAATAAGTTAGTGAAAACATTCAGTTCAAAATGTTGAGCTGAATGACAACTATGAGATTAGGTTTCTGCTCTCAAGTTAGAAGTAGTTCATATTTTCTACCTGAGGCATTAGAAGAAAGCTTCCAAGTGACTAAAGAAAAATATTCCGTTATTGTTTTGAAGCAATTCTGCCTTCATAAGTTTACCACTACTGGATCATGACATTTGGGAATGAGCCATATAAATATGTTCCTAAACTAATAATATGTTGACAATATTTAGAAATATATAGATTTCTCTAACTCTTATGGTTTAGAGTCTATATTGGAACTATTTAACAGAAAGGAAACATTAGGAAAAAAATAGATTATTTTCTTATAAAAGCAGATAAAGTGAGTGCTGGTCAGAAATGAGTTCAATTCAGGTCTTTTGCAACCTTATCAAAAGGCAAATTTTTTTGCAGTGAATACTTCTGTATTATTATTATATTTCTTGCAAGCTGATTTGCTCTCTCTTGTTAGAAAAAGAGACTTACATCCTTAGCAAAGTAATGGGAATCTGTAAGCAAATGTCAAAAGATTCACATTGTAGGATCCATCACAGTGTCTCAGTGTAAATTTGGAAATATTGGCTAGAAGTAGCTGAAGTCCTAAACCCATGACGTGCTCACTGATTTGAGTTTTCCCTAAGCCAGCTCCATAGCGGGCTTTCATGTTTACACATGGACATAAATTCACTTTGGCTCTTAAGTAAGGACAATGTTTGAAAGAAGTGACTAGAATGCCGGGATTTTCTCTTAAGGTTACACGTACCCCTTCAAGCAAATCTCCATGCAACTTTCCTTCCCAGGGCTGTGCACACAAAATTTCAGGAAACAGCAGGTCTTAATTAGGCCTCCAGTTTATAGTTTCACCTGAAAAAATACATTTAGAAAAAAATCATATATATTCGGCTGTCGAAATTTTTCACGTCAATAAATTCTTGCTAATTAATCACATTAACGGTGCTCCTTAAAAGTTGAAACAGAATCAGAAAACAAACCAAATTCCCCATAAATATCCAACATAAAGGCCTATTCACTGATGCATTTTCAGTTTCTAAGAATTTTACAAGCGTTTTTTTCTCCTTGACAGGACACACACACGCACGTACACACGATGTCACTATCTGTTGCTGTAATTATCTGCAGAAGAAAACAATTCTGGTGACAAATTTTAATACTTCAGAATGATGTCATTATGTGGGTACTTTGCAGGTTGCCCATGGTGCCCATGCATGGGCACTTTGCATGGTGCCCATGCATGTGACAGTTTTAAGAGATTAGAGCCTAGAAACCCTAGCATCAACATGTCCTCTCATCTCAGAGCACCCCCCAAATGAGAGAATTAACCATGTGGGGTGAAGAAAAGTTAAACTTGGAAAGTAGAAACAAAAGGGACAAACGGACTTACTCCTGTTTGTCCCCCATTGCATTCTTCAAAAGGACTATAATCTTGATATAAACTTGCCCCATTAATATTCTATTTGATTCTTTGGTCTGCGGCGGCACATGCTGTACAAAAGCAGGATTGCTTAAATTCCCTTCAGGAACCTAAATAAATAGATCTAAAATCTCACCTACCTCTGTGGTATGTTTCCTGAGAATAGTGCTACTGCTGTTCATTAAGAAAATAACCTTTCAAACTCGTAAACCTTAGTTGCCCAAATTTCTTGGGTGTGTGTTTATCAAGATGTTATATTGAGTGTGCTTGGTCAAATTTAACATCTCATTTGTTACTGCTCTGTGTGTAGCAGTTAGCCACTTCTCCAATAGGATTTCTGAATGTGATAGATCTTTCAGAGAGAGAGAGGATCAGTTACTACTTTTGATAAATAATTAATTTTAAATCAATGAAATTGGAGAATTTCACTATTGGGTGACTAGATTTTAATTTTTGTTAAAACTTTCATGAATTATTATTTGTATCTATCTTTAGGGAAAAATATAAGTATTTTTTGCTGTAATTCCTCCCCCGCAACCACAAATAGTTGATCATGGCAGTTATAACAAAATGGTAAGTATATGGGTATCTAAACACAGAAAAGGTAGAGTAAAAAGTGCAGTATTATAATCTTATGGAACCACCATTGTTGATCAAAATGTCACTATGCGATGCCTGATTGTTCTTCCCTTTATTGGTCAGCAGGTTTGCTACTCCATTATTCACCACATGGAAAGAAGTAGGAATTAAGGAAAATATTAAGTAAAGAAACTCATTGCAGTTCCAGGAGGGGAGACAAGAGTTAAGAGAGGGGAAAAGAGACAAGGAGAAGCAGCAAGGGTCCTTTGTTCTTCTCCTATTTTCTGATTAAAATTCAAGGTGAGGAATAGAGGTAAAATAAAAAAGATAGGTGAGTTGTGAAGCCAAAAACAGATGTCATGTGGACTTGTGTCTCATTTCCAGTTCGGGACTCTGGATGGAGATGGCCTGGCAAAGCACCCTTTGTTGACAAGGAGCAGCCACAGCAAGACATGGTGGCCTGGCATAAGAGAGAGAGAGGAGAGAAAAGAGAGGGACTTCCTTCCCTCTCCTTCATTCCCCTCGCACCTGGTGGCAACACGGGAGAGATTCAGATTTCTCATATGTCCTCAGTGATAACTGAAGTTTGAGGGCCAGCAGGCCTGGAATGGAGCTGCAGAAGTGAGGGGAGAAGGAACTATTGTCAGAGCTTCAGCCAGGGTTCAGCTGGAGCCCAAGGCTGAGACTGAGACAATCCTCAGGGCAGAAAGATCAGGCTGAGGCTTGAGGAATGAACTACCAGACCACAGCTGGACTGAGAAGAAAGTAACATGACATAAGCCATGTTATGGAACTTCATGAGCAGGTACAGAGAGGAAAGAGACCAATATGGAGCCAGGTAAAATGGGTTTACATCAGCCAAGGGCCACTGGGAGCCAGAGAAGAACATGGGATCCTGCCATAATACCGTAAGGACGTACGAGCTTTTCCTTGTACTCACATGTTATCCAGGAAATCTATGACTCAAGTAAGAGAGCCTGATAAGGAGTTTCAACTTTACCTTGACTGACTATTCACTAAAAATGCTCAGAATCAACTTAAAAGGAGATGTTTTAAATTGAAAGAGATTGAGCCACTCTGTATTGGCAGGTTTAGATCTTCTCCCACCCCAAATTTCATTACCATGGGGGCTTAGAACAAGATGAACATCTGACGTGGATCATATGCACATTTTTTGCACATCTGTGTTGTAATGTTTATGATATAGATGTGTCTTCTTTTATGATAATATTAATATAACAATAGCTCACCTTTTATGATGTTTCCTAGTTTTTCAGGCACTCTCCCATCCATCATTTTATTATTTTATTTTTTTTGAGTAGATGTAAGAGGTTAGCAAGGTAAACACCATTGCCTTCATTTTATAGGTGAGAAATCTGAAACTTAGTGAGGTTGGCTTGTACTTCTTCATCTACAAAAAAGATATAATAATACTTAGGCAGCCAATGTCTCATGCTTTTTGTGAGGATCGAATAGAAATGAAAAGCTCCTGAGGACATCTGATGTACTGTGACCCTAAGAACATCTAAAAGCAGATGGAGCAAGATGATACTGTCATCAAAATGACAAGGATACAAACAATGCTGTCAGATTGCAGATAAGTGTCTCACTTAGCAAGAATATTACTATGAACATTTCAGTAAATCCAATTCATACATGAAGTGCAATGGTGAAACTCCTGTTAAATGAAATACTGGAGTACTGCAAGTGGGTTCAAGGAATAGATCTCTTTTTGTGATGTCATAAATAGGGCACTGATTTGGAATAACCTATTTAAGTTTGATCTTCAGCACTTAATGGAGCATTGTTTGATATGAGATATTAAATACATTTTATCTGGAAGTTCAAATTTATCATATTTTTTTAGCTTTCTTAAATCTATGAAAGATTTGATAGTTGTACACTTTGTAAAGAATACAATTTAATTTATACTCACAATTTCTGTAGAATAATAGAAATGTGGTGCAAATTAATCTTAAAATTTGGATCATTGGCAGACGGTCAAGATCACCTCTGAGCACTTCTCTCTTAGCCTAAGCTTCTCATGTATAAGGAATGAAGCAGCCTCCTCCCCTTGGCCAGTGTGGCCCTAAGAGGTCTAGTCCCTGCTGGCTTCTTCAATTTGATTTCACATCACTTTTCCTTGTTTACTTCATGCTAGTCACAGGGCCCTTCTTTCAGTTCCTCATTTTCCTGAGTAAGGTCTTTCCATATGTTCTTCCCTCTGCAAAAAACTCTTCCCCGTCTAGAAACTTTTTGCTTCTTTTCATGCCTTAAGGCCCTGGATCTATGCCCCCTTCTCAGGTAGCCTTCTTTAATTATTTCATTTAAACTCCGCCCCATGTTGTTCTCTATTTTAGCACACTCTTCTTTTTATTTTATTTCATATTTTATAATTATTTGTTTGATGGGCATTTATTATCATCATCTCACTGAACAATAAGAAGGCTGACACTTTGTTTTGCTCACAATTGCACAGCTAGTCACTCCTAGAACATAGTTAATAACTGTTAAATGAATAGATAAATGAATGAATAAACCAGGTGTGTGAAGTCCTTATGCCACATGACAAACGCTTAATAAAAAGTATTTTTATTACCATAGTATTGATGGCCTCTAATCATTATTGCTCTATGTGTATATAAATTTAGGGGTAAAATATAAAGAGTGATGAGAGGTTTTGGCATTTTCTACATGATTATCTTATATGTATTCTTAGGCTGATTCAAATTATTCATAATTTAAATTGTAAATCCCCAAAAAGAAATGCAAATGAACAATAAATATATGAAAATATATTCAAACCAACTGGATATTAAATAAATGGATATAGAAACAACAATGAAATATATTTTTTCAACTGTAAGATTGGCAAAGATAGAAAAAGTTAATACTATTCTGTGTTGGTAAGCATGTGGAAAAATAGACCCTCCTATACGTTTTTTTTTTGAAGGGCAATGAAACAATACATAGCAAAGTTTAAAATGTGCATATCTGTTGTTCTAACATTTAAATCCCAAAAAATCATGTTATGAAAAAAATAGACAAGATAAAAAAATTGCTATATATATTAATGTTTAATCCAGGATATTTTACAATATAAAAATTTTGGAACTTACTCTATTATAAGTACTTCATTATAATGCAGAAAATTTGGCAATAACTTTATTATAGATAATGCTGCATTTATAACTTGTGGTGAGTGTAAACTGGCACAACAAGCTTGGAAAACAACTTGACATTATTTTTAAAGTTGAGCATGAACATGTCCTATATCCTAGAAATTGCAGTCTTTAGGTATGGACCTTAGAGAAACTTGTGCATGAGCCCAAAAAGACATATACAAGAATGTTCTGTATATGTTCAGTAAACTGTTTGATATGCATGAATTTCAGCATTGTTTAAGGTATTTTAAATTTTCGATTATGTATTTTTTCTTGGATCCATATGTTATTATTAGAGAACATGATTTGAATAATATCTATTCTTAGATGACTGTTGACATTTGCTTTATGGCCTGGCACATGGTCAATTTTTATAAACATTGTATGCATTCTAGATAAGAATGTTTATTCTTAATTTCTTGGGTACAGAGTTCTATATACATCTATTAGATCAAGTTTATCATATTGTTCAAATATTTTAAATATGTATGGCTTAGAAATTCATTTAGCTATGAGTAAATTTTTCCTTCTCCCTGTGAGGAAAAAAAAAATCTCTCTCTCTCTTTCTCTATAACTAATCATTTCAATATCTAATGTACTAATAGAGAGGGTCTAATTCAGTTTTTGATGGCTTTTATCAACTCTCTCAAGTTAGTTTTATTGGGCTTGTGTTTTGTAATTGTGAATTGTGAGCTCATCTTTCTCTGGACTCTATATCCGGCAATTACATGAGGCCTAGGTAGAGAGCATAAGGACTCTCTAAGGAACTCTCTAAAGAGTTCCTTTTCTTTCTTTCCTTTCTTTCTTTTCTTTCTTTCTTTCTTTCTTCCTTTCTTCCTTTCTTCCTTTCTTCCTTTCTTTCCTTTCCCTCATTTTTCCTTTCTTTCTTTCCTTTCCCTCATTTCCCTTTCATTCTTTCCTTTCTCTTTCTCTCTTTCTCTCTTTCTTTCTTTCTTTCTCCTTTTTTTCTTTCCTTTTGCTAGGCACCAGTTAAATTTGGCTATAGTTTTAAATTTATTTTTCAGCTCAGGATTTCTTAGACCATGCACATTGCATAAATTTGAATCCCACACCTGTATACAAGCTGGCTTCGGTTACAAATTCTCAGAGGAGATGTTTTTTCCTACAAAGTTTTTAGCTGGAACTAAGATTTAACCTTATAACTGTAAAACATCATTGCATTTCAGTGGACTTTTCAAATCCACCTTTTTACTAATGATGTAGCTCTCTAGTTCCTGAATTTATTCAGAGAGGCTCTTAGTTTCAACTTCTATATTTCATAGGCCTGAGGCCATGTCCTCAGTCTCCAGTACTTCACTTTATCTTGCAACCTACACCTCTAAAGTTCAAGTATTTATAAAAATTCTAATATCCACTCTATCACTGAAATCAGTTTATCACTCTGGTTCCTATCTGCTTCCCAGCCTTGAGCCTATCAGTATTTTGTATACTATTTTGCCAGATTTGTTATGTATATTAAAGGGTCTTTGCTAACACACTTGCTTCATACTGTTGGTGTGACATTAAATGAGATAATTTATATACTGCATTTAGTTCATTGCCTGAAATATATGCAAATCTAGAGGTTTGGGTTTTAAAAATACTGGACTGACAGAAGAAAAAAGCATTTGGCATATACTATTAGTGACAAGAAATTGTCTAAGGTTTCTATTCTGTTCCCTTAAAAAATCATCTTACACCATCCTGCAGATTGAGTGCACAATAAACATTCAATTAGATGAGAAGAATATCTCCCCAATTTGTCTGTATGTGCAGGGCTTTATACAGAAGTAGCTGCAAATAGGTATATAGAAATGTCAGGTTAAGAGTTTCATTTCCTGATAACCCGTGGACTTTGGAAACCTATAGAGGAAAAGACTCTCACAAACAATAGGGATATTTCTTTGCCCCTTCTCTTTTCAATCTAATTTTCTTTCCATTGAAAGCAGCTGTGCTTTTCTCACTCTGACAATTCAGAAATCAGGGTAACTCGTTCTTCATAAATGCTTTAGAATATGCTGGCAGAAGCTGCTTCTGACAGTAGGCTGCTAAATGTTCAATGGTGCTTGATTATACAGAAGGTTGAAAAGACCACTATGATTATTTCCTTCTCTGTAAAACTGTCCCTTGTTTTATTACAAAACTGCTAATTCTTCCAGAAACCAGAGATTATCTAAATAAGCTGGAGCAGAAGCAGTGTTATGTAACAAGGGCAAGTTCTTTTCTTTTTTTCCCCCCTGGGGGATGGGTGACATTTTTTTTTAAAAAAACAGCTTTATTAAGATATAAATCTCATACTATGCAAGTCATGCATTTAAAATGTACAATACAGTGGTTTTTAGGATAGTCACAGATATATGTCATCACCATCACCACAGTAAATTTGTAGAACATTTTTATCACCTCAAAAAGAAACCCTGTGTTTTTTAATAATTACCTCTGCTATGGTTGAAATATGTCCCCTCCAAAATTCAGGTGCTGCCAATGTGGTAGTATTAAGAAGTGGGGCCTTTAAGAGGTGATGAGGCCGTGAGGGCTTCTCCCTCATGAATGGGATTAAATGCCATTATAAAAGAGCTTGACAGAAGGAGTTGGTTGCTTTTTGCCCTTCTGCCTTCTGCCACGATGAAGAACACAGCATTCTTCCCCTCCAGAGGATGCAGCGTTCAAAGCATCATCTTAGAAACAGAGATTGGACCCTCACCAGAACCTCACCTGCTAGTACCTTGATCTTGGACTTTCCATCCTCCCTAACAATGAGAAATAAATTTCTGTTCTTTATAAATTTCCCAGTCTCAGGTATTTTGTTATAGCAGCACAAACAGACTAAGACAACCCTCTAACTCATACTCTTCTCTCCCTATCCCCAAGCAACAACTAATCTACTTTCTGTCTCTATAGATTTCCTTGTTCTGGACATTCACACAAATAGGAGCTACATAATACATGTTTGTGTGTGTGTGTGTGTGTGTGTGTGTGTGTGACTGGCTTCTTTTGTTTAGCATAATGGTTTCAAGGTTCATTAATGTTGTATCAGTACTTCATTTCTATTTATGACCAAATAATATTTCATTGTATGGATATACCACATTATATTTATCCATTCATCAGTTGATGGATATTTGGGTTGTTTCTACTTTTTGCTGATTAAGAATGATGCTGCTGTTAACATTCATGTACAGGTTTTTGTGTGGACAGATGTTTTCATTTCTCTTGAGTATATGTCTAGGAATAGAATTGCTGGGCCTTATTGTAACTCTATGTTTAATCATTTGAGGAACTTCTATACTATTTTCCAAAGTTATGGCACCTTTTTACATTTTCTCCAGCAGTATATAAGGATTCTGATTTCCCCATGTCCTTGTTAATACTTGTTATTATCAGACTTTTTGATTCTAACCATCCTAGTGGTTGTGAAGTGGTATCTCATTATGGTTTTGATTTGCATTTTCCTGATAACTAAAGATGCTGAGTATCTTCCATCTGCTCATTGGCCAGTTATAGATCTTACTTGGAGAAATGTCTATTCAAATATTGTACCTATTTTTTAATTGGAGAAAGGCAGTTTTTTTCCAATGATTTCTAATGTATTTTTTGATAAAACCTAACAACATGTATGTCATATTTAATAATATACTTAAGAAACTTCCTTGATTAAGAAGAATAAAAGTACCTGAAATTGGAACTCCTTTGCAAAACCCAGGTCATTACATACACTATTCAACAAAAAGAACTTCAAATAATAAAGATTATACATTGCTGTTCTCCATTGTCCTAGATTTTGGTGTTCTCCAAGGTCTTCTACAGTAGGACTTGAATCTTCATGACTCAATAATACCATTTATTAAAATATTCTACTTGACTGCCATGTTTTTTTATTGCAAATTATTGCTCTCATTGTGGGATATCTTGTCAGGTTTTCATTTATCTACTCCCTTGTCAGCCTTTTAAGAATAATTCAGAGTTAATGAGAAAGGTGTTTTAATTTTTTTTTTCAAACAATATTCACCCCTCTTACTTTACTATTGACAGAAGCCTATTGATCTATAGTGACTAGAGGTCACCAATGTTTGACACTGGGTCTCTGTCACTCTAACCCCGCCAGGTGGAGTGCAGCATGCTTTGTCATACCCTGTTGATCTTATCCATTTCATGTCTATGTCAGTGGTAACCACAATGCTTGGAATTTCTAGCAGAGTTTCAGTGTCAAGGAGTTGATCATTTCTTACATGTATAAATAAATAGGACTTAATTTCCATAGTGTTTTAAAACCTTCATATGAATAAAGTCACACATCTTTTTTTTTTTTTCTGACCTGGTGTCTTGATTGGTGTTTCAGAAGATGCGAGCCAGCTTAAGAAGAACACTGAAATCCCCAAAGCAAAAGTGCATCATCTGGGATCCCTCAGTAAATTAACTGCTCACTTCCTTCTTCAAACTAATATTCTATGCAAATTAGTTTAATACTTACTTCAATTCTAAGGGAGAAACTGGTCTTCAATTAGTGAAAATTATATACAATAGAGGATTTTCCCCAGATATTCTGGAATACATGTAAAATGGTATATGATAGAAACTGACTGGAACATCAGTTATAATGTCAAAATTTATAAGCAACCAAAATGTCCATTAATGGGAGTTTATATGCTAATTATTGTTCAACCACACAATGTAATATCATGTGAGCCATTTAAAAAAATATGAAATTCTGTATTTATGGTATAGAAAGGTTTCCAAGGTGTTTTAAGAGAAAAATATAGAAAATTCAGAACAGCATATATAACATGTTGCCATATATGTGGAAAGATATTTCAGTGGATAACTTTAGAAATGCATGGGATAACTCTTGAAGTTTATGAAAACTGGTTGTCTTTGAGGAGTGGGATGGTAGCTGAGGCATGAAGAAAAAGTGAGACTTCTCACTGTGTGTCATATAGTGTATTTCCATCCTATATCATGCACATTAATCCTATTTAATAATTCACAAATCTTGTAAATAAATAGAGCAAAATAAGGAATTTAACACATATTTTGTTACATGCTATTTCCCACATCATACAACTTCTTGGGAGGTACTCTTCGAATTTATGTAATCAGGGCCGGGTGCGGTGGCTCACGCCTGTAATCCTAGCACTCTGGGAGGCCCAGGAGGGCGGATCGTTTGAGCTCAAGAGTTCCAGACCAGCCTGAGCAAGAGCACCCCGTTTCTATCAAAAATAGAAAAAATTAGCTGGGCATGGTGGTGCATACCTGTAGTCCCAGCTACTCGGGAGGCTGAGGCAGAGGGATCGCTTGAGTCCAGGAGTGTGAGGTTGCTGTGAGCTAGGCTGATGCCACGGCACTCTAGCCCAGGCAACAGAGTGAGACTCCGTCTCAGAGAAAAAAAAAAAATACAAATTTAGGTAATCATAAATAACTCCTTCCTGGTAAAGTGGACTTGACTTCCATGATTAGGTTTCAGAAATTCTGCTGAGACTGCTGACTTCGTACAGCTATATACCAGCAGACTTCGAGAATATGGTGCCCTTGATCGAGAGCATATCTGCGAGGACTGTTTATTTTTTTAATCTATTTCCATTCAAGATACTTTCTATTTCTATGGTTATTTAGGAAGTTGAATGAGGAAACCTAAATTAACTGGCACCATATTTCTGATTTATTCCAGTAAGGTTTTATTGACATTTCAGACTGGAGCTCTGGGAGCCTGCCCGTCTAAGTCGCTTCTTAATCCTACTGTGGTTTCACACCAATGTAAGAGTTTTGCTAATGTTATAGTACTTAAAACTAAGTAAAAATAAAATGAGAGTCTAAAATCTTGTTTCAATTTCATCCCAGACAGAAATTGGAACATTTGGGACCCCTTAATGAGGGGACCAACTGTTTTTAAATCCATTGACTATTTAAAATATCTTCTTAAAGATGGCATTTAAATGAAAAAAGAAAAAAGAAAAGAAAAGAACTCAAGGAGCATAAGAGATGTTAAGAGAACTTATAAAAGGAAAGATGTAGTGTTGATTCTTCAAACCTTCATAGTTTTGGTTTAGTGACATTATGCTACCTTTCCAATTTAATTTTATTTAGTTTAATGATGTCTGTTATAAGTATTATTTATGATAATATTAAAAAATTATTTTACTATAGAAAAAATGTCTTTATCTAGCTGTTATGATCAGAGATCCTTCCATTAAGTTTTAAATAGATTCTTTCCCCTTTTCTTTTTGTGTACTTATTGGTGTGTGTGTGTGTGTGTGTGTAGGTGTCCTCAGGGTAAATACAGCCCTTATGGCTTAGTTACAAATAAAATCTGATTTTTTTCCAGTTTTCCATGTAGTTTGTGTATGAATTACCTAAAAAATCTTTATTAAAATGATTTGCACTTACTTGAGAATGTCTTTGTATATAATTTTTTTCCCAGAAAATGGATTCAAATTACTGAAACACTTCTAAAATTTTACAAACTAAAGTTTAATTGGGGAAAAATATGCCAATTCCATGTTATTTATTCCAAGTTTTAGCTGGGGATTTTTTTTCAATAGTATCAACTAATCTTATACTCTGAAAGCTGTAATATGATCCATGCTTTTTAAAAAAATCTAGTCCTATAGTTCACCTGTGTAAAGCATGAGGGAAGAGAGTAACTTCAAGTGGATAAACCTGACAAGCAATACCTCAGCCAAGTGATCAAATTCAACATTGATAGTGATAAGTAATGTTGATAGTATGTACACTTGATACCATGTGATACAAATGACACTTTATCTCTGTGGTCTTCCTCCCCAAAACACACAGCCACAGTTTAATCATGAGAAAAATATCAGACAAATCTCAGTTGAACAAAGTTCTATAGAATACCTAACTGATACTCCTCAAAAGTGTCAAGATCACTGAAACCAAAATATGTCTGCAAAACCGTCACAGCAAAGAGAATATTGAAAACACATAGCAACTACAGTTGACCCTTGAACATCATGGCTTTGAACTGCACAGGTCCACCTATACATGGATTGTCTTCCACCTCTCCTTTTCCTCCTCCTCGTCAGCCTACTCAATGTGAAGATGACAACGATGAAGATTTTTATAACGATCCACTTCCACTTAATGAATAGTAAATATATTTACTCTTCCTCATAAATTTCTTAATAAAATTTTGTGTTACTTTATTGTAAGAATACAGTTTTTAATACCTATAGCATACAAAATATGTGTTATTCAACTGTTTATGTTATTGGTAAGGCTTCCAGTCAACAGCAGGCTATTTATTAGTAAAATTTGGGGGGAGTCAAAAGTTATACTTAAATTTTCAACTGTATGGGAGGTCAGCATCCCTCACCTCCATGTTTCAAGGGTCAATTGTAAATATAATGAAATATTGTGAATAGGATCCTGGAACAGAAAAAAGATATTATATTTCCTTAATTAAGAAAATTTACACAAAATATGGACTTTATTTAATCATAATGTACCAATATTGGTTCATTAGTTACAGTGTATGTCATACTCACATAAGATATTAATAGTAGGGAAAACAGTATAGAGTATATAGGAATTATCTGTACTATCTTCTCAATATTTTCAATACTAGAACTATTCTAAAAAAAGTGTTTTAAAAAATAGTTCAGCAGGACTTTCAAAACAGTCATATATTTTTTACATCCAGCTGGAGAAAATGTATACTAGTACCAATCCCTGTTGACATTAGTTTAACACGTGGTATAGCAAAGGGCATTTAATATTACTGTTTTTAAGTTGGGATAAATATGACAGGAAAAAATTAATAACATGCACGTTCATAGACTTCTTTCTTTTTCCTCCATACCTTATACCACATGGAAGAGCAGAGAAAGGATAAATGTTTGTGCAGGTAGATTCTCACTACAGAGGAAGTCAGAGCTGGAGTGGAGCCGGGCTCTTCAAGACCTTTTCATGGTGAGGATGTTGTTTGTGTGCAGTGTGTATGTGTTAAGAGTGTTGGGTGGGTCCAGTTAGAAGGTGTTCTGTGGCTAAAACCAGCAGAGAGAATCAGAGATCAGAATGATAAGGAGGAGAGATGGAACTCTTAAGGTGAGGGAAAGTGAGTGGTTCCCAGGAATTTCAGAGACCTGAAGAAATGAAAATTTTTAAAACTAACTTACCATCGACCTGCTTAAATTATTGAAAGAGAGATAAGAGTAAATACTGGAATACTGTTAGGCTGGTTGGGCTGTTCTTTAAATGCAATCCACTCTGGCACAGGAAGATGTGGGTTTATGCATTTATAAGCATTGTAGTGCTCACTGTAACTAGATACACTAAAACTGGAATGATAGAGAGATTAGCATGGCCCCTGTGCAAGGACGACAGGTAAATTCATGAAGTGTTCCGTATAAAAAACTAAGCATTGTAATTATATTATATATATCCATACATATATATTTCTGTTTTAAATGCCATGTAAAAATAGGAAATAATTTCCCACAATATGGATGGCAACAATATCATGTCAAAAAACAAAATGCTACACATATTAATAGTTAAATTGCATTCCCAAATGTAAATAGCAGTATAACAGTTGTAAAATATATCAGAATAGTGAGGTAATATGAACTTCTTTTAAAAAATACATTTAAGTGTCATATCCATTATTATTTTCTTGTAGAGTTTCTTTGAATAATCAGGATAATTTGTTTTTTTCCTAATTCCTTTACATATGATATCCGTATGCTAGAAACTAAATTCAGAAAATTCAAAGATCTATAGGCAACTCTGAGTGTTCTTTCTGATAAAAGAATCACAGCAAATATGATTTTGAACTCTTGCATTAAATGAATAGTTATTATTTAAAAATAACATTCTAAGTGTCAGTTTAACATATACTTACCTTTTTTGCACATTAATAATCCCAACTTTTCTAGGCAATAAAGCAAAATTTATCCCATTTCTATTAAATTTTAAAATGACTTCTTCATTGTAGCTATTAATTCATAAAAAAGCACATGCAATTATGAACACAAGGAAAAATGTGAGAAAACAATTTGAAATACTCCTAACAGATGGTTAACTAATTACTGAGCTATTCTGTTGATAAAATATGAATTATAAATCAAACGTTGGTATGTAGTATAATATGTGGCATACAAAGTTTATTCATAAATGCTCACCACTTAAACCCAGTACTATCTTTTTTGGATGCCACTCTATATCATATAAAACACTAAGAGGGATGGAAAAAATACAGCAGAAATGACAGCTCCTTTTAAACAACTTCCTGTTAGGAGATAAGTCATATACAGAACCAACTGCAGTATGTAGTAAGGATGATATATGATATCAGAGGTGGGATAAATTAGTTTTCTCTAATAAAGATAAGCTGTGTCTGAGTTAGACCTAATCATAAGTAGGCTTTAAACTTGTAGTTCTGGAAAAGCAGGGTTTTCCAGGCAGAATTAACAACACGAGCAATGCCACAAGGAAAGAAAATTATGGCAAATGTGGCAAAGAGTTAAACTTGACTAAAGTATGACACAGGAAAGATACGAGCGTGTAATGAATGAGATAAACAGGTCATTGAATCCATAGCTACTTAGATATTGGATTGAATTGACTGATTCATTCATTGTCACTTGTTCAAGCAAGCATTTCTTGACTGCATACTCTGTGCTGAATCACTGAGTATCCCTTGAGCCCTCAAGACCTTGCCCAGAAAGCTGTTCCAAAACTTAACTTTATTTCTTCCCAGAAGGATTTGAGGGTGAATCAAAAGCTAACCAAGACAAAGTAAACAAAGATATTAACACTTCAAGGCTTTTTGCTGCCTTCCATCTTCTCTGACACAACAGCAAGAGGCTGCTGGATTTGTTTGTCAGTGGTATGTGTCCCAGGAAAGAAATGTGATGAAAACCCAGGCCACACAGGGCAAGAAAGTGCTTGATTGACTCTGGCCTCTTTTTGCGTGGTGCAAGGCAGTCTGGTGCTAAACTTCAGGATATAGGCTCTGAATTCAAGTCTGAATTAGAATCCTGGCTGTCACTTGCTAGCTTAATGGCCCTAGGCATGTCATTTAATCTCTCTGTGTCGCAGTTTTGTCATCTGTAATATAGATAAAGTGCTTAAAACAGTGCCAAGCACATGGTAAGTTCTTAAATATCAGTTATTATAACAACTTGGCATAAGTATAATGCTCTAAACAATGAGGGATAGCTCCCTAGTGATAGTCTTGGGGCATCTTATTTTTAAATTAAGACTGTGGGGTTTCTCAGAGTGTCCATAATGTTGCTCTGGTTTGCTTCCTTCTATGCAAGACCATTGTCCTTACATGAAGCTGTGTCCTACCTTTACTTTTTCTAACCATTTGGCTTATGCCACGCCTGTTTCCACCTAGTCATGACATCCACGTTGGGCAAATGGATGCTTATACATTTGAAAATACACATTTAATCCAAGGCTGGTATTTATTTAACATTATTATAAATGTACTAAAGATGAAAATTTTTAAGGCAAAATCAACTTCTCCTCCTCCTCCTTCTCCTCCTCCTCCTCCTTCCTCCTCCTCCTCCTCCTCCTCATCCTCCTTCTTCTTCTTCTTCTTCCTTCTTCCTTCTTCTTCTCTTTTTCTTCCTCCTTCTCCTCCTCTTCCTTCTTCTTCTTCATGGTATTATAGAGTTAGCAATATACATTTATAATTAATCCAAGTAAACTTTAATACTGTCCCAGTTCATGGGCAGTGCAAGTACCTTATAATAACAAAATATTTCTAATTTTTCCTCCCTCTTGTTCCTCTATCATCTCTTTCATTCATTTCACTTATATAAGTATATATGCATATATATAAGCATAGTTAATTAAATACATTGTTGATATTATTTTGAACAAGCTGTTACTTATTGTATCAATTAAGATTAAGAAAAAATAGTTTTTATTTTTTTCTTCATATATTCCTTCTCCTATGTACTTCCTTTTTAAGTGTATATCCAAGTTTCTGACCTGTATCATTTTTCTTCTCTCTGAAGAACTTTTTAAACATTTCTTACAAAGCAGGTATACTGGCAAAGAATTTCTTCAATTTTTGTTTGTCTGAGAAAGTCTTTATTTCTCATTCACTTTTCAAAGACAACTTCACAAAGTACAGGACTCTAAGTTGGTGGGTTTTTTTCTCTCAACACTTTAAATATTTCACTCCACATTCCTGTTTGCCTGGTTTCTGAGGATAGATTAGATGAAATTCTTATCTTCGCTACTTTATAGGTAGGGGGTTTTATTTGGCCTCTTCTGGCTTTTTTCAGGATTTTTTTCCCTTTATCTTTGACTTTCTAAAGCTTGAATGTGATACATCTAGGTGTAGGTTTTGGAAGTATTTATTCTTGTTAAATTTCTTTGAGCTTTCTGAATCTGTGGTTTACTGTCTTACTATCTATTGAAAATTAGGGAAATTCTCAGTCATTATTACTTCACTTCAACTATTTCTTCTGTTCCTCACTTTCTTTCTTCTTCTACTGATATTCTCATCATCATACAGTTCTTGAATACTATGGGGATATTTTCATTCTTTTTTTCTCTTTCCTTTTCTCCTGAGGACTGTTATATCCTCAAGTTCAGAGATTTTTTCCTCACCTCTGTCCCATCTACTAATGAGTCCATCAAAAACAGTCTTCATTTCTGTTATAGTATTTTGATCTCTAGCATTTCTTTTTAATTTTTTCTAGACTTTTCATTTTTTGTTCTTATAATATCCATTTGTTCTTACATAGTGTTTACTTTTTCGTTAAATGCTATAGCATATTAATTATAGTTTTTCTTAGCATTCCTGGTCAGATAATTCCAACATTCCTGCTCTACCTGACTCTGGTTCTGATGTTTGTTCAGTCTCTTCAAGCTATGTTTTTTTGCCATTTAGCATACCTTGTAATTTTTTTCTTGGAAGATGGGCATGATGTGCCAGGTAAAAGAAACTGCTTTTAATAGGACTTTAGTAATGCAGTTGTAAGATTTGTAGGGAGAGGAAGCCTTCTATATTCCCATAATTAGGTATTAGTTTTTTGGTGAGCCTGTGCCACTGGATTGTAAATTTCACTAGTGTTTCTCAATTTTTTTTCCCCCTCTGGTGAGATAAGATGGCTAGAGCTGGCTTGAGTTGGGTGTTTCCCTTCCCCTAGTTAGGTTAGGCTCTGGTAAAACATGTTGGGCTTTGGTAAAATGGTTTCTTCTGATGGCCAGCCTTGTTAAAAACAGAATGCTCTGGTGTATTTCAGAATGGTTACTGCTCCCCTCCCATGCTGGAAGCACTAGGAAATTTTTATCCAATATTCACAATGAGAACTTGGTAGAGCTCCTGGAGGTAAAACTCTAAAAACTGTGGGGGTCCCCCATGACTGGGTCCCTCTAGAGTTCCTAACTTCAGACTTGTCTATATTTAGCCTCTAGCAATTCATCAATTATAGTTCAGATTTTGCTACCTTGAGACTGGTTCTCCCCCAGTAAGTTGTGATTCTTTGTCTGTTTTTCCAGTTTTGGAGGCAGCAGTTTGCCCTGTGACCTCATTCCTCTGAAGGATCTAAGAAAAAATTGTTGATTTTTCAGTTTGTTCAGGTTTGACTTGATAGAACAAAGTGGTGACTTCTAAGCTCCTTACATGTCGGACCAGGAATCAGAAGTTACTCAAACCCTCTTTAAAATACTCACATTTATCCACAATATCTGGGAAGCCCCATCCATTTTGACTATTGCTGGTTTACAGTAGTCTAGGTTTAGATTTCCCCATTTTAAAAACTTGGAGAATTGGGGATATTTTTGTTATGTTCTGGTACATCTCGTTCTTACTCTATCCTACAAATGAAAAACATCAAATCCTGATTGTCAGCCTCTGAGACAGCAGAAGTTTGACTGCAAAGCATGAGTCTGCCTTGCCTGTCCCTCCCAATAAACAATTGCTCACTGTGGGCCTGGGGTCCCCACCCAAGGTAAATGACTCAGTTGCAATTTCAAAAATATTGTAAGCAAGCACAGAATATTTGTGCAAGGAGATGGAACAATAAAGCCTACTTTAACCAAGTTATGCATCATTTAATTACTATGGCGTTGAATGGCACTGAGCAGAATCCTAAGAGCAATAAAAATAAGGATTGTCATAACCACTAGAGATATTGTTTGGTGTTGAATTATTGCCTTTCTCACCTCTTTTTATTCACTTCCTCTACAGATTTTGTCCCAGCACTGGTTAACCTGTGCAATTATTTATTCTACAGACATTTAGTGACTTGCTTAGTTTCAGTTTGTCTCCTAGAGAAGCTCTCATAAGCATTTCTTTTATTCTGGATTTCAGTGTTTCCCACTGAATTTCTGAATCATAGACTCTCTGGAGTTTCATCTTTCTAGTTATGAAAATATTTAATAAATTGTGGAAGAGAAAACAAGAGAGTCATTTAGAGTAATGTTAGTCAGAGAAAGCAACTTTGGAGATGGCTTATACCTGAAGAGTCCATCTCTCACCTTTCCTCAACCCACTTGGGCAACTTTCTGCAATGCCTTCCAGACTTGGTTCCAGTGTCACCTCCTCTGCAAGAAGGTTCCTAACTTCCCCTGTGAATGATCCCACCTCTCTGGCTCACAAGTCTGTGCATATGACACAATGTAGACCTGTGCACATGTCTGCTTTTCCCCATATGCCATGAGTTATGTGAGAACAGAAGCCATATCTCACTTGTCTTTGAGTGAACAGAGCCTATCCCTCTTATGATATATATCATTTTTTTATTTCAGAAGATTTAAAAATAGTTGATAAAATTTTATGTTTTATGAATGTTCCCCATGTACATTATGGATGCTCTAAAGAAGATTGTAAGTATCCTCAGCACTTATCAAATTACCACACAGTGTGTGTGCCTTCTTTTTGTGTTTTCTTCAGCTCTGGGTACATGGCACTTGGAAGAAGACAGAAGACAGATGGCAATATTTCTGATGAGCCCTTTCTTAGGAATCCCCCCTGTTTATCATCTCTAAAAAGCACTTATTAATTTACTTGCACTTTGTTCATATAAAGTAGAGGTTTTAACTAAATGGTTTAATCTATGATTTTAGATAGCTAAAAATATGCACACAATTGTTAGCTCCCAGAAGGAAGGGAAGGTTCTAGTTTATCTTGCCTTACAGCATACATTAAACAGTACAAAGTATTATAGCTGTTTTTAAAAATATTCTTTTATGACAGGGCTGAATCATAGGGCCAAGGAGCTGATATGAGCAAGCAATGCCCTTGCAGCTCAGAAGGCAGAATGCGGAGTTGAGGCAGGGATACTCTTAGTGGCATTGCACATTCTCTATTCCAAACTCTCTCCATCTCAGCCCTTTCCTTGTAATTTGACCAAACAGAGAAGAAAGTTGATAGCATTGTCTTGTACACTTTCACTGGCAGTAAGTGCGGTAAGTGCAGTGTTAATCCATCCTCAGGACTTCAGGCCAGATGGAACTCAAGGTGTCCTGCTAGTGGTCACGTATTCAGACAGGAAAAATGATTTGGGACATTGTAAATTCATTTAGGCAAAAAGAGGTAAAGTATTTTTTTCCTAAAAAGCTATATATTCTTTTAAATTGAATCATTCCAGTAATTGTCTGATTATGTTTTGCCTTTGTGGGACAGATTTTGAGTGTTCACTCTTTGCCTATTTATTGATGATGGGGCTGTAAGTCTCTTGGAAGACCTTGACACCTAGCCAGCAATCATCCTCTCCACCCTCAAGCCTGATGTCATCCTGGGTGACTTCACCTGACAACCTTGCCTCCTGGTTCCTTGTCTGCCTCACCTTTGAAAACTTTCCTCCACCCATGGCCACACCTAGACCTTGTCACCTGCAGATTGGGTCAGTTCTCAAATAAAGCAGTCAGAGTCATTCTTAACCACGTGTTAACCATCTCTCTTCCGCTCACTTTATTGTTCCCAACACACCAGTTCTTTGACTTTTTTGGTATCTTTACTTTATAAAGTTCCTTGTCCCTCTCCTCTGTCTTTATTCAGCTCCTTATCCATGCCATCATCCCTCTGTTCACCAGTTTTCTAAAACCTCTTATTCTATGGTCTTTCCACCACTCCTGACTGGAGAAAACCATACAAACCTTTATTAATCTAACTGCTACATTCTCTGCTTTTGCATAGAGCTCATTGGCATTTCAAGAGAAAAATCACACCGCAGTCAGGATTGGTCAACTACATATTTATGTGTCAGATTTTGGTGGTGCAGGTGTAGCTTCCTGATAGCATGATTATGCTTTTCCTGGTCAACATGCAACCATTCCGTATGGCATTTCAGCAATAGCTGTTACCTCTCAAAAGTCCAGCACCTCCTTAAATCTGATTATTCCATCTCACTCTTTACTTTTAATGTCTCTTAATGTCACTGGCACATGCATATGTATTTCCAATGAGGGGAAGACTCCCTTGCTTCCAATCCCCTCTCCACTGTTTCTCTCCCTAGTTTTCTTTTTCCAGTTTAAAGCCAAACTTCTTGAAAGAATTGTCTCTACCAACTATCTCCACAGTGCTCTCTCCCAACCACAACTCAACTTAGCCTTTTATTCTTACTGCTCTACTCAAGCAGGTTGTTAAAAGGCCACAAGTTTCTTTGGCTGTCCAGAAGTTTTTTAGTTTGATCAGGTCCCATTTATTTATTTTTGTTGCTGCTGTGATTGCCTTTGTGGTCTTCTTCATAAATTCTTTGCCTAGGCCAATGTCTAGAAAAGTATTTCCAACGTTTTCCTCTAGAATTCTAATAGTTTCACACTGTAGGTTTAAGTCTGTTACCCAGTAAGAGTTGATTTTTGTGAGAGGTGAAAGGTGTGGATCCTGTTTCAATCTTCTACATGTGGCTATCCAGTTTTCCCAGCACCATTTATTGAATAAGGATTCTTTTTCCTAGTGTATGTTTTTGTCTCCTTTGTCAAAGATTAGATGGCTACAGGAGGATAGTTTTATACCTGGGTTCTCAGTTCTTTCCCAGTATTCTTAAAACATCAAAACATAACATGACATGCAAGACCTTCCATGACCTGTACTGATGCCTCCTGCCTCATTTCCAGCCTTCTCCACCCCATTCTGTACTTTCTCACACCAAACTCTTTCAGTTCCTTTAAGGCTCCATGCTGCCTCTTGTTTCTAGATCTTCATACATCCCTTTTTCTTGCCTGGCTCTTTTTTCCTCTCCCCTGACACTTTACCAATCAAGTCTTATTTATTGTTCAGACTTCAGCTTAAATGTCTTTTCCTCTGAGAAACTTTCCCTGTTATCCCACGAGAACATAAAGCCTACAGCACACTTCATAGTCTGTCTTTCCTGAGATAACTGCAAGTTATGTTAGGGCAAGAAAAAAGACTGTTTTATTCTTATCCTCAAGGCCCACTATACTGCCTAGTACATAGTAGTTCTGAGTAAATATTTGTTGAAAAAATGAATAGATCCTCCTTTATGAATATCTAAGACTTATGAAGCTAGGTGAAGACCAAGACATTTATATTATCATCACCGAGGTCCAATTCCCACCTTTACTTCTAATTTCTTTAATGGTTAAAATTAACCTTAATAACAATAATAACTGCTGTCATGGTGTGATCCTCAGTCATAAACAGCAGCTATGTTTTATGTATACAGATGGAGCTATTGAATGAACCCATTCATAGTGTTTCAAAGGGACACAATAATAACTGAAACCTCTACTCAATATAAGAATGCTTTATAAATAAAAAACAAAACAAAATAAAATAAAAATTATTTTCTAATTCAAGAAAATGCTTGTGTGTATGTGTATATATATATAACATATATAAAAACATATAAATATATATATATATTGTCTTAGTCTGTTTCTGCTGATATAATGAAATACCTGAGACTGGGTGATTTATAAAGAACAGAAATTTCTTTTTCACAGTTCTGGAGTCCCAGATCCAGTTGCCAGTGAGATTCAGTGTCTGGTGATTCTGTCTCTGGTTCTGAGATAGAGTTGTGCTGCTGCCTCTGCATGTGACAGAAGGGACAAACGCTGTGTTCTCACATGTTGCAAGGTAGAAGGGTAAAAGGGCCCTCATGAATGGCAGTAGCAGCTTTATCCCACCTCTGATATCATATATCATCCTTACTGCATACTTATGACTTATTTCACACTCATGACTTAATAATCTCTTAAAAAGGCCTTACCTCTTAATATGATCACTTTGGGGTTTAAGTACCAACAGGTAAATTTTGGAGAGACATATACATTCAAACCGTAGCATATGCATATTCATATATGTATGTATATGTATATACACACACTTTATATATAATTTTCTTTTAACCCAACTTCATGTGCTTATAGCAGCAGGAAAAGTATACAAATTTTATGATTTCTAAACTACTAGCTAAATTCAATCCATCTTTTAATTCAGAAAAGGCCTAACATAGTACCCATAAGGGATCTGGTCCAACACTCTCTTATATGACAAAAAAATAATTATTATTTTTGAAATCATTATGGCCAATATCCTCTGCATTTCTCTAACTCAAAGCAAGATCATCCCCAATTGTGAGGGATAAAGTGCCTTTTATCTAACTTCAAGCTTATAAACATTTGCTTAAAAAAATCATTTTGATATGGAGATTCTTTGAAGAATGCTTACTAAATAATTAAATATATTTTAATGCCTTAAGCTATGTTAATATCAAATTAAGAATAAAATTTCAATCACATCAAAGTCTGAAAATTCAAAATTATATTCTCAAGGAAAACATAATCTATCTCCCTGGTGTAAAATTCTGTTTCCATGAGAAGTTCTTTTAACACAGAACAATGCAATCTTTTATTTGACAGATCAAGCAATTCAATAAAATATTATGGGAAAGAATGGATCTGTATAAGATTTAGGAGCTTTGATTTGCATTTAAATGGCACATCATTCCTTAAGGCTTGTCTATGCCATCTTCAATGATGAGTTTAATAAATGATGGAAAATAATGCTGACTGTAAAAATATGTGTACAATTGGTCTTCCATGGGAAATGTGGACCGCTTTTATTGGAAGATAAATAGAAAACATTTTTCTGATGAAACGAAGCCAGTTAGTGCCCCCAAGCCAATTCTTCCTCCAAGTAATTTGGTAAATAGTTTGACGTTTTTGTCTATAGTAACATTCTCACAATTTTCTTAGAGTTTTGGGCAGCAAGTTGTTTAATAATAATAACCAGATTGCAAAAATTCGTTCTGACAGATATTTGCTAACTCTGAACTGTTCAAGGGAGACACAGAAAGATCTATTCACAAAGAGGAGAGAGTAATGAAAATAAAAAGAAAAAAAATGGCTCTGCGGAAATGAGGAGGAAGAATGAAAAAAGCAAAGAGACCGAAAGAAAAGGTAAAAGGGTACACATGATAAGTGAGGTACAAGGACACCTAGAACTGCTTTTGATTTTCCTCAGTAGCAATAGTTCTAGACAGCATCAACTTTGGGTCTTCGGAAGATCCTTGGCTCTACCTAGAGGATCTTTCTAGCATACCTGCCTCACCCTTGCAGTTTGAGCCAACAGTGACCTTTTGCTGAGCTAATTAGCTCTGTCCCATCAATATGGGGACACAAAGTTGATTAGGTCTCAGCATAGTTGAAGTTCCACTGAAGAATCACCTTGAAAGTGATAGAGGAAGTATTCATTTATTTAAACAATGATTTTTCAGTTCCTAATATGTGCCAGGAGTATAACAGATTTTTGGAATGTGAATAAAGATAACAAATACATAGCATTCACTCTTGCTTAAAGTTTTTGTGAACTCATTTATTTCTTACAGCAACCTAATGAAACAGCTCTTGTTATCACTCCCATTTTACCGGTAAAGAAACCAAAGCATAGAATGGTTCCATGACTTGCCCAACGTAACACAAGTAGTTAAATGGTGGAGGCCTTAACAAGTGGGATCAGCGGGGGAGACACATAATATCACATGATGAGGGATAGAATGGCATTATATGCCAGAGGTGACAGAGAGGCAGAGATATTCCCCCTAACACAGAATGAGGGTGTCGGAGAAGACTTCTTGGAAAGATGGTACCCGATCCAAGTCCTAAACAATGGACAGGAATTAGACAAGTTAGGCAAGAGGTGCAGTGAAGACTTTCAGTGCAAGTGAGGAGCTTGAGGAAAATCCTAGAAACCAGAAAAGACACAGATGTTTGAGGAAAAGCACTAAGGCCACTGGAATAGGAGTCTGGTGAGAAGTTGGGGCAGAGGTAATAATAAAAGGAGGGAAAGAAGTAACTATTGCCCAAGCCCTAAAAATCCTGGTTTACCATTCAGACCATGGATTTTCATCAAATGAATTTTAACTGAGAAAAACATATTTAATTCTTAATATTAGAATAAATAATAAATATTGCTTATTGGTTAAAAGAAGTGTTTTTTGTTTTTTTTGTTTTTAACTTAGGCAGATCTTGGTTTTGAATCCTGGCTTCTACTTAATCTCTGACAGTGGGTGAATCACCCCCCTAGCCCCCCACTGCCTTGCTTGTAAAACAGTCCAATTATACATCTCACAGTAGGATGTTAGGGTGAGATGAGATCATGCTTAGTAATGGCTTAGTAAATGGAGATGCCCACAATGTGTATGACAAACTAGAGAAGACAGGAAGGAAGGATACTTGTTAAGAGCTTATTTAAGTAACTCAGCGGTGATACAATGATGGCTCAAACCACTGATTCTCAATGGAATGGGAGTGGGGCTGATTTTGCTCCTTCCAGGGGACATTTGGCAATGCTTGGAGACATTTTTGGTTGTCACAACTGAAGGTGGGTGATACTGGCATCCAGTGGGAAGAGTCCAAGAATGCTGCTAAACCTTCTGCAATATGTAAGACATCTTCACACAGAAAGGAACTATCAGTTCAATATATCAATAGGGCCATATTGAGAAACCTTGTCTTAAACTAACGGAGTAGGAGTGGAGACGGGAGGAAGTAGATAGATTGAAGCAATGTTAATGAAGCTATATTAAAAGGTCTTTGTAACTGTTTTGATGTGAAGATACCAGAGTTATAGGAATGAGGTCTGATTTGTTTATCCTAGCACTCATTAGAGTACCTTACACATAGATGTTACTCTAAAATATTTGTTGAGTGAAAAAAGGAATGAATACATGAATGAATGAATGAATGAATGAAGAAACAAGAAAGAATAACCTCTAGCTTTTTGGCTTGGGTTATTCAGTTAAGGGTGGTGTCAGCCTCTGCAGTACGGGACACAAGAAGAGGAGACTGTCTTGGGAAAAAGATGATGAGTTCAAGAGTGAATTTGAGATGCTTAAGACAACCATTTAAAAGTACACAGAGACTCAAATGTTCAGTCATTTGATTCCTCAGTTGTCAAATCTGCCAAATGGGATACAAATCTTAAAAAGTAGAAACCTTCATTGAAAAGAGTCTATGAAGACAATATTAGATATTTATAAATTATAACCAAGAATGAATTCAAGGTGTTATTATAGCTAGAGAAATCTACATTTTGTATCTGTTAATTTTTCTGAGGAAACCACATTTTAAAACTTTCATGGTCTTAGGGTGCCAAATAGTTCTTCTCATCATTCTTTCTTGCCTAACCTTGCTATTTTGGCTCTGAAGTGATGTAAAAAATCTGCTTATGCCATTTAAGCACTAGAGGCATTGGGACTACTCTCACCCACAGATGTGGTCACTTGTGTCCTCTCCAGGCTAATCCCTTCTCCAAACCCATTTAGTCTCCAAGGACCCATAGGACATGGACCAATAGCCCCTAGAATCCGAGTAGAGACATTTGTGCCTACACCTCCCTTTGCCCACACTCAGAGGGTGCCACTCAATGGCCTTGTTGCATGATTTCTACATCACTAGTGAAGCACAGGAAAGCTACAGATACCAGCAATATTGAGGTCATTGCCCCCACTCTGTTTATACCTTTGTCACTTCCACTGTGGTTATAACTCTGTTCTTCACACATGTCTTTGCCATAAAGCTCTTTCTAAGCTTCTTCTAACCCCCAAAGTCACCCTGTTCTTTTAATTTATAAGCCATTACCTCAAACCACTTAGAGCTGGTTCCCTAGAGCCTGGGTCAGAGTAAACTTGCAAAGTGATCCACCACCATGCCCAGAAAAGAACTCACAAATCTTGAGTCTTCTGTTCTCAGAGTGAATTCCTTGCAGGCCAGGGTGCCTCACCTCTCCTCTGTGTTCAGTGGTATTAATCTTAGTGGCTTTTATGTTCTCAGGGATCAGAAATGATCATCAGTTACACGAATTCTCCTTATACTTTCTAGAAACTTTTGGAGTCTTTTTTTTTTTTTTTCTGTAGGCATAGCCCATACACCTAGTGTCTGATGGCTAAACTTTTACCACATAAGTATATACCAGAAAAAAAAACAGATCAGTAGATCCAGGCAAGCTCCATCCTGGCCACCAGCTGCTGAACCAATTGTTTGTCCATATGGTAACAGAATGGAGGAAGTAATTTGCTGGGGAAGGGTAGGGGAAGGGGGACTGGAGGCATTTGGACCATCTCCCAGACAATCAGAACCACCACGTCTGTCCAAGCTGTATGGTCACTGTTGGGTTCCTCTAGGGAAGAATCCAGGGACGGAAATTTTGAAAGTCTTAATGAAAAGAAGACATATGAAAGCTTCACCTGATATCTCAGCCTGGTTAAGGCAGACACCCAGAAAATGCCCCACATCTGTCATTTCCCACATAACTTTTTAGTTAATTATATTTTATTGTCATATTGGCACTGGCTAGAATTTTCTTCTCAGATCATCTGCATCTACTGAGTCTTAAACACAATAGAACTAGCTATTCAAAACATAGCCATAAAGACATTGTGCATTTTATTTTCCAGTCTCTTTATTATGTACCTTCAGGATATTAAATGCTGCCTAAGTAGGATCTTAGTAAACCCATTCGAAAGGGAGTTCTGATCAGACCACGTTTTTCATCATGGCCTGAAATTATTTATGGTCAGACTTTTAAATCCTAAATCCATC
Organism: Cheirogaleus medius; assembly: GCA_008086735.1. NCBI lineage: Eukaryota > Metazoa > Chordata > Mammalia > Primates > Cheirogaleidae > Cheirogaleus > Cheirogaleus medius. The sequence goes on along the minus strand of VBSM01000605.1, from coordinate 29,774,971 downwards.
CTGTGATTTCTGTGGTCACGGGGTTTGACAATCTTGCTTTTCAAAAATATTGAGACACTAGGAAGAAAGCCTGAAACTAGTGCAGATGTCAGCACCTTTATTTATAAGAACTCACAGCACCGTCACAGAAAACATGCTAATGCCAGAAAGAGGGAGGAGGAGATTAAAGGAGCTGGGAGCAACAAGTTGGAGCTGGATTTCCTGGAGGTAGTACGTGCATGCACGCATAGGAGGATGTCAAAAACATTTTTAAAGTTTTTCAAAAGTCTAGCAAAAGAACATTTTATCCATTTGTCAGGTCTGTGAGCTCTGCTGCCTCAATTGCATTGGCTTTCTATTCATTTTTAAGTGACTGAAATGATGAAAACAAGTTCCTTGTGAAGTCTCGCCAAATAGCATCAGGGAACACAGTAACTGTTCATGTATTGGATCAGAGTTCACTTTCTGATGGAGTATTTTCATGTTAAAACGAGTATCCCGTTGTTATGTAGTCTTCTTGTCAGCTATTAAATTGCTACCAAGGACTACAGGGTTTTGTTTTTTTTCTCTTTTTAGTTTTAATCTTAAAAATTTCTTTCATTGCACAAATCATTTTTTTCATGTTGATTTTGTGATCTGCAACTTTACTGGTGGGGTCTATTAGTTTTAACTTTTTTTTTTTTTTTGCTATAGCTTTTGGTTTTTTTTTTTAATATATAAAATCACTTTATGTATAAACAGAGAGAATTCTACTTCCCCTTTTCTGATTTGAATCCTTTTTTTTTTTCTTACCTAATTGCTCTGGCTCAATCTTCCATTACTGTGCAGAATAGGCGTGGTGAGATGGGGCTTCCTTGTCTTGTTCTTAATACTAGAGGAAAAACTTTTGAGTGTTTCACTGTTGAGTACAATGGTATCCCAGGGTTTGTCATATATGGTCTTTATGGCACTGAGATGCATACTTTTGAATGTATATTGTTTCAAGTTTTTATCAAGTAAGTGTGTTTTAATTTTGTCAACTGCTTTTAATAAAAATTTTGAGATGATTATAAAAAAATTTCTTCCATTGAAAGAAAGTAAGTGAAAGAAGTCATTGGTTCAACAGAAATTCTAACATGATATTGGGAAAAAGATATTTTGTGTGATCGCATGATAGGAGTTTCTCCCATGAAGGATTAATCTGGTTCTGGGAATAGTTTTTATATTTATTTTTGTGAAGCTTGAAGAGGCTTCAGTGTAACACCATATCCCAAGAGGTCTATAAAGTTGTTGAAATATTAAGAAAGGACATAATTGTTAAAAGACTAGTTCTTAAATGAAATCCCCTGTGGAATATGAAAATCTCCTAAGGCTACAAGGCGACAGTGTTGCATTGAAGACTGACATGGCTCAGTTCATTTAGAAAATACCATAAACGGCTTTATTATGGGAATTTGGGAAAGAAATCTTTCATTAAAATAGGAAATATTTGGCTCTACACTGCAAATAAAGTGATGTTTACATAATTTGTTAAGATCTTTCAAAGATTCAATATCCTTCTGCTCAACCTTAATCTAAGTACTACATTTAATATGTGATTTTGAAAAAAAAAACACCATGAAATTCAGTTGTGTGTAATGTAATTTCTCATTTTGTATTATACCCTTTTGTTGCTCAAGAATTCATTTGATGTCATTAGGGAAAATGATTCAAATTCCTACAATGAGCCTATGTGATATAGTCTTTGTAGTGGACTTTCATTTGTCTGGATTCTGTGTCCCCAAATTCATAAAGAGGAATCTGTGCTAGATCTCTAGTGGCATATGCAGAAGAAGCATTTCCATCAAACATGTGATTGATTTGTGTGGGGTTTTGGCTCCAAATACCAATGAAATCCTGAACTGGCTGGACCACATGTCTCTCTAGAAGCCCCTAGCTTTGAACATAGATTTTGAGCTAGTCCAAGGAGCCTGCTTTCTCTCTTTCCTCTGCAGACCCCCCAGTTTTAACTGGTACTATTAGAACTCCACCCGTGTCCTTGGTTCATCCCAGAACCTCTTTCATGACAAGTGTGTTCCTTTGCCATAGAACAGAGCTGGAGATGAGCCAGGTATGACCCAGAAACACTGAGAAACACTCTAGAAACACTGAGAAACAGAAACACTCTAATCTCTAGAGTTTAGAGCATGTCACCGAGAGCCTGTAAGTCAAAGTCGAGATGATCAAATTCAACTTTGCATATTGACAAGCACTGGGTTAGCCTTTGGTGTGCCAGGCCTGGTGGGTTGAATGTACACTGAGTTGACCAAGCCTTCCATTCTCTCCCTTGGCCCCTTGTACCCTGCTGGCTTCCTTTACATCTACTTGGGAGCCAAGGTTTTATTCTGGAAGTCAGGAGAGTAACAGGGTGAGACATGCATTTCAAAAAAACAAACTAGAAGTTATCTGAGTGAGAGATCCAAAGGAGAAAAGACTGGAGCTGGGCGATCATGGTCATTAAAATATTCCAGGTGAGGAATCAAAAAGATGAGCACAAGGCAAGAGAAGTGGTTAAAAGAATAGTAACAAAAAATGACTCTCAAAATGCAGTGACATAGCACTAACTCTTCACTTTGTACACATTTTGATAAAGTCTCTCCTGTAACATACTATTTAAATTATTCATTAGGTTGCTTTGCTTCCGCCTGCAGCAGTTAGTTGTTCTTCCTTAGTGGTTTCTACCATCTGAGGTGGTGGTTCCCTAGCACATAAAAGCAAGTAATCGTTATCATTACCCGCCCCCCTTCATTATTATTTCACAGGATTGACTACCAAAGATAAAGTATAAATATCCCTTTCTTACTGTTCATTACCACTCACATTTTCTCATATTCAATTTCATTCTTCCCTTCCAAGAAATCTAAATAGGAGTAGATATTGATTTTGGAAATATGTTCCTTCAATAGGAAGACATAGCAAACTATCCTCTGCCATGTGAAATTTAAATCTACGTTTTAGTTCCTTTAGATAAAACAAAGATCTATGCTTTGTCATATCTTTAGGGGAACATAACAGGAGATTTTGTGTTTAGCAAGAAAGAAAATTTTTTTACCATTTTTTTCAGCATTTTTTCAAAACGTCTACATTTTCTTGCTTTGTAAGCCCTTTTACTGTTTAGCAGAAGCAAGAGGGAAAAATTAACTTGCAATTTTGATATACAACCTGGCAGGACCTGGGCTTCAACTCACAAAAAAAAAATTCTGATTGAAAGATTTATCTCCTGGAAGAAATCCATGCAGATAAAGTGGTTAGATAAAGGAGGATGGAATAGCACACAGTTGAAACTAGTTCTTACATTTTTCATGTATGGAATTCTTTTGTTCTTTGTATTAAATATTCTAAATCGTCAATTTCACTCTCTATATTAATTGATGGGATTGAAGCAGACCAGATTTTTTGGCACATGCATCATTTCTGATTGGCCTAGTTTGAAAGCTTACTGGGTCATGAAAAAAAATCATCGTACGCACAATGCTTTCTTTCTGGGCAGTCTAAGGAACACAAGACTAGAAACAGAAATGGGAATGTATTCTGAAAATCACAGCCTTGCATCAGCAAGCTATTATTTTCAGCAGTAAAAGCCCATTTAGACTCAGTGTGAGAATAATATCTCCCATTTCACCTCATATGGAAAGCACATCGCACCCCAAACCTTCCCATTGTATCTCTCTGTGGTCACACACAACATTGCTGATGTGATTTTTCATGTAGGCAACAGTGGAAGAAAAGCCTGGGTTTTGTGTGCAATCTTTGCCTGCAGACAGGGCCAAGATTCATGGGGTAGATCCAGCAGCCAGGAGGGCCCTGCTCTTGGTTTAGTGTTTCTACTGTCAGTGAGCATTGAAATCTTAATTTTTGGACAAGCCCTGTACTTTCATTTTGCACAAATTATGTAGTCAGTTCTGCCTACTGTATCTATCATTTTGTATAATATCCCTTTCTTTTCCTTTTTTTAAAAATTGCACAGTATCTATTTGGGGCTGATTTATTTATACTTGTGGACTTTAATAACTCATGGCTCTTGGATAGCAGTGTCCTGTTTTTATTATACTTTAATGATTGGAGTTAGGTTCCCTTCCCCCAACATACACAAGCTTTAATAACATGACATATTAGCTATTGGTAATGACGTGAGAGAGAGTTCTAAGTCTAACCTCTAACTAAATACTGAATACGTTCCTGTGGCTTTAGTCCTCTAAGATATAATCTCTGAGTCTGTTTCATAGAGTCACTTGCTTTTTACCTGATAGTCTCCCAATGCTTACTCAGTTTCACTTTTAGGCTGTGTCTCAATGAGTTAGTTCTATCAAAATTGTGCTTCAGAAAAGCCTAACTAAAAAGAGTGAAGCCAGATGTTCACAGACATTTTGATTAACTTTTCCCGTTTGAACCACTTTTCAGTTTTATAATGCTTTCTGTGTACCAGGCTTAATTCCTTTCCCACTAATGTATCATTTGAAACAAGATTAACTGGATTACAATCAAGTAATTGTGTCTTGCATCTCTACTGAGGGATTTCGTGTTGTTGAGATGGTTAATGCTTTGAATTTTTTTGAACCACAAGGTTCCCGCTAATTAGATACAGTTAATTTACTCATTTTAAAAAGATGGAATAGATACTAACTATTCAAGTTGGATATTTTACATAAAACCTAGATTTCTAGCTGCTTCTAAAACATGGGAGGGACTTGTAGCAATGTTCTAGCTGTTCTTTAATGAAGTCCAGTTTACTTATCATTTTCTTATAGAGAGAGTTTTTGTGTCCTGCTTAGAAAATCTTTGCTTATCTTAAGCTCATAAATATATTCTCTTATATTATTTTTCAGAAAATGTATTGTTTTACTTTTCTTATTGAAGTCCATCCCATCTGGAGTTGATTTTTGTATATGATATAAGATAGTGAGGTGGGATTCAAGGATCATTTATTTTGTTCCCCTTTATGGATATCCAATTCATACAACACAATTTTTGGGGTGGTGTGGGGAGGAAAGGGGAAAGAAAACATCATTTCCACTGTTTATGATGACACTTTTGTCATGAATGAAGTATTTGTATATATGTGGGTTTGTTTCTGGAATATTTTTGTTCAATAAATTTGTTGTCTATCCTTTAATAGATAATAAAGTTTGAATTATAATGTCTATAAGTTTGTTTTTTATACTGACACCTTGATCGTGAAAAATAAGTTTTACTATCTAGTATTATAGGTCTTCCAATTTTGTTTTTCTTCTTCAAGATTATCATGGCTATTCTTGGCCTTTTACATTTCTATGTTGATTTAAATCAGCTTCTCAAACTCCACAAAAATACCTGTTGAGGTTTTGATTTGGAGTACACGGAACATAATGGATCAATTTGGGAGAAAAGACTTTCCTACACTGTGAGTCATCTAATGATGAGCACGGTATACCCTACATTGATTTAGGTCTTCTTTAATTTCTTTCGGAAATGTTTTATTGTTTTCCCTCTTACATACTGTTGTTAGATATAATCCTAGAAATTTAATTTGTTGATGTTATTATAAATAACATTGTATTGATTTTAAATTTTATGTTCTAATTATTTGTTGGTATTTTATGAGTACATTTTATTTTGTACATTGACTTTGTATCCATTCACTTTGATAAATTCACTTATTGACTCTAATATTCATCTTTTGGATTTCCTATGTACACTCTCATGACTCCTCTTCAATCCTTATACAGTACTCCCCTTATCCACAGAGGATACATTCCGAGACTCCCAGTGGATGCCTAAAACTGCAGATAGTACCAAACCTTACACATGTTTTTTCCTATACATACATACCTATGGTACAGTTTAATTTATAAATTAGGCACAGTAAGAGATTAACAACAATAACTAATAATAAAATAGAAAAATTATAACAATGTACTGTAATAAATGTTATCTGATTGTTGTGCCTCTCTCAAAATATCTTATTGTACTGTACTCATCTATTTTCAGACCACTGTTGACCACAGGTAACTGAAACCTTGGAAAGCAAAACCACAAATAAGGGGGACTATTGGATATTTTATTACTTTTTCTTACCTTACTGCATTGTCAAGACTTCCAGGACAATGTTAGATGGAAATGGTGCTTATCTCCTGAGATGTGCTTATTTTGGGAGGAAATTTTCTGATATTTCATCATTGCACATATGCTGTGAATTTTGTTTGAAGATATTCTTTATTACATTAAAGAAACTTTCTTTTTTTATTTCAGCTTTGCTAAAATAGATTGTTGTTTTGTTTTGTTTCAGTTATGAATGGCTATAAATGATTTCTTTTTCCTTTTTTTTGCATTTATTGAAATGGCTATATGCTTAATTATGTTAATACAATAAATCACAGTGATTGATTTTTGAATGATAAATCAACCTCGCACTCCTGACTTAAACCCAATTTTGTGGGGATATATTAGCTTCTTCCCATATTATTCGTTTCAATTTGCTATTTAATTTAGTATGTTTGTGCCTCTATTCAGAAGAGAGACTGATCTGTAATTTTGGATTTGTTCTTTTTTTTTTTATTGTCTTTGTTGGGTGTTGGTGTCAAGGTTATGATAGCCTCATAACAAATTGACAAATATTTCCTCTTTTCTAGACTCTAAAATAGTCTGTACAGATTTGAAATTATTTCTTCCTAAACTCTTTAGAATGATTGTCTTTTGAAGCATCTGGGCACAGAGTTTCTCTGTAGAAAGATTTTTAATTTTGAATTCAATCTCTTTCACAGATTATAGCATCATTCAGATTTTCCATTTCTTTATTTGTATCAGTTTTGGTTAGTTTTTTAAAATTTATTTACTTAATTGGAAAATCAATTGATATAAAGTTGTTTATAACCTCTTATGATATTTTAACATGTGCAATAACATTCTTTTTTTTATTTCTGTATTCAAAATTTGTTCCTAACATTTCCCTTATTCTCATCTTTCTTGATCTGTATTATGGAAGAATCATGCATTTTATTGGTATTTTCACAAAACCAACTCTGACCTTTTTATTTTCCTCATTGAATATTTATTTACTTTTTATTTCATTTGAGTACTGCTCTTTTTAAAAGAAATTGCTATTTCTGTTTCCTTTCTTTCTCTTTTCTGTTGGATTTGTTCTTTTTTCCAGATTTCTGAGTTGGATGCTTAGATCAATGATTATTGGCTTTTCCCCCCTCTTCTAGTACAGGTATATAGGGCTTTAAATTTTCTCCTCTAGACAATACTTTTTCTACATTGCACAAATGCCATTCAGTTATAAATATTTTCTAATTTCCTCAATTAAAACTTTTTAATCTCTGAAGTGCAGGGAGAATGCTACAAACCCTATGCCACTGTTCTCTGTTTTGCCTCTGTGCTGTGTGCCAGCAACCAGCCTGTTCCTTAAGGGCATGTAGGGCTCACCTCAAAGCATCTCTCCTCTACCTAGAATCTTGGCTGAATCCTTCAGGATACCAGATCTGCAATCCTCAAGTCCTGGCACCATTGATTTCTTTCTGTAATCTTCAATTAGCTGTTTGTGTTATTTTTATTTTTTATTTTTTTGGTACAAATTTTACAGTTGTTCTTGGTAAAGGAAGAGTCTGATACAAGCTACTTTCTCAGAGCCAAAAGCAGAAGTTCATCCCCAACATGTTATAATTTTACTGATAAAATATGTTTTATCTCTGTTTATGTTATAGTACATTTTGTTCAACTCATTATTGTCTAGAGAATGGCAGTCTAGAAATATCAAGATTATTTTTGAGAATATTTAGCTTAAAAATTAGTCATATTATTTTCACATTATGTGTGGATGCATGTATTCCTTCAAATATCTGATTTTATCACTTACAAAATTGTAATTTTTTTTTTAAGGATTGCCATGGCAAAAACTGTGTTTTGGAAAGGCCTTAACCACTAATTGGTTTTAGGTTTCATCAAACCTGTGTACTCCTTTTTAAGTGTAGAAATATGTGAATTATTGCAGCAGGCATGATCGTTGAGAACTCCAGTGAACTGTGAATGAGTGCAGATCTGTAGCTTTGAAGCAGAGAACAACCCACTTAATATACATCTCATAGTTTTCATTCATTACATTGCAAATCTTTTCTCATTGCTGAAAACATTTCTGATGGTTGTTGGTGGCTCAGTAGTATCATGTTTCCATAAAAAGAATAATCCTTAACAATTATCAGCACTTTTTAATGCTACTTTTGGGAATGTGTCAATCATAAAACAGGTCATTTATTCACCATGTACAAATGAGTGAATGATGATGTGGCAACTTGGGTCTAGGATCCATTTATGATTATTTCTTTAATTCATTAATTTATTTAGTTCATTAACCAAAAAACAAGAGTTTTGCTGCCAGTGTTTGATACTCTCATTGAGAAGCAACATGTTTATATTTTCTCTTTCTGTCCCAGCTGGTATAATTTCCATCTCTTCTGTTATGTCAAATGACTCTTTCTTTATTAAGTTTTGCAGCCTGGTTTCTTTCTGGGAGGCTCTAGACTCAGGCAAGTGACCCTCTATCTACCTTCTAAGCCATCCATTTATCCATGTGAGTTCAGGTTATGCTGAACATCAAGGACGGTCTTAAAAGAGAAAGGCCACAAAAAATAATATATAGTCAGAAGGGTGGGAGGAGAAAGAGGCACGCTATCCTGCCAGTTTGTCTTGGGGCTAGGAGAGGATTTATGTTCTGACTATGAATATTAGACTACAGAGTGATGAAACTTGTTCGACAGGTCACTCAGGAAAATCATATCTTCCTAGCCACGCCAAACAGCTTTAGGTCTTTCTTAGGAAGTGACATCAGAGTCATTTTCTTCTTCTTCATTCTGCAGACTGGCTCCCTGCACCAGCAATGTTCTTCCCCATCCTCTTCCACCCAGATGAATCTGTGAATGGAGGACCACTGTGGGAACTGATTGGGTTTAGCTGGACACAGAAAGCTTAGGGAGTGAGGATAGAAAAAGCATAGAGAGAAGCCTCTGATGATTATACCATTTCATTCTCTAGAATTATTGTTATTGTTCTCTATTTGAAACAGATCCAACAGAGAGTACATTGTTTTCTTCAAAAGCCCTTGTGTGCTTGTCACTATTTGAGCCAAAAACAGAACTGGGGATAGTGATGCAGAACACCTGGAGAAAAGGGATTGTCAGGATGGATAGAGGGGAGAAAATGTTATTATAAAATACAGGTCAGCTATGAGTTGCCCTACCAGACTATTTTCGGAAGGGGAACCGTGCTTTAGGATGGGCATAGTCAGTGATGACAGTGTGAGGAATAAATTAGAGGAGGCAGTGAACAATGGCACCTGACCAGGACATGGTTAAATCAAGAAAGGAAAGTAGAGGATGCTGTATTTTATTACTTCTATTGGTTTCCAACACTGGTAAAGGTTGGGATACTTGCATATGATACTTGCTGGAATAATTTGGATGTATATGGACAAACATCAAGATGCATTTAGTAAATGCATGGTGCTTCTTGTGTAATTGGTGCTCATCAAGTATCCGTTTCCTTCTAGTTCCCTAAAACAAAATATTAATACCTAATGAAGACTCTAGCTCCAAGTCCTTCTTCCTCTACCCACACAAATGGTGGCAAATTTCTTCAGTTGTATAATATGGTAATTAAACTAGACAATCTCCAAGGTCCTGATAACTTTTATAGTAGAGGCTCTGCTTTTGTGAGGTTCTGTGACATCTCACCTGGTTTAAATGTTGGGTAACATTTATGCAGTATTCAGTGATATTCTTCTAATAATCTTCTGGATCACAATGATAGAAGCTGCTAGGTATTTAACATCAAACTCCATTTCCTCCAAATGGATGACGATGCTTTGAAGCCAGAGATTACAATTGCCTTTTGAAATATGATGTGATGACTGATATGACAGCAGTGCCAGCCATTTCACAAGAAAGGTGACACTTGTTACTTGTCTTAAGAGGACAATTCAGGTATAGGCAGGTGGACTTCGTTGGACTAGAGTGGAGCTTGCTGATGAAGGGCAACTTATAAAACCTAGTGCCAGCCATTTTCTTTTGGCAGGACACCAACGTCACTTAGATCCCAATTTAGTAATTATAGACGTTAACTGCTTTGAAGTTCATCAGTCTATCCAATGGCAAAAGCAATCATCTGTTGAGTCCAATCATCTCTCGCATCAAGAATCATTAATGTGTCTTTGCCAATAAGAATAAATGTGTAGCTTAGTAGAATAGAAAGGAACTTGTATTAGGAGTCAAAGATCTGGGTCCTGGAATTTCATCATTTATTTGCTGGGCATCCTTTGAGGGAAATTATTTATGTTCTCTGAACTCTTTTTCACACTTAAAATTTAGAATAATCCCTATGCAACCCCATTTCTATTTCCTAAGATTATTAAAAGAATATATGACTTAACATGTACTAGGTTTGTGGAGGGGCGGGCCACATGTGGTGGCAGGCCCAGAGGTGGAGCCCACAAGGTTAATTGTTTTTAACAAATTAATAAATATTTGTTGAAACTTTCATACAAAAAACAAGATTGTTAAGAGAACCAAAAAGAACATCTAATTTTACCCTCTAGTTTTATAGGTGACTAAACTTAAGCTCAAAGAATTTCATTAACTTAAGCAATGTCTCCAAGTTTGTGGAACTGGAAATTCAATGTACTTTCCACTAGGTCAGATTACCTCTCTTTTGAAGAGCAAGAGAGATAATATATAGGAAAGCTATAATATAGAACTATAATATACTCTAGTGAGTATCTGAATAGTATATTGGCAAAGAGTAGTAGGTAATGACTCCTCTATTTTCCAAATAAAAAGCTAATACATGAATAAATCAAAAGATTATTTGGGATCAGCTATCAAGGGATAGA
>VBSM01000605.1:29747380-29764016 GCA_008086735.1 Cheirogaleus medius | reverse complement strand
AAAAAAAAAAAGGATATATATCTAATTAACAATGATACTACTGAATATTTATGGAACAAATGTCATGTAATAGTTACTGCTCTAATAGTTTTACTATTATTGTTTTAACGGTTTTAAATTTATTAGCTCGCTGAATTTCCAGAATAGGATTATTGTGAAAACTATTGTAAGAATATTAAATGTATTAAGCACCTGTCACAATCTCCTTCCTTCCTCTTAAGTACAACATACTATAGGTAAGTTTGGTATTATGCCTGTGACAAACATATGTGATGGCAAATGGGTTCCCTTCTCTTTCCATGGTGACTCAAATTAGGACACATGAGAATAGCAAAATAGAAAATATTGATACTGATTGTTTTGCATCTATCACAATTTGGAGGCAAATTATTGACTTTTAGTTTTTTTGCCAAGTATCAACGACAGTAATGCTCTGGCAATGCTCTAGTCTAACATGATGGTCATCTTTACCTAATCTGAAAGAAAAAATAATTTTCATTTGTGTGTTTTTAAATTTACATTGTTGATATTTATCCATGAGTGAGCAAAAATATTTTTCCTCTAACAAATGTCTTCTAATAAAAATATAGGCAATCTGCATCCATTACATAAGCATGTATCATCTGATTCTTGTAATTTGATCTTGTTTTTTACAAAGAAGCATAATGAGAAGCAACCCAATTCTCACAGAAGATTTTTTTTCTCAAGAAATTATATCCTATAATCAAAATCAAAATTGACTTTCCAATTAGAAAAGGAATTCAGGTCAAGTATGTGAATTAGCAGTTTCAAAATACAACCACATATATGATTTAGAACAAATATTAAAAACAAGTTCTTTTTGCTGTCTTATTTACCAGAAGATCTTTTCAGCAGTTTCTGTAAATTCTTACCTTGTTGCCAAAGAGTGATTTGAGGTTCAAAAGCAACTAGAGAATAGAGCTATTATTTCTGTGACTTTTCATTAATTCTGGGCCTTATGGTGACTGAACATCTTTCTTTCCAGAAGCTCAGAGACATTGTTTACTGAGCTGCTATGCTAATTTGTACTTTGGAACAAAGCTTGAGCTAGTACTTACTTCAGAGATGGTGCAAATGAATGGAGTAGACGCAATGGTACCCAGATCTTGTAGTTTTGGAAATTGCCAAAACCTCAACAACAAACTATTTCATGATTGTTCCTAAATCTGTATCTTTAGCCATAATCTTTCTTCTCAATTCTAAATATATTACATTAACCATACATAATATCTTCACCCAGAGTTCCCAGAGACACCTAAAATTCAACTTGTCTCATACGTACTTATAACATTCTCCTCCAAACCTGCTACCTCTTTGGTATCTTGGTTAATGATTTACTATCCACCTAGAAATCCAAGCCAGAAACCTGCCCTAATTCTTGATTCTTCCTTTTATTCAGCATTTATACCCAGTGAATCTCTCCCGACCATCAGTTCTACTTCCAAAATGTCATTGAATCTGCTTGTTCCTCCAACCAGTATCCTCATTTTCTCTCTCCTGGATTATTGTCATAACTTCCTAATGGGTCTGCCCGTCTCCAGGGTAACCACTTTCCATTCCACCCACTGAACTGTGCCAGAGTGTGCTTTCTGAATAACAAATCTGATCTCGTCACTCACACAATTAAAATCCTCCAGTGGATTCCAGCCACTGACAGCATGAAAATTCAAACTCCTGAGCACAGCCCGCAAAGGCTGTTTTTGATCTGGCTCCTGTGTCTTTCATCTGTAACCCAAGACTGTCCTCCCTGAACTTCTCACAGTTTGACCTCACAGAATGCTCTCTCGTGTTTCCCTGGCTTTGCACGTGCAGTTTCCATGCCTGGAACAGCCTTTCTCTCCTCCACGCCCTAAACACCTACTCATCCTTCTACACGTACTTCAGGTGGCACCTGTTCTGGGAAGCGCTTCCCATGCTCCTCTCTGCATATTCTGAGTAACAATCACATGCACATCCTTATAATAGTTTTTTCCTTCATTGTATTTTAATTCTGTTCATATATTTGTTTCCCCCTCCTTTCTGTGAATTCATTTGAGCATTGTCTTTGTATTCCCAGCATCTAGCAAAGCGCCTGGCAGTAGAGTAGAAACTCAGTACATGTTTGCTGAATATGAATGAACACTGAGGCAGCTGGTTTCAGTCAAAGCGCAGCAACTCTGGGCATGCAACTTAACGTCCCCTGAGACTGTGCACTCACTTGCAAAATCAGGGACGACAAGATCTATCTTCCTGTTATGCTAAAAGAATTAAATAAGACATGGAAACACTCCATAAACAGTAAAGTGATATACTGGTATACAAGTAAATTATATACGAGATCATACAATTATTGTGACTCATTGCACACTGAACAATATACTTTTAAAAACTGATTTATCAATACACGTGGCTCATAAGGACCCTTCACAAAAGACTTAGAATGGCCCTTCCCTCTACTCTTCTCCTGGTGAACTTATCCTTCAAAGTCTGGCTCCAGAGTTTGATACTCTTCCAAGTCTCTTCCAGTCGCCACCCAGGAAACACTTAATGCTCCTCTCTAGGCCTCCCATATGCTTCTCTTATACCTTGCACCACTGTATATAGGTTTTATTTGCATGTTTGTCTTTTCCACATTCCATTGGACCTCTTCCAAGTGTCATCTCATTTTTCCAGGACTGTGATTTCTCTTTTCTGAGTGATTTGCCTCTTTGGAAAGTCGGTCTCACTCAAATTCCCAGACCAAACTAGGGACAATATAGACAAAATATTTAATCATCCACTATCCCCCACATTGTCCCTCTCCTGGATGAAGTGTATGCTGCCCCAGTAAGCACCCTGGGTTCACGAGTTATTTTCTGAATTCCCTTCGATGAGCACCTGACTTTTGCTTCAGGCTCGGAAAAGCAGGGTGTGTTGGAGGTTTCCCAGGCATTTTGCAGCATGATTTATTTTAGAGCTTTAAATGGATTCGGTGTCCTTGGTTTCCCTCCTTGTATCAACTCAAGTCTCTGTATGAGGCTTGGCACACTCTCTTTCCTCCTCACTTCACTCTTCGCTAATGTCCTGAGCTTTGTTCAGGAACGCTGAGCTATTCAGGGGCATATCTCCTGGATGACAACCAACAGCCTGCCTGGATCTTCTCCCATTCCTCCTTCTCTGTCCTCCGCTCCCCTTCCTTCACTTCCTCCTCTCTTTTTTTCTTCCTTCTCCTCCTTCTCCTCTTCCTAAATTAGAACTGTTTTTAAAAGGTCGTCAGTTGTCTCTGAAGACTTGCTCAGCGCCAGGCACGGTGCTTAGCATTGTGCATGCATTATTATCATTTTCCTTGCAATAAATCTGTGAGGAATTCCTATCAATGTCCCTTTTTAAAAAAGAAAAAGACGCGGAAGCTTAGAGAGATAACATGGCTTGGCAGACATTTCAAACAACCCGGGTCTGCTTGAATCTAAAACTCATGCTCTTGAGAGGGGTGATATCGCCGCTGAGGCATCACTGAGCCCACCTCTCTCGCTCCTGTCTGCCTCCCACGCCTCCCTCTGAGGCCCCTGTGCTACCGCCAGTGGCATTCAGTTTGGCCTGCCTTGTAACTGGGATGTTTATGGCCAGGTGCGCATGTGTGTGAACCCCCATGGCACCTGCTGCACCTGCCTACCCCACCTTTCTTCAAGTACCACAACTCATTACCTCCACCTCCTGATGTGTAGCAGAGGGCAAGAGCTGTGACTTCTTTATATTCCTAAATTCTACCACAAGTGGGCCCCACACAAATGGATTCAACAAACAAAAGGGTTTTATTAACATAAATGTAGTAGGTAAAGTACGAATAAAGGTAATATTCAAAATTCTTAAGGCCACAAATGATTTGAAGTACTGTTTATTTTTGATATGTTAATTTACATTTTTTAAAAAGAGATTCTCCACAGCTGACTACTAGGCAATCTTGTTGGTTTTAGTTGAATGATGGCATTATATTTAAACCTCAATATAGAAAAACTGAGTAGTACAGTTTGGGTATGGTTTGTTCCCAGCAAAACTCATCTTGAAATATGATGCCTCAATGTGGCAGTGTTGGGAGGCGCGGCCTAGTGGGTGGCGTTTCGGTCTTGGGAGCAGATCCCTGATGAATAGAACCTCACAAGAGCGGGTTCTTAAAAAAAGAGACTGTTTCCTCAGTTGCTTTCTCTTGCTTCCTTTCCCACCATGTGATTTCTTTGCACATGCCCACTCCCACTCTGCTTTCGCCATGAGTAGAAGCAGCATGAGGCCCTAACCAGACGCAGCTGCCCTATCTTAGACCGTATAGACACCAGAATTGTGAGCCAAATAAGCCTCTTTTCTTTAGAAATCGCTCAGTCTTGGGTATTCTGTTACAGCAAAACAAAACGGACTGAAACACTAGGTTCCTTTAAAACTGGAAAGGCAAATTTAGCCCTCTAAAACATTTCATTGTAACTTCTCATTCTTAACTTTAATGTTTTATTATGTTATTAGAACCAAATATGTTGTTTGTAATTTCTCTTTACAACCTTCCTGTGAAATAGAAAAAAAGCAGGTGATCACAAACTTATTTGTGGAAAGATATCTTGGACTAGATCTCACAGTAAGCCCAAAAAACTGGCCCCCTTTTCATGATTTTGGTCACTGGCAAACCCCAGTCCAGTTTTGAGCTTTCCAGGAGCTGCTTGTAAAATCAGGCAGTTGGTAGAGCAAAGCTAATTAGAAGTCAGACATTTAACTTTGCAACTATGAGTTGTAGCGTGCAGTATTTTGTTTTGTGTAAAGTAATCTAAACCGGGAGTTTTATTCCTTGAACTCTAAGCCTGTGATGGGAAAAGAAAAGAAATAAATATTCTATATGAGCCAAGAAAAGTATTACTATAAAAATACCATTTGGATTCATGAATTGAATCCTACACATGTCTGTTTACAGATGTTGCTGTCTATTATGTTAATCCATGTATAATACCTCAGGACAAGTGAACACTTATCTGTCTGAAAATAGAATAGCAGTACAGGCATACGTTGTTTCATTGTGATTCATTTTATCTCATTTCACAGATAGTGAGTTTTTATAAATTGAAGGTTTGTGGCAACTCTGCATCCAGCAATTCTATCAGTGCCATTTTTCCAACAGCATGTGCTTTCTTCCTCTATGTCAAGTGTTTGTAATTCTTGAAATGGTTCAAACTTTATTATTATTATTTTTATTATTATATCTGTTATGGTGATCTGTGATCAGTGATCTTTGATGTCACTATTGTGATCATTTGGAGCACCATGCATCACTCCCATATGAGATGGTAAACTTAATCAGTAACTGTTGTGTGTGTTCTGACTGCCCCAACAGTTTGCCATTTCCCCATCTCTCTCCCTCTCCTTGGGCATCCCTAGTCTCTGACACACAAGAATATTGAAATTAGGCCAATTAATAACCCTACAATGGCTTCTAAGTGTTCAAGAGAAAGGAACAGTCACGTTTCTCACTTTAAATCAAGTGCTAGAAATGAATAAGCTTAGTGAGGGAGGCATGTGGAAAGCTGAGATAGGCTGAGAGCTGGGGGCCTCTTGTGCCAAACAGTTAGCCAAGTTGTGAATACAAAGGAAAAGTTCTTGAAGGAAATTAAAAGTACTACTCCAATTAACACATGAATGATAAAAAAGTGAAATATCTTATTGCTGATATAGAGATAGTTTGAGTGGTCTGAATAGAAGATCAAACCAGTAACAATATTCCCTTAAGCCAAAGTCTAATCCAGAGCAAGGCTCTAATTATCTTCAATTCTATGAAGGCTGAGAGAGGTAAGGAAGCTGCAGAAGAAAAGTCTGAAGCTAACAGAGGTTGCTTCATGAAGTTTAAGGAAAAAAGCCATCTCCATAATGTTAAAGTGCAAGATGAAGCAGCAAGAGCTGATGGAGAAGCTGCAGCAAGTTATCCAGAAGATTTAGCTGAGATCATTGATGAAGACAGTTACACTAAACTACAGATTTTCAATGTAGATGAAACAGCCTTCTATTGAAAGAAGATGCCATCTAGGACTTTCATAGCTGGAGAGGCAAAGTCAATGTCTGGCTTCAAAGCTTCAAAGAACAGGCTGACTTTCTTGTTAGGGGTTAATGCAGCTAATAATTTGAAGGTGAAGCCAATGTTCCTTTACCAATCTGCAAATCCTAGGCCCCTTAATAATTAAGCTAGCTCTACTCTGTCTGTACTCTAGAAATGGAACGAAGCCTGGATGACAGCACAACTGTTTACAGCATGATTTACTGAATATTTTAAGCTTACTATTGAGACCTGCTGCTCAGAAAGAAAGATTTCTTTCTAACTATTACTGCTCATTGAAAATACACCTGGCCACCCAAGAGCTCTGAGATGTACAAGAAGATTAATGTTGTTTTCATGCCTGCTAGCACAGCATCCATTCTGGACCCCATGGATCAATGAGTCATTTCAAGTTCAAGTCTTATTATTTAAGAAATATGTTTCACAAGACTATACCTGCCAGAGATAAAGATTCCTGTGATGGATCTGAGCAAGGTAAATTGAAAACCTTCTGGAAAAGATTCATCATTCTAGATGCCATTAAGGACATTCATGATTCATGGGAAGAGGTCAAAATATCAACATTAACAGGAATTTGAAAGAAGTTAATTCCAACTGTCATGGAAGACTTGGAGGGAGGGGTTCAATGCTTCAGTGGAGGAAGGAACTGCAGATGTGGTGGAAACAGCAAAGAACTAGCATTAGAAGTGGAGCCTGGAGACATGACTGCATTGCTACAATCTCATGATCAAACATGAATAGATGAGGAATTGCTTCATAAGATGAGGATGAGGAAAGAAAGTGGTTTCTTGAGATAGAATCAGCAGTAGCCTGGAGAAGATGCTGTGAACATTGTTGAAATGACAACAAATGATTTAGAATATTTTGTAGTTGGTCAAGCAGTGTCAGGGTTTGAGAGGATTGACTTCAATTTTTAAAGTTCTATTGTGGGTAAAATACCATCAAATAGCATCACATGTTACAGAGAAATCTTTCATTAAAGGAAGAGTCAATTGATGCTGCCAACTTCATTGTTGTTTTCTTTTAAGAAATTGTCATAGTCACTTCAACCGTCAGCAACCACCATCCTGATTAGTCAGCAGCCATCAACATCAGGGCAAGATCCTCCACCAGCAAAAAGATTACAACTTGCTGAAAGCTCAGATGATCATTAGCATTTTTTAGCCATAAAGTATTTTTAAGGTATATATATTTCTTAGACATAATGCTACTGCACACTTAATAGGATACAGTACAGTATAAACACAATTTTTATATGTAATGGGAAACCAAAACATCTGTGTGACTCACTTTATTGCAATATTCACTTTATTGTGGTGATCTGGAACCAAACCTGCGATGTCTCTAAGGTATGTCTGTATTTGGCTATTCACCTCATTGTCCTGTTCTAACAGCTCCACCAACTCATCTAGACAGAGATTAGCAGTGAAGAGCTGCAGGAGCAATGACTGAATTAAAAGGAAAAATAGTGCAGCACAAAAAGTCATTAGACATTTCAGTCTCTAGAGTGAAATGAATTATCTCTCCTTGTCATCCACACATAGAAAATGTCTTCCACCCAGATTTATAATCCAACCTTTAATGTTCAATTAAGATATTTTCTTTGAGAAACTGCTTCAAAATTTAACATCACATGGTAGATGTATTGTAATAATCATATCATCTTTAATATCCACAGTCATATGGAATTTATATATTTACATGAAGCCATAGAATCAATCATTATTTTAATTTTTGTGTGTTTTATAACAAATCTTTTCCAATTGGTTTTATAGATCAAATAATTAATACAAACACCGAATTAAAAGAAAATTAAAAACACTTCAGTCAATCAGTATGTATTTATAAAGGCATTTGAAATGCAATTCTTAAAATAGATTTTAAAGGAATGAGTGTGCCATAGAAGATTAAACAACTGGAAGAAATATACTTCGGTCTTTATAGAAATATAATTTGTAATTTTTGAAAACAATCCATCTACTCTGCCAAATGCTACCTGA
Organism: Cheirogaleus medius; assembly: GCA_008086735.1. NCBI lineage: Eukaryota > Metazoa > Chordata > Mammalia > Primates > Cheirogaleidae > Cheirogaleus > Cheirogaleus medius. Next base: position 29,755,955 of record VBSM01000605.1, on the reverse strand, counting down.
GATTATATCATTCATTCGTTAATTTAGCATGTTGTTACTGAGAAGTTGCTTTAAACCATATGTTATTCTACCCTTGAGATATTTATTTAAGAGTAATCTCTATGATCTATCAGCCAGTAAGAACAAATTTGCTGTCATTTTAGTAATTCTACATGTTGATTTTCCAAACCCCCACTTTCTTGAATAATAGAGAACCTGGTAGCTTCTATATGTGCAACCAAAAAGTAGCCCAGAAGCCACCAATATTAAAGTTCTTGGTAAGAAGATTAATTTCTAATTTGTCCATAGATCCACGAGATTAATTGCTAAATACTAAGAAACAGTGTACCAGCTCTTTCTTAGCTCTAGGAATGCTATATAGGGTGGGGTGGGGTTATATATGAGCTGCTCAGATACAACAACATGCAAACTGCTCACTGCTCCATAGCACCTCTTTTCTGCCTCCTGCTCTCACCACTCATTTGTGGCTAATTTTTTTTATGGCAGCCATAAAAGTGAAATGTAGCATACCAATAATGGAGATGTCTTGTCTTCCATGACTTCTGGGAAATGGGATCCTGGAGTCCTAGAGCCCTCATATGTCTGACTTTCTTTGTGGGTGACTTTTTCTCCCTAGGCAGGAGGCTGGGTCTACCTTTCCCACATCGATACCTTTTTGAAGGGAGGGGGTGGATCCCACAGAGAATTTATTTTTTATTTTATTCTTTCTTTCTTTCTTTTATTCTTCCATGTGAGGCACAAATATTCCAGACAGGTATGGAGTAGTACTGAGTAGGCAATTGCTCATACTCCATCTCACCAGTACCTGAAACTATTGCTCCCTTTTTGTCCACATGGGCCTCGCCTGCCAGACGTGACATCCTCTGGTGATTTTCCCCATAAGGGTCCAAGGTCTCTTTGTGAAGTCTGCCTCCTGCCCCCCACCCTCACCGCCTTTATCAGCAATGTCTGCATGCATCAAACACTAATGGCACACAGGTCCCACACTCTTTCCCATGGAGATTTGGAGCCCCAGGAAAATCAGGCTTGTAGCCACATCATTGTTTTTGTGCATCATCTCATATTTGTGATGGGTATGGAGTTTCCTGAGCATTCTAGAGCTAAGAAAGGTACATACATCTGAGCATTGCTCCATATACTGTCCTACTTCGGCTCTCGCATAGCCAATATGTGCTACAATAAAATTAAATATCTGATAGCCCCTGTCCTCAAGAAGCTGAGGTACCTATTAAAGAGATTAACACAACGTGGTTTCCCTGGTGGTACAGCAGATACTTACCAGGTGCGCACTAGTGCCGCTGCGTGGCTGGACCTGTTCTGATTGGCCAGAGCCTCTGCTTATTGGTAGCTAAGTGTTTTGTATGTGGGAAAATAGTAAAATCAAACTTAAGTCATCTTCAAAGTGGAAATGGAAGGCTGTTGGGAGAGAGAAATCAGAACCTTGAAGAATTAATAAGAGCTACTAAGTAGTGGGAAGAATATTCCAGAGCAGGAGCAAAGGTTAAGGTTCAAGCCATTGTTTGCTGTGTGTGAAATGTATTAAGTTGTCCAAAGTGACCGGGGTGCTAAGAGTGAACCTGGGGTAGCCAGATAACACTGGGTAATTCATTTCCAAATCAATGTGATTACAAAACGTTTAAAAAGCTGATCAGTGTGACAATTTGCTTAACATTTTTTGTTGTTCAAGATAAGAGCGTCTCCAGTCATTTTTTTTTTCACCCAAAACTTGTTTGTTTTGGTGCAGTGTGAAGTAGTCTCTCATGTGGCTTTAAGCATTATTGATTTGTTAAACGGACTTTTAATTTTTATGTTGCTTTTTGTAAATTTGAATTAATTGTTTAGCCATTTATTTCTTCCCTGTGCTGTTTGTAATAGTTTGTAACAACTTAAGTATCTATCAGTAGCAGGGAGGATAATGACTTATGAGCCTGGCTGGTCTGTATTCAAATTCCAATGTGGCCCTGAAAGTTACTTAGCATCTGTAAGTTTCCATGTTCGCATTTATAAAATGCCATTCATAATATTTGCTTCACAGAAATAATGAGGATTAAAATATATAATTAAAGCTGAAATTTGCCACAATGCCCCACAAACACTGAGCCATCACTCATTAAAGGTTGCTACTTTCATCATTACCTTTTTCTAGTACTTTCTCATTATTAAAAAAACAATGAAATTATTATTGCAGAAAAAAAACCCAAAACAATAGAGCAAATGCAAAGAATACCGTGATCTGACCTATTTAAAGATAATTGCTATTAATAACTTGCTGAATATTTTTCGTACCCTTTTATATAATTTCTATATATTCTTATATGTTATTGAATATTTTTCTTTGGTAAAATGAGAATCCCATGTGTGCTTCATTATAAGCCACTATAATTAATTTGTGCAAACCACCATTTGGTGAACATTTAAATTATTCCAAGTTTTTGCTATATAACAGTGCAAAACAAACTGAAAATAATTTATAAATTAAAATGGTTCTAAAAATGGACAAAAATACTTAAAGGCACATAAAGAGTAGCAAAATATTGCACAATGGCCAATATCTTAAAAAGCCCATTTGGTCATCATTGAAACCTCATTTCTACATGGACCTGCCTTCTTTCCACTAAAATGATTTTGAAAATGCTTTATTTAATTAAATAGTTTCTGGTTGAGTCATACGTTGCCAGGACAAACACGAAACTTTGGTGACAGGAAGAGGTGAAGGCGCGAAGAGTATGTATAACACATTGAAAGACTTGACCATGGAAGATGAGGAGCCTTTGAAGAGTTTTAAAGTAGAGGCTGAGGAGTTTCCATACCAGTTTTAGACCTTGCAAAATAGAGATCTTGAAAGAGTTACTCAAGTAACTAAGTCACCTTTAGATGGGGATAAGGTTGTGAGTTAAACCAAAAGTTCCAGTAAGTTAGCTTGAATCCTTTCTAGACAAGGTTAAGAGCAAGTATGTAAAGACGTAAATAAGCAGTAATTATTTCAAATTCTGACTTGTAGGAACTTACAGGAATTCCTTTTTATGTTGTAAAATGTGTTGCATTAATAAACTGAATACCTGTTGCCCACATTAGTATTCTAAAGAAGAAAGAGAAAAATAAATTAGCTGTTACTCTGTTTATGGACTGGCTGACTGCAAAAGGAAATAGATAATTCTTCGTGGCTATGGGGAAGCACTTTATCTCCAGTGACATGTCTAGGAGTTGCTGTCCAGAGCAGATGCTTTCTCCGGCCGGTTCCTGTTTCCACTTCTCTGGCATCTGAATCAGACTTGTGCAGAATATTTGTCCTCAGACTTGCTCAGTGATCTTCTAAGCCTTGCTTTAATTCTATCCATGAAATATATATATATTTAAAAGTGTCCAGGACCTTTTAAAAATATGCCTCTCTGGCGACACATCTGATTGAATGGCATTTGGGCCACAGTGGGACAGGAAAATTGCCAGTAATCAGTGCTGTGAATACACACGCCTACCTGATTCATCCACTGGGCTCAGCTTGGTACTATTGCTTTTGTTTTACATTCATTAAAATTCCTATCAGGACACAAAATGCTGAACATCACCCAAAACAAAACCAAACAAAACCACCAACCAAAAGGAAAAAAAAAAACCCTTAGGCACAGATATAGCAATGTTGTTTAATGAAGAAACAAAACAAATCAAATAAACCATTCATATATTGCTTATTCTTCTTCAGCTCATCGGTAAATTTTTTTAAGTTTGAAGTGTTGTGGAAGTTATAAAGCCCCCCAAATTGTGTTTTTGCTTATTCAATTCCCTCTTTGTTTCATGAAGAGAACTGAAAAATAATTTTTTTTAATAATGGAAGTTATTTAGTCTTTCACATTCCCTATATATGTTTAGATACAATAGAAAATCCTGTCTTATTTCAGCTGAAGTATTTTGGTCATTAAACCTTCTAAAAATAAAACTTTTCTATCAGCAAGTTGAGGAAGCATGTAAGGGTTAAAATAGATATTTTAATAGATTAAGTAGGTGCTTCGTGGATAAAATTAGCCTATAGCAACTGTATGTTATACCTATCCAAATATTTTGGTCTTTATTTATTTTCAAAAACTACAAAGAAAAGTTAATTCCAACTTTAGGAAATGCAATTACATCTTAAGGGAAAATTATAAACTAGTCCAGGATAGAATTGTCATTTGATATAAGCTATTAGGTTTTATTTTTTTAATTGAATACAAATGCACCCACTGGTTTTACATTTTCATGTGGCAGGGAAAGAAGCAGAGATTGAATAGGTTACATGCAGTGCATTATTTTTAACATTGTGTTAAATAGAGAAACAGCCATTTTCAGTGACTACAAGCTTCTGATTGTCTCCATAAGGCCTATTCTCCTTCTCTCTTATGACAGCAGAAAGCAGGAGTTCTAGTCTGGCACATTGCCACCGGATGAAGATCACGTTTCCCAAACTCCTTTGCTGGGTGTAGCTCTGTGACAAATTCCAGATATGTGTGTTCAACTTCCGGAACATATCCTACCTTTCCTTTCTCCTGTCTACTGCTCAGAGGGGATTGTGATGGGTGAATACCCATTGTGAACTGTGAGAATAAGGAAGCCTCCTAGTGATGACTCTAGTGATGATGATGTGGAAAAATGGAGGCAACCTGTGTCCCCAATCTGACTATGAATCACCATGCCATCCTGAACTACCTTGATATAGATGTTCGTGTAAAAAGAAACGAAGGTTCATCATGCTTATACTTTAGGTATTTTGGATCTGTATTATGAACAGACAAATATAAACCTTAACAAACAAATAATTTAATGCCTAGAAGTGGGTGTTGGCCATGACAAAACCTATAATATGAGTGCTGAGGTAATAGAAGCCAAAAAACTAAAAACATTCGTTATACTGTGGCAAGACATATGATGAAACTGTTACTATGATATCTTGGAAAGCAGACCACATGCTATGATCATAGAATTGGGAGAAATTGTAGAAACGATCCAAGATGTTGTCTCATGTTGGTCACTTCTTGTTGTTTTAGCAGAGTCTACAAAAGAAGTAAACTCAGGTGTGAGCTAATCAGTCTGGTTGCAGATTGCATTCTGCAATATAAGTTGACAGAGCCTAGCAATCTTACATTAGCAAGTTAATACTAACTACACATAAACGGAGTTCACTACATGCCAGGTATCATTTTAGTGCTTTATATCTTCAGCAACTTAATCCTCAACATGCAATGAAGTACGTGCTGGTTTTAGCCCCATTTTACAGACAAGGACCAGATAGGTTAAGTAAATTGCTAATTGTGCAGCTAATAAGTGAGGAACCTGTTTTGAACTAAGCAATCTGGCTTTAAAGTCTGTATTCCTAACAGCTATGCTGAACAGTCAGTAATTTGGGCCTCATGAGATTGAGAAAGGTAATTGTTTTTGCACCTGAGACTGAAGCAGTTCTAAAAAGACTGCAAAGGGTGAGGCTTAGCAGAAGACAAGATGGTGCCTCTGAGCTCTTCCCGAGCACCTGTAGTTAAGAGTTGTCTGCCAGACAGTGGGATCCAACACAGTGGCAAAAATCAGATGAACAAAGCTGTCTCCCCACCCAGCCTCTTTGTTTCAAATGGTTTTGAGAGAGCCAGCCTGAAAGTGAGAGAAGGGAGATAGGCAGAGCCCAGAGTCCAGAGGTCATAAGTCAAAGAGCCTATCTTTGGTCTTAAAAACTGACTCTACAAGATTATTATCTGTGGTTATTAGCACATGAAACTGACCAGAAGCAAATAAACTGAAAGCTCACAAGGTATTTGAAGAAATTAGATTACTAAAAACCCCAAATCCTATTTAATCCCAAAAGCATTCCCTTGGCCTCCAAACTAGTACCAGCAAAAGACAGGCTACAAAAGCTGGACAAGTCCCAAAAGGACACCCTCTCCAATGCCTACCTCAGATGAGCTATAAAGGACAGTGAACAATGAAGGACCATGTAGAGGTGCATTCAGATGGGAAAACGTAAGAACTCACTCTACTGACAAGAATAGAGTCATCCTTATTCCTACCCAACAGGATGTGATAATTTCCAAGATTGTCATGCTTCCCATTCTCATTTTTGCAAGTGAGAGGTTTTTTTGTTGTGCTTTCCTGCTTTTTGGTGCACCAAGGCATGCTAGTGTTGGGGGCAGACGACTGGACCATCTCCATATCTATACCCAACAGTGCCCATCCAATCATCCCAGAGACCCAAGACTTGGTGGGCTTTGTATCTCTCTTTTGAAAACAGGAGTAGGAGGGGCTTGTGGAAAGAGGGTGCATTTGGTATTTGGGTGGCCAAAGTGTCAGATAATAACAGACACTGCTAGTTGTCCCATAATATCAGTTCTTTCCTCCTTCTATGCAAAGCTGAGATCATGAAAAACAGGAATAAAGACTGTAATTCCCAGCCTAACTCACAGCTGCATGTGACCATGAAACTGAGTTTTGCAATTTCTGGAACATGCCCTTAAAGGAAGTGGTGTGTCCCTTCTTCTCCCCTTCATCTATCTTGTTTCTTGGAACAAGGATAAACTAGCTAAGGATCCATTGTAGTATGCTGTGTAGTGCTCCTCTCCCTTGCCCCCAAAAGATATCCATATTCCAGTCCCTGTGAATGTCATTTAACATGGCAAACAAGGACTTCGCCGGTATAATTAAATTAAGGATCTCGAGAAAAGGAGATTATATTATACAGATGGGCCCTAAATGTGATCACACATATCTTTGTAAGAGGGAAGCAGAGGGAGATTTGACACAGACAGAAGAGGAGACAGCAATGTGATCGCAGAGGCAAAGACTGGAGTGATGAGGCCACACAGCAAGGAACACTGACAGCACCAGAAACTAGAAGAGGCAGGAAACGGATTATCCCCAGAAACCTCTGGAGGAAGCCCAGCCTTCATGGTTTGAGCCCAGTGAAACTGACTATAGACTTCTGACCTCCAGAACTGTGAGGGAAAAGTCTCTGTTGCTTTAAAACAGCAGTTAGTGGTACTTTGTTACAGCAGTCCTAGGAAACTCACGCATCCACCTTGGATGAGGAGAGTGAGAACTACGTTACGGAAAGGGTGGAGTGGAAATTTGGAAGTGGCTAAGCCACCAGGTAGCTATAGAGCCTCCCTAATACCTATGAGCTTCCTTCATCAAACTTTTAAATATGAGAAAATGATAAACTTCCATCTTTTCTTAGTCACAATTAATTGGAGTTTCTGTTATAGGTAACCAAACCTAAAAATAACGAGGAATTGTGTAATTTAACCCTCTGTCTTCAAGCCAAGATATAAATAAATCATATAAAACAAATGAATGTCTATGGAGAGGAGATTGATTTGTAGATTAGAAATGGTTTTATGTAACTCTGAGCTCTGATTGAATTTGCTACTTCTGGACTCCGAGAAATGTCTTTTTATCAGAGCAATGTTTTTTAAATTATTTTTATTTCAGCATATTTTGGGGATACAAATGTTAGGTTACATATATTGCCCATGCCCCCCTCCCCCCTTGAGTCAGAGCTTCAAGTGTGACCATCCCCTAGACGTTGCACATCTCACTATGTTTGTATATACCCATTCCCTCCTCCCCACTCCCACCTGCCCGACACTCAATAAATGTTATTCCGATATGTCCACTTAGGTGCTGATCTGTTAGTACAAATTTGCTGGTGAGTACATGTGGTGCTTGTTTTTCCATTCTTGGGATACTTCACTTAGTAGAATGGGTTTCAGCTCTATCCATGAAAATACAAGAGGTGCTATATCACCATTGTTTCTTAAAGCTGAATAGTACTCCATGGTATACATATACCACATTTTGTTAATCCACTCATGTATTGATGGGCACTTGGGTTGTTTCCTCAACTTTGCAATTGTGAATCATGCTGCTATAAACATTCTACTGCAGGTGTCTTTTTTGTAGAGTGTCATTTGATCTTTTGGGTAGATGCCCAGTAGTGGAATTGCTGGATTAAATGGTAGATCTACTTGTATCACTTTAAGGTATATCCATATTGCTTGCCACAGAGGTTGCACTAGTTTGCAGTCCCACTAGCAGTGTAGGAGTGTTCCTATCCCTCCGCATCCACGCCAACATTTATTGTTTGGGGACTTTTTGATAAAGGCCATTCTTACTGGAGATAAGTGATATCTCATTGCGGTTTTGATTTGCATTTCCCTGATGATTAGAGATGTTGAGCATTTTTTCATATGTTTGTTTGGCCATTATTCTCTCTTCTTTTGAAAATTTTCTGCTCATGTCCTTTGCCCACTTTTTGAGAGGGTTGTTTGATTTTTTTCCTTGCTGATTTTCCTGAGTTCTAAATGGATTCTAGTTATCAGCCCTTTATCAGATGTGTAGGTTACAAAAATTTTCTCCCATTCTGTGGGTTGTCTGCTCTCTTGATAGTTTCTTTGGCTGTGTGAAAGCTTTTTAGTTTGATCAGGTCCCATTTATTTATTTTTGTTGCTGCTGTGATTGCCTTTGGGGTCTTCTTCACAAATTCTTTGTCTAGGCCAATGTCTAAAACAGTATTTCCAATGTTTTCCTTTAGAATTCTAATAGTTTCACACCTAAGGTTCAA
>VBSM01000605.1:29719625-29738305 GCA_008086735.1 Cheirogaleus medius | reverse complement strand
GCACCGTCTGAGGGATGGTCACGCTTGAAGCTCAGACTTGTGGGGGAAGGGGGGGCCAAAGGCATTATTTGAAACCTTAAAATTTGCACCCCCATAATTTGCTGAAATAAAATAAATAAATAATTTGACCAGAGTTGGCCTAAGAGATCTCTCCACCGTATTTCATGTATTACTATTAAATATTTAATTTTATATTCTTTTAAAAATAAAATAAGAAAAATGTTTTTTAAAAAAAAGTATAAAAGCCATATATGACAAGCCCACTGAATGGGGAAATGTTGAAAGCATTCCCCTTAAGAACTGGAACAAGACAAGGGTGCCCATTGTCACTACTTCTGTTCACAAACTATATATCTGACAAAGGACTAATATCTAGAATCTACAAAGATCTCAAATAAGCAAGGAAAAAACAAACAACCCCATCAAAAAGTGGACAAAAGACAAGAGCAGAAAATTTTCAAAAGAAGATAGACAAATGGCCAACAAACATATGAAAAAATGCTTAACATCATTAATCATTAGAAAAATATGAATTAAAACTGCAATGAGATACCACCTTACCTTTATTAGAATGGCCATTACTAAAAACTCAAAAACAACAGCTGCTGGCATGGATGCAGAGAGAAAGGAACACTTATACACTGTGGGTGGGACTGCTAATCAGTACAGCCTCTATGGAAATCAGTATGGAGATTCCTCAAAAAACTAACAGTAGACCTACCATTTGATCCCACAATCCCACTACTGGGTTTTTACCCAAAGGAAAAGAAGTCATTTTTCGAACATATACCTGCACTCAAATGTTCACTGCAGCACAATTCACAATTGTAAAGATGTGGAATCAACACCAAGTGCCCATCAATTCATTAGTGGATTAAGAAAATATGGTATATGTATATGGTGGAATACTACTCAGCCATGAAGAAGAATGACTTTTGCGACGATTTAGATGGAACTGGAGACCATTATCCTAAGTGAAGTGTCTTATAAATGGAAAACCAAGCACCATATGTTCTCACTGATAAGTAGGAGCTAATAGATGGGTACACACAGGCACAAAGCAATATAAAGGACATGAGAAACCAAGAAGGAGGGGAGATAGGGAGGAGTGTAGGATAAAAATTTACCTAGTGGGTATAATGAACCCTATTCTGGTGATAGGCACACCAAAAGCCCTGACTTAAGCATTATATAAGGTATCTATGTAACAAAAACACTTGTATCCCCTTAATTAATATTTTGAAGTAAAAAAAATAAATTAAAAAAAATAAAAAATGTTTCCCCTCCAAAAACATAAAATAAAATAAAATTTGAGAGCCACGGATTAAGAGGAAATCTCCCCAAAATGTCAAGATAGTATGCAAACTGATTTCGTACAGTACATTTTATTTATTTTTATTTTATTTTATTTTTTTTGAGACAGAGCCTCACTCTGTTGCCCAGGCTAGAGTGAGTGCCGTGGCATCAGCCTAGCTCACAGCAACCTCAAACTACTGGGCTCAAGCAATCCGTCTGCCTCAGCCTCCCGAGTAGCTGGGACTACAGGCATACAGTACATTTTAAATAGGATTGAGGCTGGCCAAGGCACTTTTTGGAGATGATCGTTCATACTGCTTGAAGCCCTGCTAGTGTTCCTCTTTTACCTCGAAAGTGTTAACATGTCTTTCTCTAGGCCCCTTATGAATCTGTTTTGCTCCTTTCCTCTCTTCTAAAGCAGGCCTTTCATGGTTAGATTCAGTGGGCCACAGTGTTGGAATGTACCAAGGCATTAGAAATCCCCAGATTTCCTTTTCCACATGACCTGCTTAGGATGGTCTTTGTGGATGGCTTGCTGCTATTTCCTACACTTTTCCTACTTAAAACCCTTCAACCTGTTACATGCCAGGCTTACTGTTCCCTTGAACAACACCTGTAGCAGATGTGTAGCTTCCATATGTACTCATACAAATAAAAAATATACAAAACTTTTATCTCCTCTCCCAAAATTCAGATTCACAAAAGTATTCCCCATTTGGAATGTGAATCTCCATATAGATTTATTTGCTGGCAGTCTGCAGCTGTATCAAGTGTTCTTTGAGCAGCATTCTGGGAACGTCCAGAGAAAGAACCGGTATTAATAATTCTTATTATGGATCTGTAAAATTGCATGCCTTGCAGCCACTCTATGTTTTCATTTCCGTATATATGTTCCAGAATTCACTATCTATTTTCCAAATTCTAAACTTACTCAAACTCTTTCAAGTCTGGGCACTGTTCCCAGTGAATTATTTATTATGCTTTCTTCATACAGTATTTTGCAGAATATTTTCTTATCTTTACCCTATTTGTCTTATTCTGGAAGCCAGGGTAGGTTCTACTGGTAGATAAGGAAGGTAATATGATTTAGAGAATGGCAAATGGTTTCCTTGCAAAATGTCTCCCTTACTAGCATGTTACAAAGACTGCATTTTAATTGATCTGTCAAATTTCCCAGCTCTGATCTCTCTCCCATGGCCGTGCCCCTTATTTTCAACTCCCTGCTTAGTGTCATTTGACCTTCTAGAACCTACTCTAACCCTACAACAATGGTTCTTGAACTATTCTTTGTATCACACTTCCTGTTGAGCCCAAAACACAGGTTGATGGGCCCACCCTGAGACATTATGACTCAGTAGGTCCTGAGTAGAGCTAGCAAATTTATATTTCTAACAAGCTCACATCACACACAGGTAATGTCAATGCTGCAGGTCTGACAAGATGTTTTGAATAACATTCATTTGCTCCATTGTTTGTGATTTTCTTTTATATGTGAGGCAGACACTGTTGATGTCTCAGCCACCCAATGACCATTTTCTCTTTTTTCCTTAATAACGATTCCCAGTTTCATCTAAGGACTCACCAAAAGCCTCTTGCTTCAGGAAAGCCTGCCTTCAATTCCAGTCCCAGGATGAGAATCTTAGTAAGTTTAAGATGATCAAGTTAATAAATTGAAAGCAATGGGAATTTCATTTCCCTGTGAATTGCTTAGTATGAGACATAGAGTGGTGGTGGTGGTGGGGGGGGGTTCTAAGAAAGGATTCTTATCTCTGGAAAAGATAAACCCTTTTCAGGTCTCTGGATTGATAGAGTGTGATTGCAAGAGTGCTGCATCCAGAGACAGTTTGCCAAATGCTGAGGACGGTTAAGTCCTCAGAGAGAAAGAAAATAATTAGGTTCTTAAAGAGATGATGAACCAACAACTTCACTAACCTGGAGCCACTTTGCCTCAGGACTTCTTATTATGTGGTATTTCTGTTTCCTGTAGCTAAAAGCATATTAACTGATATTATCTATCTATCTATCTCTCTTTAACTTGTCTCTACAATTAGATTTTATTTCCTTAATAAATATTTGGTGATCAGAAAAGATATTTATAACACTGCTAGAACACAACTCTGTTAGTTGGGAGGACTACCTTACCACTCATCAACATCATATCAAGAAATAATCACATTTTCTCCTATCGTGCAGAGATATGGAAAGAATAAAATATAGGAAAATTAAGTGTGGTGACATATGCATAAAATGACAAAAATTTCAGCATCTACTAAAGAGGGCAGGCCTAAGAAGAGCACCAGCATGGCCTCAAACTCCTGGGTTCAAGTGATCCTCCCCACTCAGCCTCCCGAGTAGCTGGGACTGAAGGCGTGCACAACCATATCTGGCCTTTCATGCACTCTTGCACCTTAGTAATTCATTGTCCACCCTGCACAATGTGATTTTAAAAAATCCGATCATGCTACTCTCATTAAAACCCTTTCAAGTCTTCCCATTTTTCTTAAGGAAAACATTTGGAGCCATACACCTGGCTGACAAGGTCCTGTGTATGCTGGTTCCTACCTGTCTCTCAGCCCCATGCAGCACCACTTCCTCTGCCTCTTGTTCTTTTTGCTCTAGCCCCAAAGTCCTTCTTTCAATTTTATCTTCCTGCCATGTGTTTCTCGCCTCACAACGCTTTACATATAGCACTTCCTGTTCCTAGAAAAGCATCTCGCCACATCTTTTGTCACTTCATGCTTTACCTTTCATCTTTCACAACTCAAATGTCACTCCCATGCAGAACCCTTTCTTGAGACCAGAATAAGTCTTGTTCTGTTCTTATACACTTATGCATCATTCTCTTTTGTGGTACTTATCACAATTTTAATTGCATAATTAAATGCGCAATTAATTATTTAGTGTCTGTCTCTTAAATTACCATGTGAGCCCTCAAGGGTAAGAACACATCTGTTTACTACCTTATCGCTAGCACTAGACACTGAACGTGGGTTGAAACAATCTCTTTTTCCTTCAGGCACATTCTCCAATAACTGTAAGTATTTTCACCCACTCTTCCTTCATCAAACATTCAATAAGTAATAGTCAACCTGATTTTGCACATGACCTTTGCCATCATTACAGTCAAATGGGCAAAAATAGGCATTAAATTTCCTGCTTTGCAGATGAGAAATTGAGGCCCAGAGAATTTAACTCACTTACTCAGTATTTGCTCTGTGTTGACTCCTACTCTCTGGCTTCTCCCTGGACTAGTCACCTTCACAACATCATTACTCAGCCTGCTCAGAACATGCACACTCATGCTTAAACAGACTACAGCTTTCTCCCATTTTCTGTACCAGAATTCTGTGCAGCTTACCCTTGCCTGAGTCATTCATGGAAAGCATCTGACAACACATGATGTGAAATACACCAGCCCACCCAGAAATGTCCTTCCATCACTCCCGGCACAAAGGGTCAGTGGAATGTCCTAGGAATATCCCTGAAAACGAAGCAAGAATTTAGGGAGAACATTGCTCCCCAATCGTTATCCCAAGACTTACCTGTAGAGTAGCTGGCACGTGCTTAAGTACAAAGACCTGGAAAAACTTCACAATAAGTTAGGAGAATTTCAGTTCCTTCTGTAAGAGAGTAATTCTAAGGGGTATATTAATGCAGTCATGGAAATTAAGATCCCTGCTGTGGCCTAGAACCTCTGAAAGTAGCACTTGTGCAACTAGAAGGTCTCACACCACATGCTAGGGCTATAGAGAAAACTTGTAGGGTCGTTGGTGTTATTTGTCTAAGAGATAAGTGGCTTCTGAGAAGTTCCTTTATGGCTAAGGATTTGTCTCCTCCCTTTCTTCCTCCTCCTAACACTCTTCAGACTGTAGCTCAGGAGTGAGATTCTTCATCATGGGCACAACTGTTGGCCTAAAGTTTACATGCTTTTGTTTTCATACAAGCAAGCGGTTATTCTTGCTTCAGGAAGTGTAAAGACAAGGAAATGGCAAGAAACCACATTAAAGAAGGATAAAGGCTGTTACAGTGGGGAAAATATGTATTAAAATTTTGACATCCAAAGTTATAGGCCTCTTTCTATCAATAAATAATATTTATTGAGTATCCTCTCTGAGTTCATTTGTGATGGGCGCGTCAGGAAATTCAAAAGAACAATCAGTGGTCGGAAAATATGTATTAAAATTTTGACATCAAAGTTATATGCCTCTCTCTATCAATAAATAATATTCATTGAGTATCCTCACTGAGTTCATTTGTGATGGGAGTGTCAAGAAATTCAAAAGAACAGTCAGGGAGGTGGAAAGGCAGAGTGGAAAGAACAAAGACCTTAAGTCAGAAGAATAGATGTGGTTTCAGATCTTCCACTTTACTGGGTCAACTTCCTTTGGGCCTGTGTATCTTATTTGTGTAGCACTAATAGCCTTACCAACTTCAGAAGCCTTCTGCAAGAATTGAGGAAGAAAAATATGTCAAAACAAAACCAAAAAAAAAAAATATATATATATATATATCTCTCCAGCTTAGCATTTTGTTAGCTCTTTCATTCAACAAATATTTTCGAAAGCCTGTAACTAGACATCAAAAAACTTACCAGACAAAATCCAAATGCTCATGGTAGATGCCTGTTTATCTTTCTAGGTTAAAATCAACTATTACCTGTTCTGTTATGTCATTGCTTAAAATAAATCTCTTCCTTAATTAATACTGAATGCCCTTACTTCACTGCATCACTTTATATATTTGTTTACATGTTTGTGAGTTCCTCCAAGACAGAGATGGTGCCTTATTTACACTTCTGCTGTTAGGACGCCCAGTGCAGCACCTGGTCCAGGCAGCTTTTCATGCAATGACAGACTGGATGCATGAAAAGATGAATGGGTATGGGACAGCCTGGGCTCTGGGAAGAAAATTGGCCTGAATGCAGGAAAACTTCCTTGACTAGAATAGAAGGTGGGTTTTGATTTGCACGAGGAAGTAAAACAAACACAGTGAGGTCCCATGGTGGGAGCCTGGTGAACTATGTTGAGGAATTTGGACTTAATTTTGTGAAGAGTCAGAGTCTGTTAGTCCATTAGTAGAAACATGGTATGATCAAACTATTATCTAGACAAGAAAAAAAGTTTTCATAACCGGAAAATTGTCTTGCTATATAGGTATTAGAAAATTCCCTGCAGCCAAAGAGGGTCTTGCAATCCTGGGAGATGCCCATCTGCTAATCTGTGGTAATGAAAATTCATAATAAACACAAAGTGTTGTTGAAGAATGCTTATATCAGAAGGGTTCAAAGTAGGCTCATTTAAAAAGGCAAATCTGAACTTTTTCTGGTTTCTTTTTTCAATTTTCACTTGTAGTAAGAAAATTTCCTTGGGCAAAAATGATAAAAGCAGTTTTAGTATGAATCACCTCAATGTCATATTTATTCTTTAGAGATAAATATATGCAGAAGAAAAATTGACCTAAAAATATTAATCCAAATGATAAAGGGTATCTTTTATTAGCAAAATCCTGTTTAGTATCTACTATTGTAAAACTAAAGCATTCTCAGAAACTGTAAAATCAATGAAGTTTCTGAAATTAACCAACATTTCAAGGAGTAATTTAAATAATGAGATAATCTAATTTACTAAATCTTTTTGGGTCCTAGACCCAACCTTTGCAAAATTGAGTAGAAATTTCTATCTTTCCAGATTTAAAGAATCTGAGTCCTCCAACATTCTGTCAGATGTTTTTACTTTATATTGTATAAGTGTTCCTGAACAGTTTTAAGTCAGGCATTTTTAAGGGAATACTTAAAAAATATGAGAGGGACCTTAGAAATAAAATCCCCAATAAATTCTTTATGATATGAACAAGTCTCTATGTCACATGTGTTATAGGATCAACATTTCTTGCGTCAGGTTTTTGTAAAGTAGGATGTAAATGGTCACAGAATTGGGCTCTTTTTCTTAATATTATAAACAAGGTTACAAGATGCTGTTCTCAAGTACCATATGTCTTCTTTTCAATTGTTAAGAACCATTTCTAAAGATCTAACACAAGAGCAGATGAGCCACACTGGCTGGATTTGGGGGTAATTGGATTTTCTTTTCTCTTCAGAAAAATTATGCATGCCTGGAAAGAACAGCAAGAATGAACCTCAACCAATGCCTACTAATTACTATCAGCTAGTGCCGGGGCTTTTGAAATCTGATTTAAGAAAAAAAAAGTGAAATAAAACCACAGGCTTGGCTGATAGAAAACTGTATAATGTTTAAGCAACGATGGGGGAAGCCCAATCTTAAGCAGGCTAGACTTTTGGACCTCACCCAACTGATGTTTCTCATCCTTGTTTATTTTGTTACTTGACATGATTCAACTCATTAAGGATTTCAAAGGTCCAAGAGAAAGTACTTCTACTTTGCCAAGGCATCCTTAGTTGGAATTCCATTATCTCCCATGATCCGAGACAGGGATTTCCTCCTACTCAGTTCTGAGTAATTATGTGTAAGCAAACCCTTGGTGTTCTCCTAGTGACTGTACTGAGTTGATGGTTCACCATGAATCATTCATGTAGCAGGCATCTTCAATGAGAGGGTGAGGAGGGCTAACCTTGATCTGCAGTGTTTAGATGAAGTGTGGCTTTCTCATTTGTTTCATTACTCCGTCAGAGTTGATGCTTATCCCTGTAAACCATACCTTCTCCTAAAATGATTACAGGAAAAGAAGACAGAACAAGCATCAGTCCCTACTGCTCTACCAGGTTTAATTTAGCTTGTGCCTGAGGAAATACTGTTTCCTTTTTGCAGAAATTGGGAATGAGTTTCTCTCTCTTTTCTTTCTCTTTTTCTCTCTCTCTCCCCTTCCCTTTTTGTCCACTTCTCCTCCCCCAATCCATGAAACAATATAGGCATAAACTAGGAAGTGAGATTGTAACACTGCATTTTATATTTCAATTTTTTTGGAGACAAAGTCTCGCTCTGTTGCCCCAGCTAGTGTGCATCATCATAGCTCATCATAGCTCACTGCAACCTCAAACTCGGGGTTCAAGAAATTCTCCTGCCTCAGCCTCCCAAAATTCTGGGATTACAGGCAAGAGCCAGTGCACCTGGCCTATACTTAAAATTTTTTAAAACTTCCTTCTTTTTGGCAGAATGTAGGGGAAGCAAGAGATTCCTCTGAGATGATGATAAAAGTGACTCTTCCCAGAATAATTCAACTAAGCACATATTTATAACTGGCATAGAACTTTGGAGAGGTTGGGGTCTGAGGTCATCTGTGATCCCATCAGCCTCCACACCTCCTCCCTCTCTCCCATACCCAAGGACGTCAGATCAAACCCCTGCTCTAAAAGTCCCAGATTTGAAGGCAATGGGACCTGAGGCCATTATTTTCTTTAATTTTTCAATAACATATCCTGACAGGTTCAAGAAAGAATAGCTCAGAGGAAAACCTGGTAGTGTTTCAGGACTCCAGGAATCATATACTGATTCTTACATGACTTTAAAAGCTTTTTAAGAGCTTCAGAGAAAAAGCAACAACACAGTACAGAGACTGCTTTTCAAGTTCCTCAGTTTTACCCATTCTTTTTCATAACGGCCTTACGGGGATATAATTCACATACCATACCATTTGCCTAAAGTGTACAATTCAGTGCTATTCAGAGTTGTGCAACCATCACCACGATCAATTTTAGAAAACTGTCATCACCCAAAAGAGAAACCCAGCCCCATTAGCAATCCTTTCCCATATCCCCAGCCTCTTCCAGCTCTGGGAACCACCAATCTAATTTTTGTCTCTGTGGATTTGCTTCCTCTAAATAACACCACACCTGGGATTTGCCCATTGTGTTAACTCTTCTACAGGACTGTTACCCTAGATGCAATTACCATAAAACTACTCACTTGCAGTAAACAATTCAATGTGAGTGAAGCATTCTGTTAGGCATACAGAAGTTTCAAAGGTGAGCTTTCTAGATAGTTATGGTAGTTATTCTAAAAAGAAGTGATAAGTACCACAAAAGCAGTACACAGTGCTATGACATGACAAGATATCCCACCCACGCTTGCTCTTTATAGCTGGCAATCTTCATCCTCACCTCTAAAAGCCAATACTGACCAGGAATTACCCCAACGTGGTTTTTCATCTATGGTCGACATCCTGAACTATTTACTACAATCAATCCTCCACAGTTTCTGATTTCCTTAGGTCCTGATCCCTAGAAATGTTTTTTTGTTTTATAGTCTCACAATAGTTTTCGGATCTTGTGGCAGAGATCTATAGTTCCCTCTCCAAATGTATGTTCTCCTCATCTACCTTAACAATAGACCTTCCAATTTTCAGTTGGGCACATTGCCACCTTACAGTTTCCCTTGCAACTATATGTAGCTCTTTGACTAAGTTCTGGCCAATTACATGATAGCAGAAGTGTTGTATAAAACTTCAAGGACAAGTTCTTAAGTGGTAGGAGGATTCTTTTTTCTTTCTTTCTTTTTTTTTAAATTCTATCCCTCCTTCCTTCTGGCTTCAGAAATGGTGACTAGAGCCAAACAGCCATCTTTAACCATCTTCAGCCATCTAATGGACTTCACATATTCGGGTTGGCTGAGCAAAAAGATAGATGGAGTTTGGGTTCCTAGAAATCACCTAGGAAACAATACTCTAATTCCCCTGTGTAACTTCCCTATGCAGTAGATTGAGATTGGAGTGGAAACAGATTAAGCTCAGAGTTTTTCAACCCTTGATGAGGTTCATACCTCTTGGCCTGCGCTGTTTCAAACCATTTGAAGACTTTCCAATCATCTCAGTCTTCTCCTCTAAATAGCAAGAAGGACCTTCCTAAAATGCAAATCTGACCATGTGTCTGCCCCACTGAATTCCTTGTGACCTCCTGTTGTTCTTAAGGTAAAATCACAATTGTCAACATGACCTCCAAGATCAGCCGCATCTGGCCTCTACCCACTTTTCATCCATCTCTCCCTCACTCACCACTTCCTTGTCATGGTGTTTTCCTTTTGTTTCTTCATCATGTCAAATTCCTTCTCAGCCCTATTGTTCCCCTATTTACTGTTTGACTCCTATGATTTCCTGAGTTTCAACCAGCCATCCTTCAAGTCTAGGCTTGAAACATACTTCGTCGTAAGACCATACCAGATGAGTCCAGGTTCAGCCTGAAATATGCCCTTAGGAAAATCTGAAAGAATTCCCCTCTCAGAGAGGCCTCCCTTGACTGTCCTAGGTAAAGGAGCCTCTAGTTACTTTCTAATTCATTAGATTATTTTATTCATTAAATGCTAAATTCTGAAATTATCTCATTTATGTGATTTCCAGTTTGTGAACTCCCCCCAGCACTAGACCATTAGCTTCTTAAAGCAATGGATCTTGTTTTCTTTTTACTATTCTTTTCCCAGCATGTATAACAGGCCCTGCACCATCATAGCCCTTAGCATATATTTGTTGAATGAATGAATTAATGGAAAATGAATGTTTATGGGACTAGGCTGAACTGAACAGAATTAATGGCAATGGGAAAAATAACAGAATATCCTTGACAAGAGGTAAAATTTAAAGAAGAAGATTCTAGATGTTGGTTTGGGTCATGTACCCCTCTGCAATGTGGTGACATTATTTGGCATACACTTTCAGGGTGTGCAGAGGTCATGGATGCCAGGGTAAGAATTTTTAGAGGTTGATCAGCGACAGCTTTACCTTCTGAGAGAGAGCACTGCATTCGGAAGTTTAGCTTTCGCCTACCATTGCCAATTTTGGACACTTCAACCGTTACCTCATATCCCCCCATTAGACTGGGAGAAACGAAAGTGTACCTAGTTGGTACTGTACTAATCTTTCAAAATTTTAGGTTAGGGAAAATTGTGTAGGACAAAATGCAAAAAAAAAAAAAAAAAGAATTGCTTTGAGAATTTATTTCCTGCAGTGGATTTACTCCAAATACATACGACTTTGCCAGGTCTCACCTTAATCATAATTAAAATATCATTATTAAAATTTCTCAGGATTCACACTGTGTTCATAGCTTCCAGAAAGAAGTAAATTACCATCAAACTCTGAGTGGATACAAGGGCTTTAAAATGGATCCATGGGCCAAATATAATTTTTCCGTTGGATTAGTCTAAAGGATAAGAAAATACATGTCTTCAGAGCAACTCCTCTTGTGCACGTCAAATATATGGCGTGTTGAAGCCCTGGGAAGCCGTCCAACCTCCTACCTGCTGGATTACACTAGAATAGTGTCACATTTTACTAACTAGAAAACTTTACTTTAGAAACATTTTCCACCCCGTTTTATCTGAGTTTGCTCAAGGAACTGAAATCATCGTGTCCTGACCTACACGCCATGCGCGAGGTCTCTGGCCAGCACACAGAAAACTCTGAGGAATCGTTATTCAGTGACTCCCGCCATCTGCAAGGCTGTGGAATTCAGGTGCCCACAGGAAGCAGTAGAGAGGTTTTTCCAGCCTGACCGTATCAGCCGTCTCACCACAAGAACCTTCTGTTTTGGCTGAAGTCCTTCTATCAGACTCGGGCTGTTCTTTACGGCCAAATGTGAGTTTAACGTGTCTGGTTTAAATTCTGTTGGTGAAGTGTTTCTCTCATTCATGGGCTCCTTTCCTTCCGGCCAATGGCTGGACTGCTTTGTACTCATGTTTGTTTTTAAGAGGAGGTAGGATGGGTGGATGTGGGGGACCCTAAAACAACTCAAGGAGTTTAAATTCAGGGAGCAGTGAAATTAATGATAATAAAGAGAAAGGCACTGATAGTGCAACAGGGAAAAATCGAACAAATGGCATCAGCGGTGGAGGGATATGGAAGGTGATTAAACAAGAATGCGTATCTGGAGAGGGCGGGGAGAGTCACAACTTTTTTGATGAATTAAGCAAAGGTTTTCATGACTATCCTTTTCTCATATTTGTGAGGTGTGGGTTGCTGTAAGCTATAGTACTTTGGCAAAGGGCTTGGTGGAGAGGAAAACAGTTATAAAATTTCTCTTAGAACCCAGCCCACTGGAATTATGAAAGCAGCCTCAGTGAGAAAGGTAGACTTGCAAGCCTCCAGTTACAGAGGTGTAGGAAAAGAAATGACTCCGGTTACTGGAAACTAGTATTTGCATTGGATAACATTATTATTTGAATTGGATGGTTGAGGGAAAGGTGCATCTCGACTTTATCAAACACATTACAGATGTAACTCTTCATTCCTCCACTCAAGGCCATTTTGTTTGCGGATGCAGGATGAAAGTTAATATTTTTTAAGCACACTTTAAAAATCACCTCTAAGCTCTTTAAATATTCTAAGAATATTCTTAAGCTCCTTTAAGAATTCCAAGAATAATTTGTTTGCAGGTCAAAGACTGACACCTGCTATATTCTGTTGTTGATTGTTTTTAAAGAGTCATTTAGATATAGAGGCTGCTATGAAAGAAAGCATGACTCACTAATCTTTTATTGTGTGCATAAAAGAATCAAAGAAACCCATTTAATAAAATATTTTTCCCCTCCCAGAGAATAAAATAGGCTGGGCTGTACACACCTACCACACCAAGTAGCTTGCATTTTAAGGTTACATTCGCTGGGAGGAAAAAACAAAATCATTTAGTTCAGGTGATTTGGCTGATGATTTCTGGAAAATAACTCAGTTAACGGCAAATGAAACATCCTTCTCAAAATAAAAGGAGCTCGGCATTTAAGGAGCTTGGCATTTAAGGAGCTTGCTTTTCTGCATTCTTGTTCCCTGCCATTTTTATCAGCTTGCTGGAGAGTGGGCTGTGCTCGCTGATCACCACCAGGGATAGCTCAGAGCGTCGACACTTTCCAGCTCAGTAACTTGCAGGAAGCGCTTCCAGTTCACTCACAGGCGCATCACGCTTCAATCTCCCGGAGAAGGGTGCACTCGAGGTTTGAGCGTGGGGGTGGAAATGGAGGCGTTTCCGTTCTATTTTGGTTTCTCCTACTGACTGGCTGCTCAGCTGTTCATGAGTCACCCTAACCTCAAAATCTGTCATTAAAACAGAAATAATGATACCTATTTTCTGTGCCTTACATGAATTGCATAAAGACATTATTCATAGTACTGAAGTGCATGTGAGAATTAGTCAAGGTGAGATGTAAGGAAAAGTACAATGGGATTGTTTTTAAGCTGTGATGGATAAGCTTTTATCTTTTAGAGTTTGAGAATTCTCTGCACTGAAAAATTAAGAATGAGAAGAAACTCTAATAAGGATTATATCTGGCAAAATATTTATTTGACAAACTGGATCAAGAATATATGTTTTTTTAAAGATGTATGGCATTAGAACTCATTTATTCAAATGTTCATTTAATAACATTCCTGGCACTTATTAGACACTGGGGTTACCACAATGACACAGAAACGCTCCTATAGCAGACTAGATGCTAGAAATAAGGCAGTAAATGATTCTAGGTAACTGCATATGTAAATCCGGTGATATTTAAGAGATTTACACTTCAATATCAACTATTATAGTGATTCTTAAAGCAGTAGTTAAGAGCTTCAGAGAGAAAGAATTCAGCTTAATAGGAAGAAAAAATTTACATTATCTTAAATATGTTTTTCTACAGCTTGTGTTACCTTACTTGTTTTCTTTCTAAGCTTGTGAGTTTAATGTTTCATTTGTTTTTTTTTACTCATTCATATTTAGAAATAAAAGCATTAAAGGACCTGAGTTTGTCTCTAGACAACATTATGTCTATTTCCTATGTATTGTTTTCACTAGTTCTGTCCGTATTATAAAATAAATGCTCTATAATTATAACTTTTATTAGGTGATCATATTAAAATTTCTAAGTAATAAACAAGCCTATGCTTTAATTTCTGCTGTCAGTATCCGACTAGCTTACATAAGCAGATTTGTTTGCATAGCAGTTTCTTTTGCCTTTGTCATAAAGTCTCAGTTCCCCATATGAATTGTTATATACTTGACCTCTGGACTGGGAAGAATATTTCTTCCTGGTCCACCCACACACAGGGTTCTCCCATATTGAGCAGTCTTTACTACAGGCTCCTATAAACAGACTTCTGCTGAACTGAAGAGTCCTTATGACAGCCCCCTACAAACAATGAAAACAAGTTGATTTATTTGGGTTTGGGGAACAAAAAAGAGAAGGAACCAACTACCTGCTCTTTATTCTCCCATTCTAGGACCAAGGGAGGATACTCTCATGAATTGACATTCTTCTCCTTGGGATGGATGGGAGAATTCTGTGTGTGATATTATTGACCTATCTTGGACTTCAGCTTAATTATGTGGTTTCCCTTATTTCCTGTCCTGGGGAGAGAGGAAAGAGCAGCATTAAGTCTCTGTGCAGCAGCATCCAGCCACTATGGCTGGAATCCCAAACTCTTAGCCTCAGTCTAAGAGCTGGGTTCAGATCTTTTATCATGTTGCCCTGCTCCTCTCAAGCAGGGATACCTAATCACAGGTTCTTCTTTCCCACAAGAGATACAGGGGCTTCTCTCTCAGTGCTTTATTTTCTCCACCAAAGATCCATTCAGAAAGAAGTGGGCTTCTAACTGTTATTGTCACAATGATTTTAGGTCATTTAGGAAAAAAAATTAATAAATTCAACTATTTATTCTAGCTAGATCATGCTGACCAATAAATAAAGTTATTTTTTGCAACGTTTGGGGGATGGTCACACTTGAAGCTCTCCCTCGAGGGGGGTGGGGGACATGGGCAATATACGTAACTGTAATATTTGTACCCTCATAATATGCTGAAATTAAAAAAAGTTAAAAAAAAACCAAGTACCAGCATGACGAGCAAAAAAAAAAAATTTATTTTTGATTCATGTTATGTTTTAAACCAAAACACTTGCCATTTGAGCCCTAAACACACAGTAGGATGTTTCCCTTTCTTTGGCTAAGGGACAAATTTCACGATAACATTTTGTGCAAAGCCCACATGCGTAGGTGGACATTTTCTTTCCTTTCTCATCCTTCAAAGTAAGATAATGAAAAAAAAACTTTAGAATTTATATAAGAACTTAATTGAAATTAGATTTCTTAAAAATTAGATCATTCTCAATTCGCTACTTCAAATTCATAGTATTTTGCCTACCCCTTTGGGCATTCTCTTTTTCTCTTCACAGTTTCTTTGGTCCCATTATACAAAATGATCCTTGCTAAAAGTACCAGCATCACTCCCAAGCCCCTCATTCTTCAACTCTCCATTTAAATTCCATCAATAGGCTCAGCTGAATTACAGATGTTGGGAACAGTCCTTTTATTATTGGGAGAAATTGAAGGAGTACTGTTTCAGCAGTTTAGATTTATCAGCATCAAATCGATCTTGCTTAATCTTGCTCTGACCTAGCAGCATGTCTTCTGACCTCTCCCATTAGCAAGTGCCCATCTTCGTCACAAATAGCTGGAGAGCTGACATATTTAGCCATCCTGGAGTATTTACCTGGATCTCCTACTCAGCCTTTTAATGGTACTCCTTTATCCTCATTTTTCTTGTCCATTCTCTGACACTTCGGCATACCAGCCACCACCTCTTTATTAGGTCAATGGTTGTTACCCTCCATCTATCCAGACTTCCTGATGCCAAATGATGTCCTGCCCAAATCTCTGTCTCTCATTTGCTTTTGTTTTCTCCATCATCATGTTTTCACTGACTTTCTCCTGAGACATCACCTGTCCTCTCTTTCAGGATCTCCCTTATGTTGATGACCTGTCTAAGGTGCAAATTATCACCTGGCACCATGATATTTTAGCACTAGAAAAGTTGGAAACTGCTCACAACATTTATCAAATGCCTTTAACAGAATCCAAACTTTTACATACAACTCCTGAAGATATAAGAAAATTCCAGACTGCAGGAAAAAAGATAAGTACACAAAGATGTTCAGTATATCTACTTGTAATAGGAAAATAACTAGAAAACAGCAACAACAAAGTGGTGTTTAATAAAGAATAATAAGCCATCTGATAGATGTTAGTGCAACCATTAAAATCTAAAGAGAAAACACCATAATAATGTGGAAAGATCTCTACACTATCATAGTAACTTTTTTAAAAAACAGGATTTACTGTATAGAATGAGATAATAACTAAGTTTTTATTTGTTTGTTCAACTTAATCATAGAAACCAAGACTGGAAAGAAAAGAGCAAGGTAAATGTAGATGATTGACTATCTGTCACACTGATATCCTTCTTTTAATTTTTC
Organism: Cheirogaleus medius; assembly: GCA_008086735.1. Taxonomy (NCBI): domain Eukaryota; kingdom Metazoa; phylum Chordata; class Mammalia; order Primates; family Cheirogaleidae; genus Cheirogaleus; species Cheirogaleus medius. Next base: position 29,721,827 of record VBSM01000605.1, on the reverse strand, counting down.
TTCATTTTCTAAATTTCTTTAATGATTAGTGTGGTAGATGGCCCCCTATAATACTCATCTCTTATAATTCACACCTTATAATATAGTCTCCTCTTCTTGAGGGTGAGCTGTACTCATTTCTAACCAGTATGGTATGACCAAGATGATGGAATATCACCTTCATAATTGGATCACAGAAGATTGTGACTTCCATCCTGCTAGCAGACTTTATCACCTTATTGGCTTTCATGCTTTGATAAACAAGCTTCCATCTGAGAAAGGGCCACTTGGGAAGAAACTGAGGGTAGCCTCCAGTCAATAGCTAACAAGGAATAGAGCTTCAGTCCAAAAACCTGCAAGGAAATGAATGCTGCTGAGAACTACCAACTGAGCACAGACTTGGATCCTTCCTCAATCAAGCCTTCAGATGAGACTGCATTCTTTGATTGGAGCCTTGTTAGAGAATGTGAAGCAGAGGCTCCAACTAAGCTGTGCCCAGATTCCTAACCCTCAGTAACTGTGAAATAGTAGCAGTGTGTTGTTTTAAGCTGCTGAATTTTGGAGTAATTTGTTATGTAGCAATAACCAACTAGCACATGAAGGTATTATTTTTATAACACAGTAGTAAACTTCTTTTTAAAAGGACATTAAAATAAAGTGAATTTGAAATACTAAAGGACTTTGTGAATGTCTCCTGTACAATGACTCTTATAAGTTGACCCTCTGCCTGGAAAAGAGGGAAAGGGAAAGAATGAGGATGTCATCGCTCATAGCACAGAATATTTGCATGAGCTCACAGGACTATGAGATCACTGTGGGTGATTCAGAATTTGAGTTTTTAATCCTTCTGCTCTCCCAGAAGACTCAGTGATCTAGAAGGTAGAACACTCATCCTGGAATTAGAAACCTATCACAAACATATTTGGGAGAGATCTTCAATCTCCTATAAAGATTTACACTCCAGGAAAGGAGGAAAATAAGATACAATACTGAAGATCTCTTTTGTCCACCTGATAAGAAAAGCTGAAATTAAAGGGCTCTAATGCTGACCATGGGATATTATCTGAGGAGGCTACACAGAGGAGCCTTTTTAGAGAAGAGTGATGACTTCCCAACTTCCACCTCTGGGGACTCACCTGAGGATGGGCTTCAGGAACTATAGATTGTGGTGGAGGGGGCATGGAATTATTCATCTTTGACCACTGAGTCTTTAAACCAGCCTTACCAGAAGGAAAGAAGCAATTACAATTTGAGGAAGAAGTAAGAAATTGCACCCAGAAGATCATGTCTATAAGGCTTTGTATGTCAGAATTTTCCAAAACCAGGCATTTTGAGTTTTTAACACTATATATGTATGTATGTGTCCATCTGGGTCAGGAAGGAGCTCAAGGAGGAGGGAGAAGGACTCAGATAAGTGTCTGAGTAGACCCAGGCAAGGAAAATGGTGGTGATTGTGGGGAGGGAGTCTTGTTTTATATAAATTAATCTTTCTCCTTTTTCCTTCTACTCCTGGCTCTGCTCCACATAAGTTTCTCCATCCAGCTGAGCATTGGCCTCTTCCTACAGCTATGTCCACTCCAACTTCTGCCTCCACCTTGAGGCTGAGTCCATTTCCACAGGAGAACTACCAACATTTGGACACAGTTTCTGAAGCACGACCATGTGGACCTTCTGAAAAAGAAAACAGCTATTAATAATATAGCTCTTTCTAAAGACACGATTTGAGTTCTGGAGACACAACTTGTTCGAGTATACAAGACAGATGGGAAATACATACTATTAGTGCCTGCCTGAGTCACCGACATTTAGAATGTTTCCTTTCAGAAGTTGTCACTGTGGGGAAAATGCATCACTAGGCAGGAATGTGTGAAGGACAGATAGTCACAGATTAATAGCCAGACATTCTCAGAGCCCAATCGTATATTAAAATTGAAAGTCACAGGTACAATCTCGTTACTACAAACATTTGCTTATAAATGACATCTGTTAATTTTTTTCCCATTGGTTCTGTATTAGTTCAGGCTACCATAACAAAATATTACAGAGTGGGCAACTTAAACAATAAAAATTTATTTTCTTACAGTTCTGGAGGCTGTACCTATAAGATCAGGGTACCAGCATGACCGGGTTCTGGTGAGGGCTCTTTCTGACTTCCAGATGGCTGTCTTTTCACCATGCCCTCATGAGGTAGAGAGAAAGCAAGGTTTCTGGTGTCTCTTCTTC
>VBSM01000605.1:29681783-29719525 GCA_008086735.1 Cheirogaleus medius | reverse complement strand
ATTACAGATGTGAGCCACCGTACCCGGCCCTGGTATCTCTTCTTATATAAGATGCTAATCCTATCACAAGGGCCCCAACATCATGACTTCGTCTAACCCTAACTACCTCCTCATCTCCAAATACCATCACACTGTGGTTTAGGACTTCAACAGATGACTTTTGGGGGAACATGAACATTCAATTTATAGCAAACTCATTGTTCCATATTCATTTTTTCAAAAGTTTTAATTACATGTTTTCTAGACAGCAAAGTTCAAGCTATTCTTTATAAAGTATCTTCTATATGTCACAGAATTTCGCCATTTAATGAATGGTTTCTGGTGATTGTGATTACATTTAAACTTTTAGCTTATAGGAACATGGAAACAAAAAATGTAGATTGTGTTAGTATTATATTAAGCCTTTTAAAATAATTTCCATTTTAAATAATATTGATAAGAAATGCTGCAGTACAGGCATGGAAGGCAGATTCAAATATGATTTTAAGTGTAATAAAATGTATTTTGTACACAGTAACTTCAAACTGTTAAGCTACACTCACAAATTCCAGTTACCTTATATACGAAAACTTACGCTGAGTGGCCTGAAATAAGGTCATTATACCCTGATGCTTTCACAACCTTCTCCTTTTCTCTATAACAAGTGCTCACTATTATGGGAAGAATGCCTGCCTTTTCTTTGCAGCTTTGCAGAGCTTTAAGGAAGCAGGGTTTTTAATCACACTCTTCTTTTCTTCCTTGCACTTCTGACTTCTCCAAGTTGGCAACAGAATTTTAAGTTCATCTCAGAGATAGCATCGGTCCTTAACCTTGGACAGTTTAAAAGTCTCAACCAGGGCATTTCTAGGCATTTTATTGCTTCATTCCTTTATTTTCATGTCAGGGACAAGTGGACTTGAGCCAAAAAACAAAATTAGAGCACAGCCCTTACTCTATTTCCAGATCAGCTAAACCAATTAATACAATTTAATTAAAACTTATTTTCTTTCTTTTCTGCAGAAGGAGCTCAGAGTGCAGCTGTTGCGATCAGGTTTTCAGTATGTGGCTCCAGCTTCTTTTAACTCTTACAGGGACACTTCCAGAGTGAAATACACAGCATGAGGCACTAATAATTGATTTCCCCTTAAATTTTTCATGTGGTACCCTGGCAAACTGCTCCTTGAAATTATACATATTTTTTTAATCTGAAAAGGGGGAAAGTTGATTCCATTCTCACTTTTTTCCTGGGGATTTAGTGTTTCAATAATACCTGTGCCTACAATAAACTGTTAGTATTTAGCAGGTCTCAATCAACTCACTTGAACAAATGCAAAGTTTTCCAGCTACAAGGAAAAATGCTCCCTAATCATGTCAGAGGATGTGTTTTTACCTTGCATTGGAATAAAAGTTCATGATCCTCATTTCCCCCTGCTATGTTTACCTTCCTGTAAGTTATATTTATGGTATTGACAAAATAATCTCTGATTTATTTGGGTACAAGAGAAATTAAGCAAGAGCTTCCTTCTTCACTTACATTTTCACATTCACCTTGGGTTTCTAAAGGTTCCTCCTGGAATTCAGCCTGTTGTGGGGACAGAGTTCAAACTCCTTTCTCCAAAGTACACAGTTGCAAGTTACCACATTGCTCTCTTCCACTCCTCTTTACCCTTCCCTGGTCCATGAACCCTTTACTGAAACTAAAGCAGGAAGAGATGCACTTTGTGTCAGCTAGGATTGAGTTTGGCTGCAAGTGACACACGCTCCCAGGGACTTACACATGTAAGTGGCTTGGTTTGCTCATGGAGAAGTCTGGGGACAGGTAGCCTAGGATGCCACAGCAGCCAGGACAGCACGTGGGACCCAGGCTCTTCATTCGCTTTTCTGCCAACCTTCGTGGATGGCCTTCCACTCATGGATATAGGACGGTTCTAGAAACTTCACACATCCCGTCCATGTTCCAAGCAGGAAGAAATAGGAAGGGAAAGAGAAAGGACAAAAGTCTTACATCAGAAGAGTCTGTACTAGTTTTAAAAGGTTTTCAGGAGGCCTCATCTGGTGACTTCGAATACCTCTTTCGGGCTTCAGCTAAGTACAGGAGAGTATGGAGAGCGGAGTAGTTTATTTTGACACAACGATTCACCCAAATAAAGGTGGAGTTCTTGGAGCAAAAGAGAAGATAAAAATATATATTTGGTAAGCAATTAGTTATGTCTGCCACAGCCTACTCCTTTGGCTACCCAACATCCATATACACATTTATTCTAGTATTCTATGTACTGTTCTAGTATACTACATTTATTCTAGTACTCTACCTCTTAGTGAGTATTGTAAAATGTGTGGAGGCTTTTTTACTTGTCATGATGACTGAGAGAGGTGACATAAGCATTTAGTGTATAGGGGCTAGTGATGTTAATGGTTCTGTAGCATGTGGAATACTCCTGAATAACAGAGAATTATCTGTTCTGCAATCCCAATATTGGCTTCTGTTGAGAAACACTGTCAAACATAGGAATGCTAGTTCTCTCCTGAAAGGAGGTTATATCCTAAATTCATAACCATGCCTCTTCTAGGTCAAATCATACGTTGCTGGGACAGTCTGACTTTTATTATATGTAATTTCTCATTATCTAGTAATCTAGTTATCGACTTGCAAAATGACCAATATACAAGGGTGGAATAGAAACAGTATTAGCTGCAATAAAAAAAATCCCATTTGGAAAAAAGAGAAGTCAATGGTTATGGCATATATCAGATCTTGCAGAGAAGAGGAGCTACAACTCTTCATTGACCAACTTGGTGGCCCCAGTTTGGGTACCTTGGAAGATCTCTCTGGTCTAATATTCCTCCACTCCCACATCAATTGAGCATTAAGATAGAATCACACCTTCAGAGTCAAATGTGCTCTCGGTGCACTTTAAAGACCAAGGACTGTTTTGAGGGATTGAATAGTCAAGGACCGGCATCATCCTGTCCTGAGCTTTTTGTTTATTTATTCAGACAACACAGATCCCTCAAAACTTAGCAGGTTTTCAGACTATTTGCTTCAGCCAATTCTCTGAGTAACTATAGCCAAGGATCCTGTGTGCATATAGTTTTATGCATGATAGTCTTTTATCTATTGACTTCGGTGACCTGACCATTTTCCTAAACTCCTGCTGGTCAGTGCCTTGAGATTATTAGAAACAACCTTATGTGGGGATACAGACAATTAGCGTAACATTTTTTCAATCATCACTACCTGTATTTGGCAGGGAATTTTTGTAGGAGAGGTGTGGAAAAGGCCTAACGTATCAATCTAAAACTGTCTCTTTTAAGCTGTCTTCTGATTAGGACAGAGAGAACTGAACTTCAACCCTCCAAGGCTCAAACCATGAGAATTTCACTCAACTTGGTTTCCAGGTCATAGGCATATATCTGTCTCAGCCAATTTACTTTCCTAATCCTTCTCTACTTGCAGATGTCTAATTGTAGTCTCAGCTCATTTATCTCTTACAGAAGTTGGCTCAAAGAGGAAAGAAGAAAGAGCAGATCCCACCATTCTGAATTGTTCTCATCGTTTTTCCTAACCCAACAGCCTTGGTTTGCACATGGTCAACACGCAGTGTGGTGATAGATTAACCCAATGTTATATTACTGAAAAATAAGTGTCACCAGTGGCATGTCATTGAATCCCATGAAAATAGCTTAAGCAAATTGAGTTTATTTTTGTCATAGAAAGATTTGGAAATAAGTAACCCAGTGGTTTCATGAGATCTGCACTGATCCAGGTCTTTCTTTTTATTCCATCAAAATTAGTATGTGGAACTGGGTGTGGTGGCTCATGCCTATAATCCCCGCTACTCAGAAGGCTAATGCAGGATGATCCCTTGAGCTCAGGAGTTTGAGACCAGCCTGGGCAATGTGGTGAGACCTCTCTCTCTTTAAAAAAAAATTAGCATGTGATATTTTTCCTTAAGTTTTTTGCCTTGTGGTTACAAAATTGCTATACTACCTCCATCTCCATTATGTATTACGTAAAATGGAACATGCTGGTTAATTTCTTTAGGTTTGAACTTCCATAACTATAAAATAGGCACATTAATGTATGAACCACATATCACCCTCCCCCCAACTCTACTAGTTCTAAGAAAGGAGACAACCCTAGAGGAGTTATTGTCAACTTCCTGAAGATAGGCCTTAAACGATGCATAGAATTAGGAGAAATGGAGAATATTATCAGTAGGACTACTTCTAAGGATGGGAAACCATCTCAAGGGAGCCTAATTAGGATGTGCAAGTGGAACAGTGGAAAGAGACTGGTTTAACCAGATTGGATGTATACATGCTGGCAAGTGTTGTGACATAGGATTAGATAAGGCCTGGCCACAGTAGGCCTTCAGAGCTGGGCAGATACTATTAAGTTCTTGTTCCAAATTCCGCAGGCTTTGCACTTTTTTTTTCTTTTCTTTTTCTTTTTGTTTTTAGACTGGGGCTGGCTCTGTTGCCCAGGCTGGAGTGCCATGGCATAATCATAGCACACTGCAGTCTCGAACTCCTAACCTTTAGTGATCCTCCTGCCTCAGCCTCCCAAGTAGCTAGGATTGCAGGCATGTGCCACTGTGCTAGACTTTTGCACTCTTGATATGACTATTTTAAGGAAGCTGAACTGGAATGGTAATTATATTTAAATGCTTATTTCCATGTTATAGTCTTTGGTTAACAAAAAGTCCTCTTCCAAATATCCTTCTGTAATCTCTGGGCAAATTTATGTTTTATGGGCAGGTCCAGGTTTTATGAGGCCTGATGCTTATACAAATTTGGGGGCCCTTTTTAAGAAAATAAATATAAAATTATAAAATAAAAATCAGTTATACAAGTAGATATTTATTTAGAATGAAAAGAATATACCAATCACAAATTTTTTTAAGTTAACACAAAATTCAGAAAAGCAACACACTATTTTTATTAACTAACTACCTCACCCCTTTGTGCAGCACATTTCTTTCCTATACTTTTGGGCTACAGGCTCTTTAATTGCTTTTTCATGTGACAATCGTTTTGCAATATTTTCTATACCACATAAGGAAGATAATTCAGTCATTCCTCCTGCATGGTTGATCAAAAATTTATTTTATTGTTTATATTTGTGAAAAGTTGATTTCAGTTGTACACCCCGTAATTGGTAATATTTTTTTAATATTTAGGTTTGTGTCAATTTGGGGAGATTTCCAACTTCTCTCCTCTATGAGCTATAGGATTAGAGAGATTTCAAGGTTTCTTGTATAGTGACTTCTTTAATTGAGAACATTCATTAAATAAGTATGGACGCTGTTGTGTTATTACTCTGAGTGAACTAGCGTAGTAGCAATAGGGATGTTCCTACCCAGCACAGTTAGCAATAATTTTACTATACGTGGAAGTGACCGCAAACCGTAATACCATATCCCCAGTTTGACTTCCCCTTAGCCTGGCCCCCAAAATGCCACTGCCATGGGCATGAAGGATAGGTGTTACCAACTTGGCAGTGATGATTGCCAAGTTGATTCCAGATGACTTGAAAAGGACAGCCAATTGGGATTAAAATATTACACTTTTGCAAATTTTACAAACCTTACAGTTACGGTGTTAACAGCTCCCAGTCACTTCCATATACAGTTAAGTTACTGTTGGCTGTCCTGGTTTAGGAACACCCCTAAGGCCCATTGTGCTAGTTCAGCCAGAGTAATCACATCACACCATCCCTGGCTTATCACTCATGTGTCCCCCATTAAGTGAGTCACTACCCAAGCAAAGTCCAAATGCCTTGTAATGTCTTGCTAAGACATCTCACAAAGTTGGGTAAGGCCTGAACTTAAACTCCATCAGTGGCATTGGAAATCGTTCCCTAGTAACTTATTCTCAAAGTAGTCTATAAATCACTAAGTAAAAACCAATCAGAAAGTCCTACCCCTAATGGCTCTACAATCACTCTGTTTGTGGCAGCCTGAACAGAGGAGGGCAAACAACTTGCACTTTTATGTGTGTCTCTTATAAAATATTCTTTATCTAATCTTAACTAACAGTGGGAGTTTTGTTACTTTTTAATTTCTAAATGTGTTACTCTAGCTAAAAGTAATGTTTGGCATTTCATTTTTTATTTTCTTTATTATACATACAAGAGAGAACAAAAAACCATGACACAGAAGCAATCAGGCAAATATGAAGCTTAACAAACAGATTGAACCTTAGGGTAGAGAAAGCTTTGTTACTCCCGGGGAAGCTAAGCTTTGAGGGAAGTTAATACTTCTTCAACAGTTGTACTAAGAACATTAAAAATACTTTTGCCAAGAAAGGGTATCAACATTTTAATCTACCTTACACTGATAAAAAGAAAAACACATAGCAAGGAGGAGGCAGGGACAGGTTTTCACGGAGCCACAGGCGGTAGGAACAAAACATCTTTTGTTTGGAGAATATTGCACCTGCATTAAATGTACTGCTGACATCTCTTCGTAGAAATTTGATTTTTCTCTCATTCCCCCACCTTTTATTGTTTTCAACACTGAGGAATGTGAGGCATGCCAGTTGTCCCCCTTGTCACTGCAATGCCTCTGTCTTCAACTGTGAAAGAGAACAGGGCTTCCTCACCTCCCTTGCCATCAGCACGTCATCTCAGCAATGCACCTGCGCCCGTAACACTACACTCTACCTTGCAGAGCTTCATACTTCTGTGACAGATGCAAGAGATCAATTTCCTGCTGATCTGGGCCTCCAAGACTAGGCCCTGTTCTGACAAGGAAGGTCTCTTTCAAAGAATCCTAACAGCTAAGGACAGCTCAGATACAGATGCTCTATTAGCAGAGCTGCAATACCAGTATCATAAAGAAAGGAATCATGGCCATCGGCATGGTGGTTATGGGGATTTGTGTTTTTTTTTTCCCCCAGGGGAAGAGGTATCCATAATCTCAATGTCAATATAATAAGTTGACTATGACATTTTACATGTTTTCTGAAAACTCCACGTAGTTGCCAAAAGAGAGAATGTGAACGTAATGGATAGCATGTATGGTGAATGTTGTTCAGAAATTATTTACCTATGAAAGTGTTGTATATTATAGATTAGTTTGGCTTTGGTATTTAGGTTTAGGCCCTTGGAACTTTCTCTGAGCCACTATAAAGGAAGAATTTATCCCACTTTGTACCTTGTGCTCACTGTTGTCCCTGTAATTCTACTTGGCAATCGTTTATTTATTGAGCTATCAGCTTCTCTCCTAGACCATGAGTTTCTTAGGTCAGAAATGGGCTGAATTTCCTTGTTTTCAAAATCTAACTCTGCATCTCCATCTTAGCAAATCCCTATTAAATGTTCGGTTTTTAAATGAATTTATGGGTTGTCAATCAGACTAGTCACTTCCTAGGGGATCCTAGATGTATAATAATACTTCTCACTAAAACTATGTCAGTATGAGGCTACTGCAGAGTTTAAGTGAGATAGGAAAAGAACCTTACCTAAACAATGTCAGGAATGATAAAGAGGATGGCGTGAAATTAAGAGATAAGACTGCTAGCAAGAGAAGGATAAAGGCATGTGATAACTTGTTCCAATATTTTTTGAAAGTAGTAGAAAAGAAAGAAGGAGAAACAGAAAGCAGGAGAGAAAAGCGTGAATGTGATGGGGATATCAAGAGGAAGAAATGAAGGAAGAAGAAAGGCAAGCTGATGGGAGAGAAGAGGGAGAAAAAAAAATTAATTTTTTAGACAAGAAAAGAAAATGGCTTTCCAAGAATCCTCGATTTCCTTAAGCTTTTTCATAGCCTTTTTGTTGGCCACCTCTGAAAAACCTCTGCATACCCAGACAGCCATCACCATAATTCTAGGTAATCTTGGCTTTAGGCATTAACCTCAGTTCTGTTATAATATAACTTAGACCCGACAGACTTTTACTACTTTTTTTCCTGCGAAAGTTATCAGGAAGCAGTTACCTTCCTAAAAGGATGTTTTTAGAAACTCAGATATACTCAGACACCCAAATAAACAAAAACAAAATGGGCTGAGTTATACTGATGTGGGTTAAACCCATGTTTCATTGTTGCTGGGACACTAGTGAGTAGTCATGAAGCAAGTCACCAGAAAAGGTCGGTCTAGGAGGATTCCATCTGTGCCTATAGCAGGGATGCAGAACACAGAAAGTGCCTTTATTCATTCATTCAGGAAATAGTTATTAAGCCCTACTGTACATCAGGTAATAATCTAGACTCTGGGGATATAGTGCAGAATAAGACAAACAGGCTCTCTGCTCAGGAAAAAATAAAAAAGATTGTTTGCCCCACTGTAAATATTGTGTCCAAAATAAAACAAGGGTAGATAGAACTTGACCTGCCTGGAGGGTGGGGTAGAGGAGTGCTAATTGATTCAGATGATCAGGGACTGGTTCTCTGAGGAACTATCCTTTGAGCTGAGAGCTGACAGAGAAGAAAAGGCAGCCATGTGCAGCTTTGGAAGGAATCGGGAGGAATCCTCAGGGTAGAAGCAAACTGAAGGTTACGTGACAAAATCTGGAGCCAGCCTCTCTGGGTTTGAATCACGGTTCTTCCAATTACCAGTTGTTTAATCTAAGTTCCTTAACCTTTCTTGCCCTCAGTTTTCTCATCTGTAAAATGGGACCAATAAGAGGACTAAGTGTCAAAGAATGAATGGACATTTTCCAGAGGCAAGACTCTGGGGGTGGGGTGGGGGGCGCTTAAATCCTGGAGGGTCTTGTGTGACATTCAATCATGTTTGAACTTTATTTGACAGGTAATGTTGCAATCATTTCCCAACTGTGGAAAATACCAAATCTATAGATGTTATAACTGAAGACAAGATAAAATGGATTCTTTTCTCCTAAATTTGAGGGGAAAACATGAGAATCAAGGAAGACAGAACAATGCATTACCCTTCAACTCTGAAACACTGTAGTTTCCTTTCAGTACTGCTTCCCTGCAGAGACACTCTTTAATGGTCACAGATTGGTCCTAAGACACAGAATGATGTGATTATGACCAGACTGCATTATAGAGAAGAGGTGAGTTTCCAGATGGTCCTCTGCCTAGTACTCAGAATTTCTCATACAGTTTTATTGCTTTGATGTACGAGAGAACATTTTGGGGTGGGAGAATCAACAGATATTGGGTGGGTAGATGTTGCCTTTTTTATACAATTCACTTTAGGGATGCTGATCTGATTTTGCAGTAATTCTTTAGCAGTAAGTTCTACAAAGAGTATAGACATAGTTCATTTTCTATACATACTTACATATGCATTAATTAATATTTTCTTTCCCTTAGTGTCTATATTTTAAATTAGGGTCAAAGAACTTAGAGAGTTGCTCAAGGAAGGAGCATTGATACAGTTATAAGATCTAAAGCAAATTGACTTTGTCAACAGAATCTAGGTTAAATGGAAGAGTTCTTATTTTATTTGTAGATTGCCAGCAATAATGGAATAATTAACTGGTATGGATAATATGTTGCCTTCTTCACCATGAAAAATTCACCATGTGACCAAGTATGTTGTCTCAACCCTATAACTGTAGCACTTTAGAAGGCCCAAGCAGAAGAATTGCTTGAGGCCAGTAGTTTGAAACCAGCCTGAGCAACATAGTGAAACCCCGTCTCTACAAAAAATAGAATAATTAGCCAGGTGTGCTGGTCCTCGTCGATAGTCCCAGCTACTCAGGAGGCTGAAGCAGGAATATTGTTTGAGCACAACGTTCTGAGGTTGCAGTGAGCTATGATGATGCCACTGTACTCTAGCCCAGGTGATAGAGTGAGACCCTATCTCAAAAAAAAAAAGAAAAGAAAGAAAGAAAGAAAGAAATGAAAAAATATTCATCATGTAACTCAAAATAGTTTCTTCTCTAGTCATTTTCCTAAGCCACAGAGCTTTATTTATTTAAAGAGCACTTACATCCCACTTATTGTATGCCAAGCATGATTCTAAGTACTTTAGAAATAATAATTCATTTTCTCATCATTACTATCCTATGAGGCGAGTGTTATCATTGTTATGGTTTTGTTGATGAGGCATAGAGCAATTAGAAGCACAGCTAATAAGTGACAGAACTGAAATTCAAACCCATAGAGCTAGGCTCCAGAATTCATACTCTCAAACACTATGCTGGGCTGCTTCTATTTTTCCTTAATGTCACTATTTTTGCTTCTCCCTAACCCTATTTCAGCATTTTACTCACACTATTCCCATTACTGTGAGCTCCCTGAGAGCAGAAATTCTGACTGATTCTTCAGTGTATACACAGTATCTAGCATTATACTTGGCAAATAGAAGGGACTCAATAAGTGGGTTTGCCTAAACTGGGTTAATAATAGGACAAGATGCATAAATGCTTCTATAGACTTCTGACCCATCTTTCAGTAGGACTGTATTATCCAACAATTACAATGTCTACACATGCTTTTCATTTTCATTCACATTGGGATGAATTTACAGTTTATCCCATTTTCTGCTTTCTCCTGTATGTCTAAGCACTCACATTTTATTGCTTTCTAGAAAGTGTAAAGTCTAATAAAGTCTTATAACTTATATTTGATTCCAAGACAAAGGACAACTGGTAAATTTTATTGCAAGGCATTAATATTGCATATGAATCAGAAGGTCAGATGGCATTTCTGGATCTAACAGCTCTTATCACAATGAACTTGTAAAAGAAATGACATCTTGCACACTAACTAATGGTTTTTAGCCCCATTGAGAGATCACTTCTTTAACGCTAGTAGGTTAATTATATTTGATATCTGTGAACTATAAACTCTCAAGATATGCTATTTGAGGGTATTGCTCACAAAATATCTGTGTTATAGGCAGAGTCACTGAATGTATATCCCTTGCCAATGTATTATAGACATTTGAAAATGCTGTTAATTTTATTCATTCATTTTATAGTGATTGCCAAATTTATGACAGAAAAAGCTTTGCTCTAATCATTGAACTACATATATTCAATTTTGAAACAAGCCACTTGACAAATAGAAACGTTTAAAAAAATGTTTATTTTTGCCTATGTAAGAGAGTAACATTTTAAGAAAGTCACAATCATAATCCTGCTTTCTCAAGTTTATTAATTTGAGGTCATGATTAGAATTGAACCAATTTTTCTTTGAGAACAAGATACACAAATGTATACAAATATATATATATATGAAAAACTACCAATATTTAAAAAGTATTTTTTCTGAACATAATTAGCTACAAATGCTGTTTTAACTTTTTTCTGAAATGAATTTATTTAGAAATATGGATTCTTTTATACTACAGGCTTCATGTATATGGCATTTCTTATCCAAAAACCTCAAATCTTTTTTTTCAAAAATAAAACAAGCTCAGATTCTTAAAAAAATAAACATATGAGAAGATAGACAATTTCAATATTGTTTTAATAAAAGAATGATTTTCTTATTAATCTTTTGGGATGGACTTAAGTTGCATAAAACACAAACCAGGGATATTGAAACTGAGAAAGCACACAATTCAGGAACTAATAAAACTGCATCTCCTTTTAGGATGTTATCTTGAGCCTCCATCTCCTTTTAAGATGTTGTTATCTTAACTCCTAAGTGTAGCTATTAGTCTGGCTTGTCAGTTGTCTGAATTGGACCAAAAAAGACCCTCCTTTACCTCATAAAGGGGTTGTCCTTACTTATAAGTGGGAGCTAAGTGACAGGTAGGCAGGGACATACAGAGTGGTACAATGCACCTTGAAGACTCAGAAGAGGGGAGGGTGGGAGGAGGGTGAGGGAAGAAAAACTACAGATTGGGTGACATGTATACTCTTCAGGTGATGGGTATACTAAAAATCCAGACATTACCACTATGCAATTTATCCATGTCACCAAAAACCACTTGTACCCCTAAATCTATTGAAATAATACATACATACATACATAAATGCAGGGGAGATTAGGGGCAGCACAGAACATGCCAGATGAAATGGTAAGTTTTAACAAAACAATTTTGTAATTTTATCTTTCTTCTTCAACTAGTGCATAACCCTAACCGTAACAGAGGTTCTGATGGCAACCAAAGCAGATCAGATAGTGCTTAGTGAAGTTGAGTAGAGAGATACTAAAAAAGCAGCAAATGTACTTAAAAGGCCAGAAACTTTAGAGCATATCAAGAAGTTAGCAACCATATACTGAAGAGCTAAACTCCTCCAATATAGAGAGGACTACTTAAATGGTAATTGAAAAATGAAAATGTACATCTTCAGGAAATATCAGTTGTACAATAGCTTATTTTCTTACTATCTAATTCTAAGATTTTCTGTTTTCAGGTTTGAGGCAAACCTGTGCCATGCCAAAGACATAACTTAGCTCCTAATCATCTTGTGCTTGCATTCTTTGACTTTCCTAAAAGCACCAGGCTGAGGGTAGGAATCATTTATGCAATGACAGACTGGAAGAAATCTTGGAGATCATGAAATCAACCTCTTCTCTTTGTTTTTCTGGTAAGAAAAATAAGTGAGCTATCCAGGTCACATAGTTATTTAAGATGTAGTTCATCCCAAAGCCAGAGGTGAAGTCCCGAACTCCCAGTGTAATGTTTTGATTAGGACACATGCAGTAAAGTGGTATAAAGTTATAAAATTATATAAAGCTATAAAGTTATCATAAAAGCAAGGAGAATGTTATTTATATGTGAGGGACTGACTTAAAAACTCGAGTTAAAACACCCCTTCCATTTCAACAATACTAATGCTATCAACTCAATATTTTTTCAGTTTTAGGAATAAAGAATCCAGTCACTGTTTCTGTTATTAAATCACAGACTGTAACCTCTTACTTAAGTACTTGAATAAATTGAAGCCTCAGAAGGTAGAATCCCTTGCTCAAGGGCATGCAGTTAGTTGCCAAGCAGACACCAGGTAACTGAGTCCTGGTCTGTGACTTTCTCCCTCTCCTTCACGCTTTGTTCAGAGCCTTCCTCTTAGAGCCAAGAAATGATGAACCTCGGAGTCACGTAGGAAAGGAAGACTGGAGGTTATTGCTGTAGGGCTGGGAAAGTGAGTATCTTTTGTCACTCTACTAGCTACCAGGGCTTCAGAACTTTGGAGGGGAGACAGTTATGGAAGCCTTCCAGAGCTGGGAGTTTACAACAGTCTCAGTGCATTATTTAGGACACTTCCTGGTGCCAGGGTGTTTTGCCAAAAGGCCATGTTGTCACACTGCGTGAAGCCCAAAGGTTGTGTCCCTTGTGCTTGCTGAATTTTAGGATATGAGACAGTCTGTATATGGGAAATAAAATGAGATGAGTTTTTATCAAAGATAAAAATGCAAGGGCTTGTTTATTCAAATATCTTCTGAGCAGGAATCTACCAGCTCATTTCTCTTGTTTTAAAGCAAAAGGTACACTGAAACACCTTTTAACCCGGTGCCAAAATTTGACATGAAATGGAAGAATGAATGCAATAACTGCAGTAGAATATGAGACAAGTCACACAGGCATGCCCCAACTCCTCCTTAACATGGTACTTTTGCATAGGAGTGAAAATGAAGGATTCGTTTGCTATATACATTGGTGAACACAAATGAATTGGCTCATGGATGTCCATGTTGCTGTGTCAGAAGATTTCAGCCCTTCAAGCGCTGAAATAGTAATAATACATGACAGACCAAACTGATCTATTATGGCAGCGGTCCCCAACCTTTTTGGCACCAGGGCTGGTCTCATAGAAGACAATTTTTCTACCAACAGGTAGGGGTGGGGGGCCTGCAAGAGCTCTGTGGCCCAGTCTGCAGCCCGGGGGTTGGGGACCGCAGTATTATGGTTTCAGGGCCTTGATACTTTGTGGACACGAGGTATCGTGAACCATGAGGGTTTGCAGCATTCTGTCTCAAGTTAGCGTATAGTACATCTTGCCACCATTGACATTGGCATGCACTGCTCCTGCCTGAAGCATTATATGTCTAATTTGATCAAACTCAGACCCTATAATTTGTATTCAAGCCAAACCACAATCAAATAATAAAATTTCCAAAGCTGCCACCATTTTGGAAATGTCAAATGTGGGGTAGGGGGAGTAGTAAATGACTATACAGGGAATAAATAGAGCCCATTTTAATGAATTTTGCATCTGGTCCTTATGTGAGGCCATCAATCCATTAGCTGCAATTTAAACATCTTGATTAACATGTCATTACCCTATGTAACTACTGGGGAAAAAAAATGTTTCCATGCACCGTGCATACCAAAATATCCTTAACTCCTTTGAGTTTTAAGGTGCTAAATATAGTGCTCTCTGGCCACTTAGAAAGTCTCCGAAGTCTGTCTGATATTAGGCCTAAAAACTAAACCTGAGAAAAAGGGATGTTTTTATATGCTCCCATATTTGGGCCAGCTAAAAGCACGGTCTGCTTTGGCAGTCACTGTCGGACCCCCCGGTGTCTGAGGAATTGTACGCTCCTTTCTAAATCCTTTCGGAAATTGCCAGTTTGATAGAATAACATTGCAGGAAACCACTCAAATTGAACATATTTGTTGTTTTATGTTCTGCCAGGCAAATGTCAGAACAATGCCAGGAGACCAGAGTGGGTCAGAATTGGAGGGAGCAGGAAGGGAGGTGAGGGGAGAGAACGAGAGCAAGAGACAATGAGAATAGAATATGAAGTTATTTTCATGGGGAATTTTAAAAGCATGTAAGACAACCTCTTGCTTTTGAAAATTAAAAGCAAAATAGATTGTGTCTTCTCCATTGTCTTGTGGTCAACAGCATGACGTCCAATCTGCGAATTTTTGTTGTAGAATTTGATTACTGTGGTCAACAATTTTCTGGTAAATCTCTGTCTACTGGTCAACGATGCCAGCAATGGAGACTAAATAGAGGTCTCACTCGGAGAAGTGACTCATGAAGCCTTATTCTTATGGTTTTATTTCATTTACCTTGAATACGAATTTACTTTACTACTGGGATCTTTTTTTCACTTTGCATTTTTCAGTTGCATAGCATGTCATATAAATCATTTTAATTAATTAGGAACAACAATTGTCCATAATAATTTCTTCAATCTCTTGTTTGAAGTCTTGGTGAGACATTTTTTTCTAGGCCTGACAGTATAATAGACTTACTGGTAGTGATTCCAAATAGTCCTGCAGGAATTTCTCTTTCCAGAAAGACTGGTATAGGGAAAGGCTGTATGTCCAAGCGTGTTAGCTTTGCCTTTTTTTTTTTTTTAAGTGGCTGACTCATAAATTAGGAACTTGATTCTCTCTTCCGGGCTTTGGATGGTTTCCTAATGAGCAGAAGGGCTGCTTTATTTATTTATTTACTAACCTTTGCAGATCCAAACCCTTGATAGCACTTAACACCTTAGCGACTGCGGTTATATTAATATTGCAAGCATACAGTGCTGGCTTGGCTACCACGAAAACCTTTTGGCCTCATTTCCACTTGAGTATTGAACCCAGTACCAAACACGAGCTCTCTATTTTTGCTAGATTATCACTGTGTTTTAGCACATTGAACAAATTTAACACTGATTAAAGTTGAATGTTATTAATCTACTTTGTTTTCCACATCAGTTAAAAAAAACAAAACTCTGGCTTCCTTTCTAAAATATTTAAATACATGTATTGTGGCAAGAGCCAAATAGTGAAAACTATATCATATTTTCAAATGTGCAACATCACATCCAGTAATTTTTTAAAATCAGGATTTGGATTAATTTAGTATTCTTTGGACAATCTTAATGTTTACTCTTAAATACATATATTCATCTAATTGCTCTAAAAGTGAGAGTTTTCTTTTGATGTGCATGCCAGAATATTTTGTGTGCTTTTAAGATAACTATAGATTTGATCATAGATATTGGTTTTATTTAACAGATACAGATGGAAATGTAAAGGAGGTGAAATGACTTGTCCAATGTTACAAAAAAATTATACCAGTGGAGCTAAAGCACAACTGGAGCTTATTGCCAAGCATTGTTAAATGCACACTTGTAATCTCATATTTTCTGCACTAATATGACTGCTTTGCCAAAGAAGCAAGAAAATAAGAGAATCATATGCTGCTTTCACAGGCCTTCAGGCAAATGAAGTACAATGATAATTACACTCATTATATATAAAGAGTCAGTCTAGTCTTCCTGGTAGGCAGAGTAGGTGGTCACATATGTTGCGTGATTTGAAAGATACAAAAAAAGTTCTCCCTGTTATGTATTCCCTGAGCTGCTTTAATTAAGGATAGACAACCCAACAACCCAACATGAACTTTCCTCATGCAAATTTTTGTATTACTCCTCAGTGAACATTAACTAGGAGTGTGCTCTAGTCCTCTCCTCCCCAAAACCTGCCTTTCATTAATTTTATTTGTCCCCAGCTTTCCATTTAGATGCTTCTTCCTTATAAGATCTTCTCTAATGCCTTAGCTGTGAACATCAGCAAAGAATGATTTTTACATTTTTAAAT
Source organism: Cheirogaleus medius (assembly GCA_008086735.1). Lineage (NCBI taxonomy): Eukaryota > Metazoa > Chordata > Mammalia > Primates > Cheirogaleidae > Cheirogaleus > Cheirogaleus medius. The sequence continues at coordinate 29,703,127 of VBSM01000605.1, read as the reverse complement.
GGCTGAAAAAAATCAAAAGGAAAAGATTTCATGACATACGCAAAGGACAGCCAGACGTTGCTTAACAGTGGGGTATGTTCTGAGAAGTGCGTCAATAAGCAATTTTACCACTGTGCAAACATCATGTTGTGTACTTACACAAACCTAGATGGCATAGCCCAGGCTGTGTGGCACAGCCTATTGCTCGTAGGCTACAAACCTGTATACCATGTTACTGTACTGAACACTGTAGGCAAATTGTAATACAATGGTAGGTATTTGTGTATCTGAACTTATCTCAACATAGAAAAAGTACAGTGAAAATATGGTATAAAAGATTTAAAAATAGTACACCTGTATAGGGTACTTACCATGAATAGAGCTTGAAGGACTGGAAGTTGCTCTAGATGAATCATGAGTGAGTGGTGAGGGAATGTGAAGGCCTAGGACTTCTATGACTATACAGGATACTACTGTAGATTTTATAAACACTGTACACAGGGGCTACACTAAATTCATAAAAAAATTCTTTCTTCAATAATAAATTAACTTTAGCTTACTATAACTTTTTTACTTTATAAACTTTTAATTTTTTAAACTTTTGACTCTTTTGTAATAACACTTAGCTTAAAACACTTACACATTGTATAGCTATACAAAAATATTTTCTTTCTTTATATTCTTATTCTATAAGCTTTTTTTTATTTTTAAAGATTTTTTTGTTAAAAACTACAACACAAACACTCACAATAGCCTAGGCCTACACAGGGTGAGGATCATCAGTATCACTGTCTTCTACCTCCATATCTTGTCCCACTGGAAGGTCTTCAGGGGCAATAACACCCATGGAGCTGTCATCCCTATGGTAACAATTCCTTTTTCTAGAATACCTCCTCCTGAAGGACCTGCCTAAGGCTGTTTTATAGTTAACATTTATTTTTTTATCAGTAGAAGAAGTACACTCTAAAATAACAATAAAAAGTGTAGTCTAGGTGGCAGGAATTTTTCAATTCCATTACAATGAGACCACCATTGTATAATGTGGTTCATTATTGACCAAGACATCATTATTTGGTGCATGGCTGTATATGAAATTTGAAATTCAGTGTCCACAAATAAAGTTTTATTGGAACATGCCATTTTGTTACACATCGTCTGTGGCTGCTTTCACAATATGACAGCAGAGTTTATTAGCTGTGATAGTCTATGTGGCAAAATCCTAAAATATTTACTATCTGGCTCTTGCTTGAGCACAGGGTTTTGAGGTTGCAGTGAGCTATGATGATGCCACTGCACTCCAGCCTAGGTGACAGAGCAAAATTCTATCTCAAAAAAAAAAAAAAAAGAAATCTTGAAATTTTAAAGGTTTCTTCTGTTCACCTCCTTCCTCCAAAAAAACCAAAAAAAATCTATATTTCCTCTCTCTCTCTTTCAATCTCTCCTCTCAGTTTGGAGACCCTAAAATAGTTTGTAGAGAGAGAAATTCTGAAGTGTAGATATCTCAGCAGGCTTCTAGGATGGACACATTTTTAATTACATTCAGAAACCACCCACCAGTGTGTCAGTGATCCAATTTTGTTTTCTTCCTCTCTCATTCCTGTCCTCTTGCTACTCATTCTTACTTTTAAAAAGTTTTATTTTAAAGGACCCATATTTCTTATTTCAGATACTTGTTATCTCAATTACTGATTCCAATATGTAATTAAAATATATAAAGAGAAAAATAAAAGCTCTCACAAGCATGGATAGGATAAAGACCAATATTAGAATTGGGGAAATTAATGAGAGTGAAGGGTTAGAGATAGGGCTTGACCTCTGTAATATATCATGTTGTGTGTGTGTGTGTGTGTGTGTGTGTTTTAATGAGGGAAATCTGACTCCGATACAGCAAAATGAGATATCAGTTAAATCTATATGCCTGTTATATTCTGCATTTTTCTTTGCATTTGAGATCTTTAGAGTAGGAAAGTTGAGTTGTCTTCTCCTTTATGTCTCCTTGTCCTTGAGCCATATCTAAAACCTCTCGATACATGTTGGTGACTGGAGCACCATTGAGTGGTGCTGCTGAATTAAATGGAGTGGCCAGTCTGTTTGGGCTTTCAACCGTGACTCACACTTTTTTTTTTTTTCTTCTGGTCATCAATAATTCTGCCAGTGATAACATTTTGTCTTTTAAATAGGCAGTGATGAGTTTACTAGGAGGGAGCTGGTGGTACTCGTGAAGACAGATGAGACGATTATAGAGTTATCATAGAGTTAATACCGGACACCAAGAGTTATCTTGAGCTCTTAAGGTAAATCACGAAGGTTTTCAATATTGGTTCAAGAAAAATCTTGCTTTGTTACACAATATTTGAGGTGCACACTGCCCGCAGGAAGTTCATTCTACAACAAACATTTCTCCCTCCAGCGCCTATAAAAGCCCTTTCTTTCTGGCTTTGAATGGAACCTTCCTTGCATTCTCTGGTTCATCCTCGTGTTCTCTGATATCCCACTCCCAGTGGCCCTCCATGGTTTTTCTTCTCCCCTGGTGGCTGTGACTGTTCTTGCCTGAATGTATAGCTGCAATTTGTTGTTAACTTATACCCAACAGAACGAATACTCTGTGAGTGTGATGTCAATGATTAAAGAAGGAGAGGAGATCTTTAAAAACATTTTTATTTTAATAAATCAGGCATTTAGTTGATTAGTAGATGACTGGTTGAGAAAAGCTCCAGGCTTTACAACTTTGGCTTAGCATGCTGAACTTGACCTGGCTAATATGCTTTTATTATTATTCTTTAAGTTCTGGGCAGATAGTAGACATCCATTAAATATTTTTTAATTGTTCTACTCAGTTTCATAAATGTATGTATTCCTTCCTAAACAATCACTAATATTTCTTTAATTTGTTGACTAAAATGATAGTAAGCATAAATGTCATCTTAATATATTAGTATGTTTTATATACTAAATTCAATTAAAAATTTCTCCTGTATCCACAGTTTCATTTATGATTAAAATGGAATTACTATTAGAAAGCAAACAAAATTGAAAAACAGAATTTAAAATTGTGAATAAGTTGTACAAATGTCATATTAAGTGTTAAAAATTAATGAGTAGTCAGGTAGTATAATTTATTGACCTAGAAGTTTCAATTATTATTCAGATGTTTGTTTTAGAAGAAACTTTTCTTTTTATTGTGAAATCAGAAGATAAAGTATGAAGAAAATGTGCCCTTTTAAACAGCTCTTTGCAAGAAAGCATAAAATAAAAAAACTAACTCATACAGATTCCACGATTGCTTATTATTTAATAATATATTGCCCCATCTGGGGTTAAATCTTATAGTCTCTGAATCAGTCCCTTGATATTCAAGCAATAGGAATTGAAGCAAAGATTTTAATTTTTTTTTTTTTGCATTTAATGGAACATGGAACATGGAAACTGAAATAAAAGCTTTTTTCCCAAAGCCCTTGAAGCATGAAGCTATATTAGAATTCAATCTTACTTACTGAAGACTGTTTCAATGCTGATTTATAGGAGATTACATCCATTCACCTTATAAAATTATGATTTTAATGAGCTCAAGCTTTCTGGAGAACTTTTCAAAATCCATGTCCATTTGAATGGAAAACTTGTCACATAAGTGAGATTTCACTAAGTAGCTTCTTAATGTTCTTAGTACATGTTAAATATCCCTTATCTGAAATACTTGGAATTAGAAGTATTTTGAATTTGGATTTTTTGAGATTTTGAAATATTTCCATATATACATAATGAGATATCTTGGGGATGGGACCCAAGTCTAAACACAAAATTCACTTATGTTTCATATACCCCTTACACACATAGCCTGAAGGTAATTTCATACAAAATTTTTATTAATTTTGTGTGTGAAACAAAGTTGTGACTGCGCTTTGACTATGACCTATCACATGAGGTCACGTGTGGAATTTTCCACTTATGGCATCATGTTGGTGCTCAAAAGTTTCAGATTTTGGAGCATTACAGAGTTTGGGTCTTTGGATCAGGTATGCTTCACTTGTATAATAGTATGAGTAATTGACACCATGCTGCCTGTGCTTCCCTGTTTATCAGCTATAGCCCTCTCCGATCAATTTGCCAATCTCATGCATATGAGCTGGTTCATATTATCATATCTCATGTATCTAAATATACCACCGAGTGAACCAAAGTAAAGTCATCTTTATTTTGCCTTTTCTATTGAATTTTTAAATTATCAAATACTAGGAAAATTAGTTATAAATATAACAAATACTTGCAAACTCAGCACTGTTTTAAGAAAATTAGTATTCAGAAATATTTGCTTCAGATCATGTTTTTGAATGTTCATGTATGTTTTGTGTTTTACTATGTAGATATATAAGTAAAAGCAATATATGTACAATAGTTTTGCAAGTTTTAAAACTTTATAAAAATAGATTAATACTGTATATATCTTACTATGGCCTGATTTTTAAAAAATGTTTATCTGATAGACATGACTTTAGTTCATTCATTCCCATTTTATAACATTGCATTTATACATTAAGCACAGATTATTTAATTTATTCTTCTACTAGTAGACATTTAGGTAATTTATAATTTTATGATTAAATCAACTCCATTAAAAAATTATTTGTAGATGTCTGCTTCATGCCTGTCAGAGTGGTTTTTTGGGGGGAAGAAAGGGTAGATGGTTCTTTTACTAGAAGTGGAATTTGGGAACTTAGTAAATATACATATATATTATATATATATCTTCATCTTTATTAAATAATGTAAAATTCTTTCCAAAGTAATTATAATAATTTCCATTCCAAGCAGCAACTTTTAAAATTTACCATTTCCAAATATTCTTACCAACATCTGATACTGACAGATTTAAAATTTTGCCAACGCAAAGACTAGTGTCTTCATATTATTTTCATTTATTTGCATTGACCTGATTACTTATGATTTTTGAGAATCATTTCATATAAATATAAATATATATATATGGAATCCAAGTATTTGTTTACATGAATTATACCTACCTGAAATTTTATCCATTTCATAGGGTGTTTCTGGATGTTTTCTATATTCTTTATTATTCAATATATGAATCCTTTGTCATTTACATGCTTGCAATTATTTTTTCACAATTATTATTTTTCCTCTTTCCTGGTAGTTATTTTTATTGCTCAAAATATTTTTATTTCAATGCTATCAAAGTTATCAATATTTTCCTTTTATCTGTGTGCTTTTGTGAGCTAAGAAACCTTTCCCTAACCCAATATCATGTTGATGTTATCCAATATTTTCTTCTAAAATATTTAAAGTTTATCTTCTCACATTCATAGGTTAAATTCACTTGGAATTGATATTTTTATATTGTATGAAGTAATATTTTAATTTATATTTTTTCCACATAGAAAAATATTGTCCCAGCATCATCTATCTAAAAGTTCTCAATGATAATTCATGCCATGTTTGTCATCTATTAACCTGTCTGTATATATGGATCTATTTGTGAGTGTTCAAAGGGTAACAGCTATCAGCTAAGGTCCTTGATATGCCTGAAAATTAATAATTAATTTGTTTTCAGATTGTTGATTTGTGGTTGTATTATTTGGACTGATTTCTTCATGTGTTTCTCAATTCCAGCTTGTCCTGTTTCTAGACTATTTTGTCCAATTTATTTTTGAGTTCAGTTAAGGCTACTTAATTTTTTTCTTTCTAATTTGTATTCATTACTATGATTCAGGAACCTTATATTTATTGTTACAATCTAGATTATGATAACTACAGGCTGACCCCTAATGAGTACTGTCCTCTATTAACCCCAGCTTTTTCTGCAAGAACATCAAAAAAATGCCTAGGATCACCCAAGTGTCTCCTGCCCATCCTCCCTGTCTCAGTTCTACACAGCTGCATCGGCTGCACATTCTGCTTGTGGCTTCAGTGCTTTGCCTGACATGTTCTTTGCTGACGACTGCCACTGTCCTCACCACTCTCTTCCTGCAGGAAGGGACAAAAAAAACCACTGTGCTCTCTTTACCGAGCATGCTTAATTTCTCACTGTACAGCAAAGACTAATTGGTCATGATTAATGAAACTCTACTGAAGGTTCCGTGATAAAGAAAAGAACCTTCGTGATCCTGTGACCATGGCTTGGGGTCTCTTTTCAGGCCACTTCCGTACCTCATTCTGGGCCTAACTCTCTAAGGCAAGGGCCACCTTATTCTCTGCCACACAACATGCCTGGCTTATGTCCATGCTGTGGAATCCAAGAAAAGAACTTTGACCACTAGAGAGAAGAGAAATTTCCAGTCTCAGTTTTGTCCTCTAAATCATTTTTGCTCCATAATTGACTCTCCTCCAGGATGATTGACCTTCAGTAAATCTACTAATAAAATTGAGATTTTATTCATTTCCTGTTGCTGACATTTTGATTATTAGTTTTCTATGTTGCAAACTTTGTGGCTTAAAATAACACAAATGCATTATGTTACAGTACTGGAAGTCAGAAGTCTAAAACATGTCTCCACTGGCTAAAATAAAGGTTTGCCAAGGCTGCGTTCCTTCTGGTGTCTCCAACAGACAATCCATTTCCATGATTCTTTCAGTCTCCGAAGGCTGCCCGAAGTCCTTGGCTTACGGTCCCTTCCTCTAGCTTCAAAGCCAGCAGTGGCAGGTTGAGTCTTTCTCAGGCTGCGGCACTCTAACGCTGCTTCCATTGTCACATTACCTTCTCAAACTCTACTGCTTCCCTCTTCTACATTTAAAGGGTCTTTGTGATTTCATTGTATCTACCGTGATAATCTAAAGTAATCTCCTTATTTTAAGGTCAGCTGATTAGCAACCTTAAATTCTATCTGCAACCTTAATTCCCTCCTGCCATGTAACATGACGTAGTCATAGGTTCTGGAGATTAGGACATGGATGGATGTCTTTGGAAGCCAATATTGTGCCTACCACAGTAACAAATCCTTCTCTGCCCAGGGTTGTTATTGCTCTAAAAAACCATCAGAATAGTTTAGTATCAGTACATTCACCAAATTCCAGATTATGTGTCTTAACTATCTTTACATGTGGGACATCTGTAGCTATGTCCAGGGTGGGCTACATAAACTTCAGTCTACCTCCTATGGTATGTGGTCACAAAATGAGGGGACATCATCAGGTCTTTATGCCTTTCTTTCAGATTTTGGGGTCACCTTACCCATCACCAGTGGGCAGCTGTTTAGGCAAGGGTACACACACATGCTTCCTAAGAGCAAGACACAATACTCATGGAAAGCAATGTAGACCCACTCTTAGGAAAAGAAATACATCCCTATCAGAAATACTATTTGCATAGACTTATAATTTCTAACAACACACCCAATTTTCAATGCTAAACTAAACAACTAACCATTCTGTTTGTAGTATTTATGTTTGTTTTTAATTTCTTGCACCCAGCTCTTCCCTAAGGACATAAGTGGTTACTTGTATACTACATACATATTCTAAAATGTCCACTTTTTATAGAAGAATGAGAAAATCTGTTCTAAAGTTAAATTTGAGTCTCCATTTTAGAAGATGGAAAACCAATTTGCAACATTTAAATGATAGTGCTTTAGGTTTAAAAATTATTGAGGTTCTATCTTATAAAGTGTCCAATACGTATAACAGTCTCACTATCTATAGCTCTGATGTCCATATGTGAACATATTTTCCACGATTTTCTAAATTTTAAAATATTTGCTTTTATTGTTCACATTCAGAGTTTAGGCTCTTACATTGTCATATCTTTCTATCTTACCTTACTTTTCTTTACCCAATATTGCTTAAAGAACTTGCCACATAGGTTGACACAATTTTTGTCCTTTGTCTCCTCCAAACCCCTGTTTAATCCCTTCTGAAATTTATCTAAGTTTCTGTCACATCCTACAATGTTTCTGTCCTTTTTTCAGCCTTTAGTCAAACAAATCCATTTTGCTCATTTAAGGCATTTTTCCCCTTAATGTCTAGCCTGAGCTATCATCTTTTGTCATATTAAAACCAAAATTGGGGCCTTTCCCTGATGAGACCAAGAATACATTTGATCTATCATTTATCTTTCTCTTTTTCCCTCCCACATATTACAAATTATAAAGAACAATTTATCTTAATTGTCTAAAAATATAAATCCCATGGGGCTGAGGACTGCATCTTTCTTGCATTCTACAACTTTCAAACAATTGTGTATAGAAAATGTTGAAGTGCTTAATTAACAAATGAATCAAGGCACGACCATTTCTTTCTTAAATGTCACATATTTTTACCCAGCTAAAAATATTTTTCTGTGTTCTTGGCATTTTTGCATGTGACATGGCATCTGCTCTGAAAGTAACAATAGAATTATAACAGACCCCTCAACTGCTATTTTGAGTAAACTATTTTGTCATTGTAAAATCTTTTGTTAAAATGCAAGAGAAGATAATTATTCTTTTTTTTCTTAATGCCATTGTGAATATAAGTGCAGTGTACTTACAATAGAAAAATTATCATTGAACTGTCTAATGAGGTTGATGTAGAGTCACTTTAGTAATGTATTAGTCCTCTTGGGACTGCTTCATATATTTTCACCCTCTGCCTCAATAACTTACACACTGCTACTCAGATCATAATCTGTCACTCTGGTTTTTCTCTTACAAAGGACAAATATTAATACATAATCACTTCCTTTCTTGTTCAAATAGAGACTGGGCAATGCAGATTTTTCTGAATAACAGATTATCTAAGCTGCCGCTGGAAAGCTGGGCACAATGGAATCAGACCTAGGAACAGGCAGTGACATTTGCCCAGAGAATGAACTAGATTAAAATCCAGGTACCCCAAGTATTTTAATATCTCAGTTGCAGATCATCAAACTCAATAAAAATCAAACAATTAAGAGAGATCAACTTCATTTGTATTGATAGCAAATACATGCCTGGATTACTTTTCCTCCCATAAAATTAATGAGTGAGTTAACTAATTAGCAGATTATTTGCCAGACCATAGGAATATTGACCTCTAAATTAAGATTTTAGGACTAAGAAAAGTAAAGAAAAAAAGAAGTGAAATAATTTAATAGGTAATTATGCATATTAAAATTCTGATGGAAAAGCAATCTGTTTTGCATCTGAATTCTGAGGATGCATCCATATTGATATAGTTTGCAATACAAATTCTTGGTTTCTAGTTATAAAATTTTTTCATACTTCAGCTAATTTTTCTCTTTTTAAGCAGCAAAACTAAAAGTGAGGATCAGTAATTCCCATTTTCTCCATTTCAAAGTTCTACATTTTCGTCTTTTATGCATGTATAAGTCTTCTCCCTAAAGCATTACACACACAAGTATATTTATTTGTATGCTAACCTTTTCTGGGTTTATTTCATTTTTTAAATTCATGCAAATATTTCACTCTATTCCATAATGTATATGTATTTGTTTTTCTATGAAAATACTGTTTCCCCCTCAAACCTTGAGTAAAACTGATACTCAGGTGATGCTCCAGGTGGTCCTGCCCTTCACCTTCACACACCGCCGGGCAGGTGTGTCCTAGCTGGTCTCTTTCTCAGCAGAGCTCTCTTTCTAACAAAGGTGTCTCTTTCTTACCATAGTAGGGGCAGATCAGATCCAAAGGTTGACTTCCTTGGGAAGATGAAGCTCTCACAAGTGAGGAAGTTACACTTGATTTCTGACCCCCAACATCCAATCCCTCTGCAGATATTGTCACCTCTGTAACCTTCACACATCTGCTTGTCTTCAACCTCTCTGCTACTGACCAATACAGGAGCCTGCAGTACCCTTTCCTCTCTCGCTTAACTTCATTCTTTCTCAAATGTCGAATGTTCCTCAGAGATACCTTCCCTGCCCACCCTTTCTGGAGAAGCACCCACCCTTCATCTTCTTCTGTTCTTTGCCTTTATTGCTTTTTCTTGTTGACAGCAGTTTCCTAATTCATCTCACGGTTTCCACCTTTGCCCGTTACACAACATTGTCTTCTTAGCTTCCCGAATGATCTTCCACAATGTAAAGAATATAATCCAAAACCCCAACCCTGGCCCCAAAGGACCTGTCTGATCAGGTTCTTCCTTCTTCTCTGCCCTGATTTCTCGCTGCTTCTCCCCTATCACTTGCACTCCTTGTAAACTGAGCTCCAAACCTCAACTCACTAAGTTTCTGTTGTTTCTCCACCTCCAGCTCATACCCATCCAGCTTTTCCTTCTGCCTTGATTTCTTTTCCCCTCAAAACTTTACGAGCCGACTCTGTATCCTGGTTTTAGTTTAAGTGCTAGTTTCTCAGAAATGTCTTCTCTAAGTCTTCCCTAAGACTGATATCCCTAAAAATGCAAGTCTATGTATGCCTCAGGTTACTCTGTAACATATCACCTTGTTTTGTTTTTAGTACAGCCCGAATTCTAATCCAAATATGTAATTTTTTTGTTTGTTTAATTTTATAGTGTTTGGCTCTCCTGAGAGAATATAAACTTTACCTTTCTTATTCAACATTGTAAGTGCAAGGCCCAGTATAGTGTCTGGTATATAATAGATGTTTAATATCTGTTGCATGAATGAATGAATGAATGATTTGACTATCATACAGTAAAGCAGATTGAGCATGTCCTTTAAAAGTGGCTCAGGAGTAATGCAAGATTCAACCATAAGAGTAGAAAATAAAACAGAAAATGGCATAGTATATGTTTTTTATTCACATGAAAAATATGGGAGTGTATTAAAAGACCACTGACCACTTTCAGAAACTTATGCTCTAGTCCTGTGATATTTAAAATATATGAAGTACCTACATTTTAAGATTACCACATATGTAGATTTTTCATTTAAGTGTTGGCAATTAGCCTGTGAAACTAATAATCCTATTTTGCAGATGAGGAAACTAAGGCTTACAGAAGATTTATAAGATTTAATCAGTTGTACAGCTGGGAACTGAACCAAATTTTTAAAACATTTATATCCTTTCCATTACATTATACACCAACCAAGTTATGACTCCTGTAGCCATGAGAAAGTCAAGATTTTGGGGGGCCATAGATTCAACAACAAAGTGTGAAAACTAACCTTATTTGATAGGGTAGTGCAAGGTTAATCAAGATGGCATGTCTACCGTGCATAATAGGTGGTTGCCTATCTTGTGGACACAATAAATACAGAGTTTCTTTGAAATCCATAGATACCAATACACAGCAATTATTACTTTTAAAATAATCAAGTTAATTTAAGATAAAAATTCTATATTATCACTCACTTAAATTCATAATTGAATTTATTGAAAAATCTAGTGTAGATGCAGATGCATAGAACAGAATGTGAAAATGGAAGGTTGGGCTTTTTCCTTTTTTGAGTTAGGTCATGGTATATGCACACTAAAGTATTTGAGCTTTGCAAAGGCCACATGTATCATAACTGCCATCCTGGTTTGCATTCTGGGGTTGCATGGGGAGCACTAACCTTGGAGAGCTTTTGGATAACTTTGAAATATTTCTTGCTTAGCAATGTTTAAAATCCCTTTATAGCATTTTCAGTAAGTTCCGTAGATATTATGACACTCCATTAAAGATACTTTACCCTGCTGATAGCAATGGGGTATGCACCCTAGAATTTCACTTCATTCCCCTGCTAAGAGGTGCAAAACAACATACTCAGTCAGCATTAAGAAAACTGATTGCCACTAATAATTTTTATATATGCCTTTAACTGTAAAAGCAAGTGACATAATTATAGTCAACATTTCTTGAACACTTAGTAAATGCCAGGTATTTTGCATACACCATTGCCAATATCCCATGCAGGACAGATATTATTAGACATTAAACAATTTTCTTGAGGCCAAATAGCTAACAAATTGGAGGATTACTATTTCAACCCAGTCTTCTTTAATTTCTAAGTCCTACTTTTTCTCTCATTTCAGACTATCTCCTTCATTCTTTCATTCATTAAGCAAGGGTTCATTTAATGCCTGTTATGTGTCAGGCATTGCTTGGGCTATTGAATAAAGCAACGTGACTGTTCTTATGAAGTTTATAGTTTATTTAGGCAAAAAGGAAATAAACCAATATATAACACAGCAAACACATCATTAATATAATGTTAGATATGCAGTTATACCACTATAAAATAAAAACAAAATAGAGAAAGAGCTAGAAAAGAGTAGTAATCAGATCACGTAAGTGTCGTGAGGCAGAACAGTTCAGGACCAGTTTTGGCCACAAGAAAAGCTCTGGATTTACATAGCAAAAGTTCTCCTGGAAGAGTAAGAACTAATAGACAAAAATTCCAGGTAGAGTTTTATGGACCTCTCCAATAATATATTCTGTTTTGACAGAATTACTTAAGTCATTAATTTACATATTCTTTCAGGAAAAGTTTGTGGAGAACATTCTATATATCAGGCATGGAGATGGTGCTGGGGCTGAAAAGATGAATAAGACATAATTCCTTTTCTCAAGAGGAAGATAGTAAACAGAGAAATCCATTCACAAATTTTATTCAAAACATGAAATTCATTCAAAAACATTTAATGAGATCTCATTATGCCCTAAACCCACATACTGTGGGAGACATTGACAATACAGCATGAGAAGGTACAACCTAAAGAGAAGACATTCTGGAATAAGACCTACAGCCTTCCTGAGAGGAGGAGACATATGAAGTTGTTCTTAAGAAATAAGTAAGAGTTTACCACACAATGACCAGAAAAGTCATCTAGGTAGAGGAGATATCAAATAGGAAAGCATGGAATTATGCAGAGCATGGCTATGCTCAGCAACAATAAGAAAACCTGGCCGAGGATAAGCAAGGCAGTGACAGGAGACAAGACGAGAATAGCAAGAAGAGCATGTGGGGCCAGAATCTGAAGACAAGGTATTTAAAACAGGATGCAGTCAACGGACTGTGATGAGAGACACTTTTATAGTCCGTGTTTAACATTTCCAGGGAGAGAAACTTCCGCTGCTCTCTCCCCACCCCCATAGCCACCTCCCTCGGGAGGAGAAAGACAAGCCCACAGTAAGATGAATTTGAAAAGGAACTGAGCATGCTCAGCTCATGTGCACGGCTCCTCCACAGGTAAGCTTCCAAGGAGCACGTGCTGTCTGCTGTACTGCCCAGTGACTGCATGGAAAAGCCTAATTCAGGGGTGAAGTATTAGACCATTTGAGTTACATTCTTCATTTAGCTTTATCAATAATAAAACTGACATTTCTATGCTGTTCAGTCTGTCTGATTTTTGTATATTTTCTCCTCCAGTTCGTTCCTGGCTTGGAAAGAGAACAACTTTACTTAATGGCTTTTCTAAAACTCAGACACACCTGTGGAAAGCAGAAAAATGGCCCCTAAAGATGTTTATGTCCTAGTCCCTTGAACCTGTGAATATGTTACCTTATGTGGACTTCACAGATGTGATTAAGAATTCTGAGATGGGGGCCAAGCACAGTGGCTCATGCCTATAATCCCAGCACTCTGGGATGGGAGGATCCCAGAGTACTGGGGCACTCTGGGATGGGAGGATCCCAGAGTGCTGGGATTATAGGCTGAGGTGGGAGGGTCGCTTGTGGTCAGGAGTTCAAGACCAGCCTGAGCAAGAGCATAACCCCGTCTCTACTAAAAATAGAAAAAAATTAGTCAAATGTGGTGGTGCGCACTTGTAGTCCCAGCTACTTGGGAGGCTGAAGCAGGAGGATCACTTGAGCTCAGGAGTTTGAGGTTGCAGTGAACTATGATGACACCCCTGCACTCTAGCCCAGGGGACGGAGTGACACTTTTTTTTTCCAAGGAAAAAAAAAGAATTTTGAGATGGGGAAATTATCTTAGATTACCCCTCAACTACCCCAGTCTATTCCCATGAATCTTTAAAAACTCATCATGTTGTATAATACCTTTTTGTTTTGTTTTCCCTCTTGTTCTATTGCTTTATAAGAGCTGTGAGCTTTAACTTTGGGGTGTTTTTACACTGGTTGGTATCTATTGTGCTGTTCCGTGTATAATACACTTTTGAGGATTTCCTGTGGAGTAGGTCTAATAGTGACAGATTCCCTTTATGTTTGCTTGTCTGGAAAAGTCTTTATTTCTCTATCATTTATGAAGCTTAGTTTTGCAGAATACAAATTTCTTGGCTGGCATTTGCTCCATTTAAGAAGACTAAAAATGGACCCTCAATCTGAATCTTTAAGAGCTGAGAGTCTTTCCTGGATGAGTCAGAGAGAGATAGATGCAACAATGGAAGAATGATCAGAGAGATGCAACATGAGGAGAATTCAACCAACCATCGCTGGCTTGGAAGATGGAGGAAGGGAGCCACAAACCAAGGAATGTGGGCAGCTTCTAAATGCCAAAAACAACCCCTTGGCCAACATCCAGGAAGGAAATGAAGACCTTGGCCCTACAACCACAGAGAACTGAATTCTGCCAACAACCTGAATTAGCAGAAAATTGATTCTCCCCTAGAGTCTGCATGAAAAAAATGTAGCCTGGCTAACACCTTGATTTTAGCACAGTGTAGTTCTAACCCACTGAATTTGTGGTGATTTGTTATGACAGCCATAGAAAATTAATACGTTACAAGAAGCCAGTGGAGGTTTTTACACAAAAGGGATGAAATACTCAGATGAAAACAGCAAATACAATGGCTAGAGTCTGAATTTGAAAACGTTTATAAGACAGTCGGCAGCATTTGGGGATGGGATGCGGCTCTGGGTGAAAGAAAGGGCATTTCAGCTTAGGAATTGGGTGAATTTTCATACCACTAAACAAGACTGAGACTCAGGAAGAGAAACATGTTTGCAAGAGCAAATCATACTCAGTAATGACATAAAGAAATTGAGGTACAGAATATAAGGTCTCTGGGACATTCAGGTGAAGATCTTTAACATGTTGTTGAAAACAAGTGCCTGAAGGAATGCGGAGACATTGTATAGACCAGAGTGGATATCTTGGTAGTGGGTAAGATGACGCAAAGTAAGAAACATGTATAACTGTAGATCTAGTCATGATTTGGATCATGAAAAAATTATTTTAAGCAGTTTACGTATTTTTTTTACTACCATACCAATTATCTACAGTTCTACATGACAAAAATGTGGCCAGAGTCAACTTTGTAGATACATAGGTGACTTTCTAGAGGTTACTAAAGAAGCCTGTTCGGTTTCATGCCATATGCTAAACATGGCTTGACATTTTTATTTTTTATCAACATTGTGTTTTTTAGACCTTCAAGTCATCTGTAAGAAGTTTAAGACTTTTGGGGGGAGCTCTCATTCTATTTTATAGAATGGAGGCTGCCCTGATTCAAATGTAAATAAAAAAAAAAGTTTAAGACTTTTCATAGAATTTCACAGATAATGCTACCATATGCCACACCCAGAATCATGAATTTAACACTGTTTTTGAATCATGTAAGCACTTAACCAGATTGTTGTCTACATAATTTGATTATCCTTCTACTTTTTTTCCCCTTATGGATTCATACCAGGGAAAACATTAATAATTCCCTTTCACCTTAAAAATTGCTGCCCATGAAACTGCCATTTAATCCTCACCTTACATGTTAAATTCCATTTTTCTTAGAAACTGTGTTTAGATAACATCTTTTTTCTAAGCTTAAAGTTGAAAATTATCTTCATTTGCCCGTTATGAGGCCGAACCTAGCTTCATATAACCAAAAACATTAACATGTCTCAACTGACTTTCACAGCAGGAAATTTTATTGAGGACAGAATGGTCAGGAGTTCTCAGGCAAGGACGGAAGTTCAGATTGGTCAGAAAAATTTTTACATAGTTGAATTTGCATAAACGGCCCAAGAAAACTGCCTCCTTAATTAAAAACAAATAAAATTTTGAAAGGTTTTAAAAATTTTTATTTTGAAATAATTATAAACTCCCAAGAATTTATTTTTTTAAAAAAAAGTAGTACAGAGAGGTTTCTGTACCCATCAGTTAGCTTTCCCTAATGGGAACATCTTCTAACACTATAATACATCATCAAAACCACAAAATTGACATTAGCACAACACAATTAACTGGACCTTATATGGATTTCAGAGGCTTCTGTATGTACCTTCCCTCTTTTTTTTTTTGTATGTGTATATGTGTGAGCATAGTTCTATGAAATTCTATTACGTGTATAGATTCATATGAGCACCGCCACAATCCAGACACAGAACTATTCTGCCATCACAAAGAGACTCCCGTACAGGACCCTTTATAGTTTCACCTCCTCCTTCACCAACACCTGGCAACCACTGATCTGTTCTCCATTCCTATAGTTTTAAGAATGCTATATAAATGGGGTCATACAGTATATAACATTTTGATGTTGGCTTTCATTTTTGTTCAATGTAAATTGAATTTGAAATTTACTCATATTGCTGCGTGCATCAATAGTTTGTTCCTTTTATTGCTAAATATTATTCCATGGTGTGGATTACCACAGTGTGTTTATCCTTCACCCATTGAAGGACATTTGGGTTGGATTGTTCAAGTTTTAAGCTATGACAATTAAAACTGCTGTGAGCATTATCTACAAGTTTTCGCATGAACATAAATTTGCATTTCTCTACAATAAAAGCCCAGGCGTGTAATTGTTGGGTCATATGGTAAGTGTATATTTAATTTTATAAGAAACAGCCAAACTTCTAGAGAGGCTGTACTGCTTTACATTTCCACCAGCAATTCATGAGAAAACAATTTCTCCACATCCTTGCCAGCTCTGGCACTGTTAGTATTTTTTTTTTTTTAATTTCAACCAGTCTAATAGGCGTGTCATAAAAACAGATGAATTTTTCATGGTATTTTTGGAACTCTATATAGATGCCTTAATGAGCTCTCTAAAGTGAATTGAAATTTCCTATATCACATGTGAACACAATGCCAAATTTAGTTAAGAGGTAAAAGGACAGGATGTTGGATATTAGCTCTCTATACTTGCAAGTGAAAATGGACACAAAACCATGGAGATTTAAGACTGTCAACGACCACAGAAGCCTGTTTATTTGTAACAGACTTTTCTTTTGGAATCCTTTTGGCCAGTTTTGGGGGACAGCAGAAGACAGACCATGGTTTGCTATCTACCTTGATGACCTGATTCTCAATGGTCCAATGTTAAGGAGCCCTTGGAAGCCAAAGAGTTTAGCATGGTTGGACTAGAGAACGGTGAAGTCTATGGGTTCATATTGGTTTGAAAGCTCAGTGTTATTTTATTTAAAAACAAAAGCAAAAATAGTTAATCATACAGGTGCAGTCAAACACTACTGATTTTCTCTGCTAAGGGATGTTTAACTAGGTTAATGAACTAAAAGTCAAAGGTTATGAATTTTATCTGCAACTGTCCCTCTTCTCTTTTGGTTTACCTACAAGATTAATTGATGAGTACTTTAGCTACTTAAACATTACAACCTATAGAAATATTTCCACTTGTGAAAGATTACACCAAAATTTTCCAATATCTGTTCTAAGAAGCAATAGTTACATAGAATGTGAATAAGACAAAGAAGGGTTTCATGACCAAAAACATCAAATAGCTTCATTACTGCAGATCCTCTCAAAGTCAATAGCAGATGGATGAATGGGTGCACAATATGAAACTCCAAGAGGTCATTGAGTATTGAGAACTTCCCTAAAACCTATTTGTCTGTAGAAATCTTTTTTACACTATCTTAAGGGACTAAATTTGAAAACTTCATATCAGATTGATGAAAACAAGATTAATATATAAATGACTTATGCATAATTTAAATTGTTGTGGGGAGAGAGCTGTCAGAGATGCTCTTATCTAAAAATGGGGGGGGTGTTCATATTCTTATATGTGTTTCTATGGCCAGCTCCTAAGTAAGTCTAGTCCAGATGAGACTATTAACCTCTTTTATGATTCAACAATTGTTCATTTGACTGCCGTAGATATTAAGAAATGTTGCATGTGAAAGCTATAACAAGAAAATAATGTGGTATGATTTTTAGCTCTTGTTGCAATTTTCAAGACAAGTCAAAGTTCTGTTACTGTTGTGCCTTCAGGAAGAGCAAATTCCAAGAGAAGAAAAGTCAAAAAAGCAGAAACTAAAAGAACCAGGTAAGTGGAAGCCTGTATGCTTTATTTTTTTCACACATAATAGTTAAAAGAATAAATTTAAGCAAAAAGTTGCACTTATTGACTAAAACAGGATAGTAATTTAAGAATAATATTAGATATTTAAAATTATCAGCAGATATATAAAAATACCAACACACTGCAAAATATTTAAAAAAAAAAAAACAGCATTAAAAAAAAAAAGGCCACGGAAACTCTTGCTAGTTCTTCCTCCATGCTCTTGAGTAGAAATTCAGAACTTCCAAGCACTACTTCTCAGGAATCCTAACGCTTCCTTACAAACCACATGAAATTGAACGGGACTATTGAAGTCCTTGGGGTACTAGGGACTTATATTGAGATTTTAAAAACTTGTCCTTAAGTGGCCTAAAATTATTAATGTGCATAGAGCTGTAAGTTTCTCCTTCTTATGGAGATGACACAATATAGTGTGAAGAGCATGGGCTTTGGGTCTATAAGACCAGAGTCTGGGTAAGTAACTCAAACTTACTGTGCTTTAATTTACTCATCTGTAAAATAGGTATAAAAATATCTACCCGAGAGAGTTTGGAAGATTAAACAGGATAATAAAATAAAAGCTATTAACATAGTGCCTAGAAAATAGAAGGTATACCAAAAAAAAAAGTTTGTTTTCTTTTCTTTATCTTTCTTCATGGTGTGTTGAGAGAATGCTGCCAACAATTGTTGGGATAACCATGAAGATGCACACTTTATCTTTTGATATATCCATCAGCCATATGTAGGTGACTGTATTATATTTGGTTAGCTATTCCAAAATGCTATAATTTAAATGACATTACACTCTAGTGGAGTTGAAATGAAATATGAGCTTTGATGATAATCTAGAGAATTCTTATTTAATTAGATAACATTTCACATCTTCCTTCTTAATCTGTTACCTGTTTGGAGATCATTTCCAACCACTGTGAGTGCAGCTATGGAGCACATAAAACTTGAAGCCACCAATTAGGGTTTTGTGATGTGTTCATATTACATCCACTTTTGATTGCACTTCTTGCTATTCAGTAGGGAAGAAAAAAATGTGTGATTTGTATATAGAGAGAATTGACACTCAGAGAGAAGTAGTAACAATGGCTCTGTAAGAGGACATTAGTCATTTTTAATATTAATCATAGACACAGCAACAAAGATGCTTTTATGCTAGATTTATGGATAGAGTGAAAATGATTTGAAAATGTTTATATGAATCTTACGCTCTGCATATTCCATTATGGCACTCAATATATAAATATAAATACACTGTTCTTAGCTTTGTACTCACTTCTGGTTATAGTGATGGATTGGAAATGATTCTTAACCTACATGGAACCTAAATACCATGCCATGTCTCAGGATTAGCTTAGGGAAAGGAAGAGGGAAACATTTAGGACTAATTACTAACAAATATAAATTTATTAGTAATTATATTTATATTTAGAAAGATGATTATATGAAGGTACTCTAAAGATAATGATTGAAAAGCCAATATAAATCATCTAAGAGAGCCAAAGTCTCTCTGTCGAAGACAACATTGGCCTGAACTACCCAAAGCTTAGAAACTTGCTGGATATGATGTACTATGAGCAAACAAGATCCTACACATTCCAGACATTTTCCTTTATGAGCCCCCTGAACGTACAGCTGGAGCCCTTCTATGAGAAATTCTTACAGGTCAAGGAACCAGTGCTGATCTTTGGAAGGTCTGTGTACAGGTACATTTTTGCAAAGAATCTTTTTGAAATCAGCATGCAAGCTCCATTTCTTCCAAATCAAACTGAATCGTAAATTCAGTTTTAGGGGGGGAAGATTTTAATTCCTTACACTCAGTGGTTTATCCTTTGTTAATTTTCAATTCCCCCTCACTATTTTTACTATTAAGAGAAAAGAATAGTGAAAATATAGCTTTTATATACATATATAGACACACATACATATATACACACACACATATATATGAACGAATATATATACACATATATATATGAATGAAATATCACCATAAAAGAATAATGGAGGGATTGCAGATTGCTTTGGAAGTCTCAAGAGACTAAATTGGCTTATATTAGATTTATTTATGTAAACATTCCCAAGCATGCATTTGCTGCTTTGAGCAAGGACTGTGTTAGACTGAAATTTTTTTTCACTTAGCACATGTTTGCATGTTTTATAACCTTTATTATCTCACAAGTAATAAGTGTACATTAAGGAGAAGTCAGGCATGAATTCAGAATTCATGAACAAATCAACATGATCCAAGAAGGATTAAAAATATAGGAAAGTAAGTTGGCGCTGTTTCTTTACCTGGAGTTCCAGGCCTCATTGAGTTCATTTTCAATGAAGAGAGGAAAATCTGTAATAACTCAATAATTCTCAGCTTTTCTCCCAAGATGTATGTATCTTTTTTCATTAGTAAACTAGAGTCTAGTACTGACACCCTAAAGTAAAAACGTACTGAAGATTTCTAAAAAAATGAATAGATAAATCACCACCAATTTTACCACCTGAGTGATGACATGAGATTCTGGGGAATATTATTTTAGGGAGCGTTGTGTGTGTGTGTGTGTGTGTGTGTGTGTAACTATTCTTACAAACATGGCATAAAAGTGCATATGATATTTTTTTGCCTTTTTTTAATTTTTTCCAGAATATTATGGGGGTACAAATGTTAAGGTTACATGTACTGCCCTTGCATCCCCTCCCTCCTTGAGTCAGATCTTCAAGCATGTCCATCCCACAGTTAGTGCGCATCACACTCATTATGTATGTATATACCCATTCCCCCCCCACCTGCCCGACACTCGATAGATGTTATTCCTATATGTCCACTTATGTGTTGATCCTTTAATACCAATTTGCTGGTGAGTACATGTGGTGTTTATTTTTCCATTCTTGGGATACTTCACTTAATAGAATGGGTTCCAGCTCTATCCAGGAATATACAAGAGGTGCTATATCACCGTTGTTTCGTATAGCTGAATAGTACTCCATGGTATACATATACCACATTTTATTAATCCACTCATATATTGATAGGCACTTGGGTTGTTTCCACATCTTTGCAATTATGTATTGTGCTGCTATAAACATTCGAATGCAGGTGTCCTTTTCATAGAGTGACTTTTGTTCTTTTGGGTAGATGCCCAGTAATGGGATTGCTGGATCAAATGGTAGATCACTTGTATCACTTTAAGGTATCTCCATAATGCTTTCCACAGAGGCTGAACTAGTTTCCAGTCCCATCAGCAATGTAGGAGTGTTCCTATCTCTCCACATCTACGCCAACATTTATTGTTT
>VBSM01000605.1:29595350-29681683 GCA_008086735.1 Cheirogaleus medius | reverse complement strand
GCCAATGTCTAGAAGAGTATTTCCAACGTTTTCCTCTAGAATTCTAATAGTATCTTTATCTGGATATTCATTACTCTGAACATTAAAAGCCATAATTATAGTCAATGCTTTTACCTTTTCTCAGAAAGAAATTAGGGTAAGAGACATCTGAAACCCTTCTTTGTTAAGAAAGGCAGTGTTTGCGTTTCGATTTTCATTGCTTCTTAGCATTTAGCCATGCCTCAAATATATTTCTTAGTAATAGGACTATGACCTAACTTCAATAAAAAAATGACTCTTTGAAGAAAAATCATGTACATATTTTTATTTCATTTTATAAAGAGGATTTTGAGAATTAATCAAAGGAACATTGCTTTGCGTTAATAAGGGTAGCATTTGCCTCAAACACGGTGGAGCCTGTCCTTGGAGGCAGTCCCTGGACCCAAAGTCCAATCTGGGTTTTTATGCTGTGGCATCTGGATGTCTGCAATGTGAATTTCTCAGGTTTCATATCCAGCCTCATCTACAAACTATGTCTTTTAAATAGTATTCTAACTTCCCCCAAGTTTATCACAACCATTCAGGAAATAAGAAGGTACAGATACTTTCTATTATGTTCTATGTTATTCATCAAAATATCTTTGTTGTAGCTGCAACAGGACATTCTTCCATAAAATGACAGATGTAAATATTGGCATAGGATTACACTTGAACTTAATATACTCTTATATGCAATAAGATTAAAATCCAAAGTTAGCAAGGGGCAATAACTTGCCTTTCTTCAGTGTATATACAGAGTTATTTTTTTTTTCAAAAATAGATTATAAAACAATTATGCTAGAACATTTTGGAATTTGGTTTTTGTCAATTAGTGTTAAATTCAGAGCTATAATTCAGATGGGCCTCCTACATTTTCTCAAGAAATGTTTGTATTAGTATTTAATTTTATAGTTATCAAATAGATAACCTAAAAGTACCCTAAAGTAAACAAACTTGTTATCTGAGACATATAGGTAGATGAATTAACAAAGAGCATTTTATTTACCATATATACTATCATTCATGACCCCCGTTATCCATATGGTACTTATGAAACATTTTATTAACTTTGTCCCCAAATCATTGCACATGACTTATTTTTTAAGGATTATGTTATTTTTTACAGGGGAAAAAGTCTGATCCAGCTTATAACTCTTTTCCATTTAATCCTTGGTCTTTTTCCACATTTGGTTCTGTTAGTGCTTATAACACATTTTTCTACTTTTTTAATCTGGGAAAATTTAGCTTTGTCGCACCATCTGTTTCATAGTGAAGTGCTTGTATTCAGTTTCCCAGATGGATTGAACAAGAGAAAAAGGTTAAGTGATTTAACTTGAATTCATACAGTGAGTCATCTGTCCTCTGCATAGGCATGACAAAGTAAAAGATTTTCAGGGTTTTCTCTTCATTACATGAACTTGGAGATCACACAACTTTCATCAGAGCTTTCTAAAAACGGATCAGAGTAGCAAATATACTCAATATTGTTGGATAATAATTTGGAGTTCAAATTTATTTCTAATGTACAGCATAAAAAAAAACTTTGAAAAAGTTTGAAAAAAAGTAGACTTTTTTTTGGACAAGAAATGAATACTTATATTATTGCCTCTTGGCTGGTATTCTAATCTTTCTCTTCTCTCCTTTCCAACACATCTTTTAAGCTGGTCCAATATTAACTTTGTAACAACACTCCTTTTTCTCCATCTCTGCTGAAGAGTAGGCAGTTTCTTCCTACTAACAGTGTATAAGACCACCAGACTTCCAAAGAGTGCCTGAAATCTATATTGTTCAGTGATTTTCTAGTCTGAAGCTAGAGCTTCAATTCAGAGTTCAAATAGAGAAAGAACTCCCATTACAAGAAAGAGTTCAGATGGCAGGGGATACCTGTATGGATAAAAGGGTGTCTATTAATGAAATTTATTGTATTTTAATAGTAGGAAAAGAATTCCAAGTTGACTTATTCAGCCTTGACTAAGATTTCATTTGGTGCAAAAATCTTAGTCTACATATTGTCATAAGGTTCAAAAGAAGTAGAAATGATACTTGTCTTGAGGAATTCAGTCTCTAGTAGGAACCATAATCAAGTATCCCCATGTAGGGCAGAAACGGGCCATTTCATTAATGATCTGAATTCTGTGACCATCAATTTAACCAAAATCTGATGGAATAATTTTTTTTACCAAATTGTTAACAATGAAACCAGTTATTTTGAGTCCACATCCCCCTGACACCAAATTTATATGTTGAAATCTTAACCCCCAATATGATGGTATTAGGAAGTGGGACCTTTGGGAGGTAATTAGGTCAAAAGGGTGGAGCCTCTATGAATGGGGTTAGTACCCTTCTAAAAGACACAAGAGAGCTTGCTTTTTCTGTCTCTACTCTCTATCATGTGAGAATCCAATGAGAAAGCAACCATCTGCAAACCAAGAAGGCCCTCACCAGAGACTGGATCTGCCAGCACCTTGATCTTGGACTTTGCAGTCTCCAGAACTGTGAGAAATAAGTTTCTACTGTTTAAGCCACCCAGTCTATGATATTCTGTTATACCAGCCTGAACTGACTAAGACAATTCTAACATGGTCAAAATATAAGAATTCATTCTAACATGGTCAAAATATAGGAAGTCATTCTGCCCTCAGTGTTTCATGGCAAGGTGTCTCAGTCTCTTAGTTTACCATAAAGTGATCAATCCTATTTCATTAATATGTGAACGTATTTTAATATTGTATATTCAAAGCTATAATAACTCAATATAATTTATCTGCTTCTTAAACAATCTGAAAAAAAACAACTTTACTTTTAGGATTAATTTAACACAAGTAAAATTTTAAAAAATATAGTAACAGGCATAGAAGATGCATGATTCATATCTGGACCATTGTTACAATATTATTGTAATAAGATTTTGTTGAATCACATTGAGGACCATTTGCCTTCCATTTTAGGAGCTCACACAGTTTAGAAGAAGCAACATTTTAAAAAATAATGTTAATCGGTCATAAAGAAGAGTATTTTCACAAGAGTATGAATAGAGTCGTGTGGCAAATACAAAGCTAGGGCTACATGGAATTCACTAAGGAAGCAACAGGTGAGTTGGGCCTTGACAGAGGATTGGGGACATCCAGGCTGAAGAAACAGACTTGATTTTCAATAACTGGAAATGAAAAAAATCTCCTTTACTTTATTCTCTTCTTCATCTAGCCAAAGAGTTGCAAAATGTTGAATACATTTCTTTCAATCACATACAATTCAGAAAGATGCCAGCAAGTCCAGATGGATAGTTTTCAGATTCACACTTTGGAAACACATGGTGCTTCTCTGAGGCAATTGTGTACTGTTTCTTTTAAAATAGCAGAAAGCATATGGGAACAGGATTGGATCTGTCAGCTACTATCAAAAGTATAGTGAAGCTTTTAAAATAAATTAAATTAAAACCTATAAAGTGACAAAATTTTTATCATATTTTGAAATTCTGAAGTTTTTACATCTGTAGATATATGTACATTTCAAAAGAAAAAAAAAGGTCTACTTTTTTTTCCGTATAAACCACAATCCCTGCTAGAGCTGCCAAATCTGAGGCAAAAAAGAGAGACAAGGTCAGTGTAATGAGTGAGTCTGGAGTAGGGACATTGATCAACAGTGGACTATTTCCACTCTTCACCCCTATCACAAATTTCTTTTCTTAAGAAAAACATGTGTAGAACAGTTTGTATACTTTCCTCCAAGGTCTCTGCTTTCTTTTCTGAACAAAAACATACAAACAAACAAAAAACAACATCAAACTTACTAGGTATGGAAACATCTGCTTTAGTTTCAGAAACCTCGGTATTGTGATTATCCGTTGCAGATTTACAAAAGCTTTGTTTAAAGGCTTCTCTTCCTATATCCTGTTAGTTCATTTCAGCAAACATAGAGCTGGGTGGTTTCCCACCAATTCTAACCACAGTGCTTCCATGAATGAATTTTATAACCAGGTCAAATCTTCCTAATGCTAGACTTATAACTCTACCATGCTCTATGTTTTCTATAGCAATCTATTTTTTCTCAAATTGTTATTAAGGGATTAGGGATGATTAGACTTCAATGAGAATGTTTCATAGGGCTGAACCCAGGAATTAAAGGAGCTTTACATAGCAAACCTCTATTTTAAGAAAAAATTTTTTTCAAGATGGATGACTTCCTTTACCTTTTATCCATGCAGGGTCCTTGATCCCAGATAATGCACATGATCTGCTGGTGGCTTTGAAGTTATTTGCTATCCTTCATTCATTCAGAAATGTGTATTATTTTCTTTGGCCTCCACATGCATAAAACTTTGTTTCCAAAATCTGTTACATGTCCATATGAATTTGTCAATATTAATTCTGGAATGATGAGATAAAAATAACATTATCTGTCATTCTCATTCATTGACCTCTGCGACAGGTGTTATGGGGACATTTCAAGATGAATTAGATATATATCATGCTCTCAAGCTGCTAGGGGAACTAAGTTATGCAAATAACTATAATACAAGGAATAAAATGATAAGCATGATAATAGTAAAGGTACAAAAGAAGTATTAAAAGAGTTCAGAAGAGCAATATGTAGCCATAGATTTTTAGCATGCATAGGCATAGCAAGCTTATTATTTTTTTTTTTATGATATTCAAAAAAAATCCCTTGACACAGTCAAAATGTTTTGGCCAAAGTCAGTATGTCAAATGTCCACAATTAGCACATGAGGTTTTATATTTCTACAGGATACCAAATAGTCATCATTATCATCATCATCTCAGCTTATTGT
Organism: Cheirogaleus medius; assembly: GCA_008086735.1. Lineage (NCBI taxonomy): Eukaryota > Metazoa > Chordata > Mammalia > Primates > Cheirogaleidae > Cheirogaleus > Cheirogaleus medius. Next base: position 29,676,876 of record VBSM01000605.1, on the reverse strand, counting down.
CAACTCAGTCCCATGCTTTACCATAACTATAGGCAAATTAGAAAGTGATTAAAAGATCACATGTACTTTATTTTTTATGGTTTTTAAAATAAAATTGCATGCATTTCAAATCCTATTTTTATGTAGCTGAAAGTCCAATTAAAATTAATTTTTAATATTAGTCTCAACTTTAGAGGCATGGTGTTCTTAACATGGGAATAATGTATTTGGTTATTAATGGATAAGCTGCATTTATGCTTTCAAATTTACTCTTCTAAATTGAATCATAAAGCTGATTCAAAACAGGAAAGCTCAAAACCTAGGAAAAGCTAGGAAGCTGCCTAGCTGTTACATTAATATAGCTTAAAACATTGAAAGCATGTTTATCTGTTAGTAATGTCTTTGTATTGTGGTAATTTGAGGCGTTTCCTAAAGCAGTATGAAGGAGAAAAGAAGCAGAATTATTATGAAAGGAACAAAGATAACAGTGGGAGAAATGAGCTCTGAGACCAGATGACAAAGTAAGGAAGGAAATGGATGAATAAAGCCTCGAAGTCATTAGTCAAGAGCAAAATCTCTTTTGGTAAACAGACTGAGAAAATGTTTGAAAAGAAGGAGGTCTTAGCGTTTCTCTCTTCACATGGTGTTTGGTTCATTGGTGGGGCAGGTGTGGTAACTTGAAGGGTCCATTTTCATTCACTTTCTGAATAGATACACTCAAGACAGTCTTGCCACCAAGTACTTATGGAATAAATACTTGTCATCACCCATGCCATTTCAATTGCAAACTCTCCAGGATATTTTAAGAAATAATGATCACCAAGTATTAGGGCCAGGCCTAGGCAGCTGTTATTCTATTCCCATGATCCTACAGGCTATCACCTCTATTTCCTGGGTTTCCAATTCAAATCATAGGGACCTGTGAATCTACTAAGTCATAGGCGCTTGCCAAAAAATAAAATTAATATTAGCTCAATGAAGACTTTATATCTAAATTCTAACATAAGGGGCTGAGCACAGTGGCTCACACATGTAATCCCAGTGCTTCGAGGGAAGAGGGGAGGATACCTTGAGCTCAGGAGTTTGGGGCTGCAGTGAGCTATGATCATGCCACTGCACTCCAGCCTGGGCAACAGAATGAGACCCCATCTCTAAAAAATAAATACGTAAATAAATAAATTCCAACATAAAATAAAACATGCTCCATAAAAAACACATGTTTTTGTCAGTAAAAAAAAAAAGGAGCCTTTAAACTCTAAATTTCTAGTGACTGCCAAAAATCAGTTCATCCATGCATATTAAATTATAATATATGCAAAACACAATATCATAAAGTAAACACATGCTAATAAATAAGTTTATTCACCATAAGTCATGCTTTAATTATCTGAGAAATAAAGGAACTTACATTTAATAAATTTACCTTAACATCAATGATTTCTTTGCTAACCATTCTCTTTTTAATCAGAGTGGTGTCACATTCCACAGGTTTAAGCTCCCATCCTAAAGTAGGAACAGGAAGTCAAGTGTCTTTGCTTCCAAACATGTTGGCCTCCAGGTAGAAAAAAAATAATAAATAAGCTTTCTCTTAATAGTAGAGTTAATACTGACTTCCAGAGAGATGGGAGTTTTCTCTCTGCTTTTCTCCCTTCCTCCCACTTGAGTATCCCAAAGTCACTCATGGGCTTTAGTGGAAAGTCACTTTGCCTGCTCCCTTGCTCCCCTGCTCCCCTGCTCCCTTGCTCCCCTGCTCCCCTGCTCCCCTGCTCCCCTGCTCCCCTGCTCCCCTGCTCCCCTGCTCCCCTGCTGGTGAGATTCTTAAACTGAGACAGAGCCTTGGACAACTAGTGATTGGTTTGCTGTGTGGGCACATCTCTTTCATCTACAAGTTTGTCTCCTCCTGTGCTCCCATATGGTTGCTGTATCTCCAGTATAATGTTAATAAATTACATTGTGGTGAGTAGTGAAGCCAATTTAAATTTCTCTAACTGAATTGTGAATCCCTTGGAAACCAAGGCTATTTTAGTTTCTCATCTTCAAGAACCTTAGGACAGTGCTTGTGTAATTAAAAGAGAAGGTGGGGGAGGAGTTTGTGAAATAGAACTAAATTGCTGTTAACCTTGCTTTAAAAAATTGCCAACAATAGTGTTAGGATATGAAGAGGGAGATGTTAGCTCCTGCTGTGAGCTTAGAGAATTTCCCACAAACCTTTGCAGACCTAGGAAGCTGACTATCTATTTTGGGTGCAGAGCTATGTTAACCTAGCTCAAGAAACCAATGAGTAAAATAAAAATGTTAATATATTACTTTACAGTGAGAAATGTGCACACATCTTTCTCAGTTCACATTTCTGGCTTGGAGCATCTTTCCATCAGATTCAGCCTACAACATGATAGAAAGGTACTCAAATTTTCTTTACCCGACAAGACTGGTTGGCATTAATAGGAAGAGGCAACACATTGCTGTAATTTAAGTTTAAATTGCATGGTTTCCAGTAATCCAACGAGTCCCTTAGGATTGTTTCCAAGGAGACACAATCAATTATGGTTTGAAGAAAAAGAAAACTTCCAAAAAAGAAAGAACTTTTATAGGAATTTAAAATTTACTCATTTGGTCTCTTTTAATGTAACTTTCTCCCTGTATTAATGACATTTGTCTTTTCTTATTTGTTGCTTAACTGAGGTTTCATTCTATTTAAGGAAAGGCCTCCAAATGACCTGAAGAATGGACATCTTTCCCAACGTAATAAAGACATGTAGGCTTTTATTTTCTGATAAATGAAAAATTATAAGAAAAGTTTTAAGCAGGAAGACAAGAAAAGCCTGGGAGAGGGCTAGACCCTTGTGGAATGTATTTACATTATTGAGTCTCCTCTGCAGCTTGGATCCGAACATTCATGGTATCAAGAACTAAAGCACTTAAACATTAGTTACATTAAAAAACACATGAAATATATACATATAATTTTAATCACTAACCAAACACATATTTAAATAATATCTAACCAGTGTCATTTACCGAACAACTATGGCTTCAGCAACAGTTGGTGATATATTTATTAGAAGTCCTCGATGCCACTAAGAATCTCTAACCACCTTCAAGTAGCTTTAAGAGTTTTTAATACTCTGCCTTACCACCCCAGTACTATGGTCACCTGAGAATTTAAGATTAGGCTTAACTAGCGGCCAAACAGACCTGATCTTCACCAGTTTCCAAGATAGGAACCACATACCGACACACATGGTCTTTCCTAGGTAATTGTTGCGAACTGAATTCTATACGCCTAAAATTGATAGGTTGAAGCCCTAACTCCCAATGTGACTGTATTTGGAGATAAGGCCTGTAGGAAGGTAATTAGAAGTCATAAGGGTGGGGCCCAATCCAGGGGAATGGTGTTCTTACAAGAAGAGGAAGAGAGGAGTGTGCACACACAGAGAAAGCCACCATGCAAGGACACAGAGAGAAGGAGGCCACCTTCAACCAAAGAAAGAGGCCTCAGGGAAAACCACCCCTGATGGCACCTTGATCTTCTACCTGCAGAATTCAAAAATGTGAGAAACATTTCTGTTGTTTAAGCCAATCTGTCTGTGATATTTTGTTATGGCAGCTCTAGAAGGCTAATATTAATAAAATAATGTACCAGGTGCTGTTTGAGGGTCTGTTTAACTCATGCCTCCCCTTTTGCTAAGAACTATCTCCAAAATGTGGATTTCTAAAGCTACTTATGTACTAAAGGACGTTGGCCACACAGGCTCAGTTTGTTCTGTAAGTCCCCCACAAGTTGAAGCCAATCACATTTTCTCTCTTGGGAAACTGAGACTGGAAATCAGAAGTACTAGTCAATTTCTAGCAGGGCTGAATTGGGTGACATAAAATGGGGGCTATGTTTGCCATATACACAGAATATCCCACATATCAGAGATTCCTTTTTCATGCCTAGCTAAACACTTGCTGATATACAATAAGAATGCCTTTTTGTTTTCTTGTTTTTTAGTTTTTTCCAGTGAGTACTTACTAGGTATTAGACACTGCTATAGGACTCTTTTGTGTATTAACTCATTTAATCCTCACAACAATCCTATGAGAGAGAGATTTTACAGATGAACAAACTCAGTCACAGACAAATTAAATAACTTGCCCAAGACTAAACAGCTGGTAAGTGGCAGAGCACATGGGGAGTCCAGCAGCCTGGCTCCAAAGTCCAAGTTCTCAACTAGCATCTAGCTACATCTATCATTAAGAAGGGAAGGGAGGCAGGAGGATAGGGGAGGAGGGAGGGAAAAAGCTCACCCATTTTTTTTTAAAGTCCCTTTATATTCGCAGAGTTAATAATGCATTCTACCATTTGCAAACAACACTGATGGCCTCTCTACAGTAACTTAGATTTTGCAAAGGCCCATGTGCATGGTGGAACATGGCAGAGATGGCACACTGAGCAAGGGTGTGACATGGCCCCTCATTTTCACCTCAGAGCAGCTCTTTGGTCCTCCAGTTCTCATCACTATCACACGTTTTTGTGTCGTAGTGTAATGACCACCAGCTCAGAGACAGAATGTGGCAGATGTTGGAAAGGAGGCTACATTTGTGACATAAGGATAGACAAGGGAAACACGTTCTGGTGAATGGAAAGACAATTTGGCAGAAATCCAGGAAGGAGCGTGCCCAAACATTTCCAGTATTTGGGAATTTGGTAATTGAGATAGTTTCCAGACATATTCCTAGAATCTCCAAGGTCCTGCTGAGGTATATCTGATCAGTCAATTAGCTTTGGATGCTTGGTGTTTGGAGCTCTTTCCTCCCATATGAGACTCACTGCTTTTAACTGAGAGCTTGGCAAACTTCCTAGGTGGAAAACCCAAATTGCTTTAAGATACACTCATTTTTCATTGGAAGTTTTTCTTTCAAAAAGAAAAAAGTGAATGGTATAAATTTCTACCCAAGTATCCTAATATTAAATATGTAGAATTTAATTTTACAGAAAAGATACAATTATATTAACATGGATTTCTTTGTTTAGATACTGTTTCATTGTACTCAGTAATTTTATGGCTTTATGATGAGACTCTAGGCTGACGTTACAAAGGGATGCTTACACAATGCTTTTTAATAGCAACAAGTAACAAATCTGTAAACCTAGAAATATTTAACCATGAAAAATAATAACTTTCAAACATGTACAGATGTCAACATAATTCAATTTAGAGTGGAATGAACTATGTTTATAAGGACACAGTTGCTTAAACTCAGGGTCACTGTGGGCCAGAACAAAAATGGAGAAATCCCTACCCTCTGCCCTAAAAAAAAAAATCTTAGGCCAAATCTTTGCTGAACACTTTGAAATGCCAAGTAAACCAACTTGTGGGTGTAATAGTTTATCAAGAGCCTGGATAGATGTCTATTTTCTTTATGGAAGTGGAAGGAGGTGGGCATATGTAGAGTGGAAATGCAAATGTCCTGATGTAGTTCAAAGACAGAAGAGGAAGAAGAGAGGTAGGTTTAGAACCCAGGAAGTAAATTTAAATTCTTCTTTGTCATGGTAGGACAGTTCTTGGTCAGGCTTCCCTGTTGGGAATTTGTTAAGATTCTCTGTTGGGAATCTTACAAAAAGCCTAGATATTTCTCTAGGCTACTGGGAAAAAGTTGTGTTTATTTGTATTTTTATTTGTTTAATCCCTAGAGCTTTGGGCTATTCAAAACCAAATTATTCACTAACAAAGCTGCTTCTTTTCACATAGCTTTATAGTTTACTTGAGTTTTTTTAGCCAGTGGGGGTATCCCATAAACTCCTCAAAAGCAGAAAGCAATTTTTAAATGATGGATCATGGATCACCACCTGTGGACGAATTTAAATCTTGCTTGAACTGAATTTGGACCAGCTGACCTCTTAAAGTGCCTCCTAAGCCCATCTATGTTTCCAATTTCTGATAATATTACAGTACATGTACTCTAGACAATATTTTTTTAAAGACTGCCCCATTGTATTTTCAATTTGGAATTTTAATGTCCAAAGATAGAAGTCATTTACATTGAAAAGAGAATGTTTGTCTTCACACACAATGTATTTACAGAAATTTGTATCACAAGATTCTTTTCATGTTTCTGATACATTTCACATAAATTGAGCTTAACCAGCTTAATTTTCTAAACGGAATAATCACTAATGATAAAATGCATTTTGTAGTATGACAGAATTGACTAAAGCCTGGTTGGTCATCTAAAAGGAGAGCAAGAAAAGGGAGAAAGAAAAGGAGTCGTGTGAAATTATGCAAACCCAAAGCTCTTGTTCATTCCACCACATCTTAATGTCTTCTTTCCAGACTATACCTGGAGTTCTAAACAGCCTCCAATTTGACACCTCACTTTCTTGAGTTACAGACAGTTGCATTCCTTAAAACCAGTGACAGTCACAATGAAAGAGAAAAGAGTCTCAAGAGGAAGTAGCTGTCAAGGATGGCTAGACTGGAAATTATCTTGACAGCGGTTTTGACTGTAATGGATTAACCCCCAGGATTAGTGTTTGCCTACTTTCGCCTTTTCTACCTCTCCCCCTTTTAAGCAAGTGTCTGGATCACCATGATGTTGTTCTATTGTCTGGATTTGGTTGTCACAACTGGGAGGTGGGTGCCAATGGCATCGAGTGAGTGAAAGTCAGGAATGACACTAAACAGCTTACAATATACAGGACAGTATCCCCCAAAAGAATTATCAGCATGCCAATAGTGCCAAGGTTGAGGACCCCTGTTTTAGTCCTACGTTACAAATATCAGAGCATGTATAAACTAAGAACAATGCTTATTTTGTGATGTAATATTAATAGAATGCCTCAATTTGTGCTCTTGTCATAATTTAACTCCATTAAATAATAAATAAATAGATGATATAGACTTCTGTCAGTAAAATAGCCTTCTGTGCTTAGAATATTATCTTCTTGAGTGATAAGAAATAAAATTAAATGTAGCTGACTCAGACATGAGGCCAGGTAGTGAAAATTACTTGCTGCTGTTGAATAATAATAATTTGCAGCTAACAAAGTCATTCTCAACCCTAGCTACACCTTATAATTACCTGGGGAGATTGTGAAAAGTACTGGTGCCAGGGCCCCAACCCCTGGAGATGCTGGTTTTACTGATCTCAGTTCGGGCCTGGGTTTAGGTGTCATTCTAACTTGCCAGGTGGTTCTAATGCACATCCGGAGTTGAAGATAATTGATTCTACCTGTGGGCACCATTGCAATGCCTATAGATTTAGAAATTCATTTGGGCATCCAGATTGAGATTCATTTTGGCAATTAGCTAGGTAAATAAAGCAGTTTCAGGAATTTGCTGTGGTGCTCTAATCTTATCCATTTCCTCTGAATGGCTGGGGGTCACAAGGTGAACTCTAGGATCCCCCTAAAATCCATCAGTATGCATGAAAGCCTGTCTACAGGACTCCCACAGAGAATCTAAACTCTCAAAATTTAAAATTAGCACTATAAATCCTAGGTGGCCACACTGTGCTAACTTTCCATGTATTTATCCTTTTTTTTTTTTTTTTTTGCATTGTTCTTTTTATTCCACATGAAGCAGGGAATGGAACCAGCTCAGCTCTTGCCTATTAACTGCTCTCTCAAATAGTACATTTTTAACAATGAAGAAGATTTGGTCTCCCCAAAACATTAGGGGGAGCAAATATATTTTTAAGGGCTAATATTTCTTCTCCTTCACTTCCCATAATCTCCTGGAATGAAAAGATGGCTTGTCCTCTTGGCACTATTTCCCTCCTTCCAATGCCAACCTAAGTCTTAACAGTAAATGTGAATATTTTTTTCTGAAAATGTGGAGGATTCCATGAGGGAGGACTTCCTGGCTCTGTGGTTGAAATGTTAAGACGTGTGTGTGTGCATGTTGCAGAGAGGTGTACAGTAGGAGGAAGTGAAGTAGGGTATGATCAAGGAATTTAGCAAACACTAGCCCCCCTCTCCACAAAGCCTGCCTTTCAAGCCCATTGCTTTGATGCGGGGTCAGGTCCCTGTCCAATCCTGACCCAAAGTGCTAAGTTATGGCTCAGACTTGAAATGATGCAAAAGAAATTTTACGTGAGGGGAGCAATTTAAATGAATTGGTTCAGTGTTTGCAAAAATATTATTCTTATAATAAAAACATGAATTTTTACTGATGTTGAGTTGGTCTAACTCAAGAGCTGTAGGCAAGCATACTTGTTCAATATTAATTCTGGAAAGAGCCAAGGTATTCAATAATAGCTACTTTATTTGAAGCATGATTTATAGCAAGCATAAGGATAACATGCAAATCTGATATAAAACAATAGAAAAATATTACTGACTCCCGATAACCCCAGAGAATGTGGCTACTCATTTAGGGCACTGTATCAAGGCTATGAGGCCATCTTGGGATATATCGAGTGCTGAGGAACCCAATAAAACCAAACCATTGAGAGTGTGCAGTCCTCTGATGGCCAGCTGACTCTCATTCCAGTATATCCCCTCATAATTTTAAGACAACTTTCATTGGGATTGTATGTTAACTGTCATCAAGAACTTTCATTCCTTTAAGTAAAAAGGCTAGTTATGCCTTATGAAATATTTAGCTAGAAGTAGTCAACATAGAACACAGGAACGCAGAGGCCAAAAGGATCTGAGAAAGTGCTAGTCTACTCTGACTTAGGTTTCATAAATCCAAAAGAGAAAAGTGATTCTCTCAGCTCATCCTCAGGACGTAGAGAAAAAGGAACAATCAACCTCCTCCAATAACCTGGTCTCTTCATTACCTCTGAGACATGATGCTTTGGGGTCCTTTTTATTTTTATATTTGCCAATATCTGCCTCTGAGATATGATAAATGAAAATGTGAGAAAATCATTAGGACTGTGACAGAACAATGTGATTTAACTACAAAAAGTAAAAGTTTTGGAGTAGGACAGATCTGAGTTTAAGTAACAATTCTAGCACTTCCTAAGCTGTTGTCTTTGGCAAAATTTTAAATCTCTGAACGTCAAGCTCTTCAACTAGAAATAAGAATAATGGGACACCCCCCACACAGCATCGCTGTGAGAATTATAGGCAAGGCACCTGGCACCAACTTGGCCGTAGAGTTGGCCTTCAATAAATAGCAATAGCAACTGCTCTGATTCACACTGCATTCTCCTTTTGTCCACGCTCCTCCCCTCCAAGGATCCTTGCGTCCTCTGCTCCAATAACAGAAATGAGGTTTGACCATGCAGACATAGGACTGGGTCAAATGACCCCACAGCAAGTGAGAACCACAATGGGGAAAATTGGAAAGGGTTAGTTCATTAGGATGAGGAAATTAGACGAGTGTTGCTGGGAACCTCCCCTTATGATACTAAAACCGTATCCACACTTAGTCCTTGGCTTTGGTGGCTGACTCTACCATAGAACATTTCCATGGTTCTTAGAAACTATGAAAAAATCTGATTTTGAATTTTCAGGAGGGAAAAACCAATATTGTGTCTTTAAATGAATTTAGCTTTAGAATTTCTTTTAGAATTCCTCCCTATGATTGGATTTCACTTTGTAGTTCTACGTTTCAGTATCATATATGTTACAAAAAGCACCTTTGTTGAAAAGTAAGTAATTCTCTTTTCAAATTTGAGATAACTGGTCTTCCAGACTTTCTTACTTACAAAAGGTTGGTTAACTGATAAAACTATGATGATAATACTTATCCCAAATGATTGTTGTTGTAAGGTTTAAATTAAATATTTAAGTGTATATAAAACCTGGCATGTACTATGTGCTCAATAAATGTTCATTTACTTCCATCTTCTTACCGTGGTTACCCACATAAGTTTTTTCACTAACTGCAAATGTTTTGAAGAAAAAAAGGTAAAGAAATATTATTTCTTCAAATTCATAATTCAAATTGATGATGTCTTTATCCTGCAGAATTCCAGAGCTGCCATTAACTTACAGAAAATCTCTAAGAGAGACATGAAACTAAAATTTAGTACTTTACAAGTACAATATGCTTCAGTGTTTGGGATTTGCTTTCTCAAAAAGTTCTGAATAACTAACAAAATCTTTGCAAGCCTATTAACATTTGGTTTGGATTCTACAAAAAGAAGCAACTTGCAAAACTACCAAAACAGTCTATCTGAGGGCAAGAAAAAAAAATCTAGGTAAGTCTAGATTTTATTCAAAGAGGAAACTATTTTTTTTTCCCTTTAACATAAATCTCATAGGGATCAAAACGAAAGTCAATTTAGAGGAAATCTATTTGGAAACAAGCTGAGTCCCACGCTGGTTCTGGGAGCCTGCAGTGCAGTCTCCACCAGCCCCGCCCCCAGGGACTGGGTGACCACAGTGTTTTAACCCTTAGTGGGGTTGCTCTGGGGAGAGGAAAAGGACTCAGCTTATTCCAGGAGGGCAAGTTTAATATTTTTAAATGAATTCAATGCCATATTTCTACACAAACGCTCCCAACAGAACTTTTATCCTGGGTTGAATAAGAGAACGGCAGAGGCGTTGTTGGTGAGACACAGTGGAATTACTGTGCAGAGTGTACAATGGCTCCCAGGCTGATTGGAAGAAAATGTGTCCAGTTCCTGGACTCAGAAAAAATAATGGTCATCAAAAGTAGGAGGGGGGCATGGGCAATATACGTAACCGTAATATTTGTACCCCCATAATATGCTGAAATAAAAAAAAAATTAAAAAAAAAAAAAGTAGTTCCAAAAATCCCATGTATACAAAATGCAGGTATTGTAGGTAGAGGGGAAAAATGGGTAAATGTAAATGTCATGCCTTTGCCTTTAAACTCATCTTGACTTTGAAAGCCAGTTAGTTAATAAGGGCTTATGGATTTGGAAAGAGTATTTGTAGGGTTAAGTACATTACAAGGCTAGGGCATGGGGACCGAAGCTTTTCTAGTTGTGTGGAAAATTCAATTGCCAGAATACTTATTTTAAGCATAAATGTTAATGAGTTAGCTATGAGAATAATAGCACAGAATTCTCCCTTCAATTATTTTATTAGAAACAGATAAAATGTAATTTTTAATAAATAAACACATCTGAAAAAAATAAAGCAGTCAAGCATTACTTTTAACATGAACATATCCCTATTCTGAAAACTGCCCTGTGTTCATTAAAATTGCAAAATAAGTATTTGCAGCTTTAAAAGTATATCTAAGAAAAGATCGGATAACACGATGGGGCCATGACTATGCTCAAAATTGGCTAAAAATAGTAAGGAACAAAATTCTACATATGGTTAAGGTCCCAACAATCTATTTTGAAAAGATGCCGGAGAAAGACTGGAAGGAAATACACTAACGTGTTCATAATGGTTGCCCCCAAATGGTGGCGTGACAGTTGAATTTTTTCAGTTTTATAGTTCTATTTCCATATTTCATACAATCTACATGCTTTATTTTTACAATCCTTTGGGAGAATAAAACAAACCTCCTATGAAATTATAATATAGAAACAGGCATATTTCTATTTCAACAGAGATGACATTCACATACCAAGAATCTGCCAGCTTGCCATCCTTTTCTTTTTACTTGCTAAATTACTCTAATCATTCCAGGATAGTTTCTGTTTCTTCTTAATCTCAATGAGAATTTTACTTTGAAACAAGGAGCTCTAATTTTTTTCCCTTACCCTAAAACAGTATTTGTGCTTTTTCTGGAATCCAAATTAGATGCCTTCACCCAACTGATTTCAAAGGCTGTAGAAAAACAGGCTCCGCAGAGGCCGGAGCTAGCACAGTCCCTGTTACTTTAAGAGTAGCATGCCGCCTCCCCCTCACACCCACATACTTGTCCTCTCTTTGCACAGCAAGTGCCAAGCAGTGACATCTACTATAGTTTCTAGGACACGATGGTCTCTGCTATACAGGGAAAAAAAGGGAGCGAGCGAGAGAGAAAGAAGGCGGGGAGTGAGAGAGAATGAACACAAGCCCCATCATGCTCCCAGAGGACGAGCCACTTCCTTGCAATAATCCTGAGATGCTGTTTATGGCTGTTCTGCTGATATGAAGCCCGGAGCTGCAGGACGCAGCCTCCCCGCTGGCTGTCCATTAATCATGAGGGCTGTTACAGAGTGTACACAGAGTGGGAGTTCTGCCTATGAGTGGCCTCTAACTGTCTCCAGCTCAATGAAATGAACCTGTGTGAAAACTTGTTTTATGAGAGATTGGTTTATTTGTAACTAAACTACTTCCTCCGTTATTTGATAAGCTCAAATATTTGCTACTGATAGTCTGAGAGTGTCACATTTATTATCCTGTTTCAATGGTTGCTTAACTCCTTTGGAACTGACTCTGTTAACCCTTTGAGGGATGGCAGAAGACCAACTCCTATTTTCTTTCAGCAAAGCCAATGCCATCTTTCGGGCAATCAGCATTAGTTGAGGCCAACTATGATATGTGAATGAAAAAGAAGTCTCTCTGTTCCAAAAGAGAACACAGACAACTATAGAAACAGAGGTTTCTGATAAATTTCCTGAAGGTTCTGTAGCTACCATGAAAAGGAAGTAAGGTAATCTGACTTACTGACAGAAATCTAAGACAGTTCTGCATATATGAGTATTTCTGAAATCATACATTTTAAATATGTCTATGATGACTTTCTATAGTTTCTTGGATGTTCAAATATCATTTGTGCAGGGCACGCTCTCTCCGAATCCTGTGGCATTCTGCATTTTGACACTTTGCCTTTTGGAGTCTGAGCTCATTTGCATTTGGCAGAACTTGATTTCCTGCTTCTTCGGAGGGTTGTTGGTGGTGAAAGCCTTTACAGTACTCCCTCAAAGGGCTTTCTGCACATATAAAACTATGTTTCCAAGAATTAAGTGGACCAGAATGAGGCAGATTTCATTTGAAATGAAAAAGAAATACAGGCTTTGTTACATGCAACCCATTTGAAAAACCTAGATTGAAATATCTCTCCTGACAAACCTATATTGGGACTGTTTTTCAGTTCTCTCGCACTCCAGTCGGCTACACAGAGCTCTCAGTGAATGTAGAAGAGGCTAAGGAAATAACCACTTATGTGTGGCAAAATGTTCCAGCCTTGCGGAGATTTTCCCAAAATCATTAGACCCACCAAAACGCTTTCCATTGGCCAGGTCCACACCTCCTTCATCAGATTTTCCATACTTCTCCAGCCTCCAAGCACTGTCCGTTTGTGTTCCTAAGAGAGCCAGTCATTCGTAGTTGAAAATATAACCCAGTTTACTCTCATAAACCAAGGACCTCCTTGAGTGTCAACCAGAAAAGAAAGAAAAAGAGTTTTTCTCCTAACTCGTTTCAAGAAGGCTGGAATGTGAATATCCGTAGGTAGCCGCTCCTCAAAAAAGAAGGTGAATTTAGGGCATCTACACTCTGAGGGCATATGGAGATGAACATGCAGAGGGCACGAGATCCAGGAAAATCTGCTCCACCTTGATGGTGAATGCAGAGGAGATGAAGGGTTAATTGCATGTATTCCACTTGTGGTCTCTTTTAGGCCCAGGTGGCTTCCCTGCTCTTGGCCCCAACTGCCTATCAGGGACTGACCCTGAGTAATGGTCTGAATTGTCATCTGCAGTAGATTTATATTCAGAAATAGTCAAATAATATGTTGAATAGATTTTCCTTTTTATTTCCCTCAGCCCTTTTTCATCTTAGTTTTATTTTTTAATGGTAGCAAAAAAACACATTGCATGAGGTCTCCCCACCTAAATTTTTAAGTTTACAGCACAGTATTGTTAACCATAAGCACGATGTTGTACAGCAAATCTCTAGAACTTTTTCATCTTTTATGACTGAAACCTGAAACTGACACCCGTTGAATAGCAACCTTCTACTTCCTCCTCCTGATCCCTGGCAACCACCATTCTACTTTCTGCTTTGATGTGTTTAACTACTTTACATGTAAGTGGAATCATGCAGTATTTGCCTTTCTTGTGTCTGGCTTATTTCACTTCAAATAATGTCCTCAAGTTTCATCCATGTTGTGGCATATGACAAGATTTCCTTGTTTTTATAACTGAATACTATTCCATTGTATGTACATACCACATTTGCTGTCATTCATTGATGAATATTTGCATTATTTCTACTTCTTGAGTATGGTGAATAATGCTACAATGGACATGGGAGTGCAAATATCATATATCTGATACTGGGTTATATTTAAAATACATAAGGAACTCCCAGAATTAGTAGCAAACACATAACCAAATGTTTTAAATGAACAAAGGACTTGAATAGACATGCCTTTAGAGAAGACATACCAATGACCAACAGGTGTATGAAAAGATGCTTAACATCAATAATCATCAGGCAAATGCAAATCAAAAGGACAAGGAGATATTGCCGCACATCTGTTAAGACTGTCATTACAAAATAAACAATAATAAATGTTGGCTAGAATGCAGAGAAATTGGAACTCATGTACACTGTTGGTGGAAATGTAAAATGGTGCAGCTACTATGAAAAATGGTGCAAAGATTCCTCAAAAAATTAAAAATAGAACTACCATATGATTCAGCAATCCTACTGCTGGGTATTTATTCTAAAGAGTTGAAATGAAGATCTTGAAGAGGTCTGTACTTCCATGTCCATTATAGGATCTTAGGGTCATTTGTTTGTTTAGAAATTCAACCTATGCAGACCTTGTACGTTATTAAGGCAAGTGAAAAGATGATGGGATATAAATGGAATGGAATTTGATTGAGACCTAGGTCTTAGTTGTAACTCCAACCTTTACTGATAATATGACTTCTAGTAGGTCACTTAAATCTTCTGGGTTTTGATTTCTTTTTCTTTAAAAAGAGTATGTTTCCTAGTTAAGGGCTATTCTAAGAATTGAATGAAAATAACCTGTAGAACACTATACATGTTTGTTATTTTACTTGGATAAGCAAAACATTAATTTGCTTATCTTTTCCCCTTCACAAAACAGAAAAAAATGTACTCTAGAATTTGAATTTTTTAGTCTTTATCAATTCTGGATTATTAAGTAGGTAATAACTACCTTTTCATGTCTTTTTTTATCATTTAGATATACAAGATATTTTACTCTTAGATAAAACAATGTATAACAAAGCACTTATATATATTTATGTGCATGATATATTAATATACTATTGTGGATGAACCTTTCAAACATTCTGCACCATGCTTATGTAATAATTTATTTTCATGGTAATTTTAACCTATATTTCTATATTAAAAATATACCTCATAATTGCTATTACTTATCCTCAGCCAGTGCATCACAGGTTCCAGGATAGAAGACTAATCAAGGTTGAAATAACTATAAAATGGAACAAAAAGTTCTGCTAGTTGGTTGCTCTGGCACTAGCTCCTCAAGGCTACCGCCCATGCAGGGGAGGGAAGGGGGAGGAGGGAGCAGAGGGAGGTGGTCTCCCAGGATGGTGCCTTTAGCTCACACTCTACTTTCTGCAGTTCTCCTGTGTTACCCATTTCACCACATTATTTCTGTGACTCCACATACCAAGTCAGTTCAGTAGCACAATGCTCACCGGAATGTCAGAATCCCCTGGGGGGTGTAAACTATATACAGCTGAAATTAATTTTCTGTACACGGTCATATTTCTTCCTTAGCTTGGTAGTGCCTTCCAAGGCCTTCTAGCTTTCCCTTGATTTCTTTTAGTTCCCGGTGCTTGATGTATATTGGATACCCATATTGTAGAGGTTGTCTTGTTGTAGTTATTCTTGTATTTAGCCTTATACTCACTTCCTTGAGATGGACCTGGCACATCTCGATTCTGCTACCCCCAGCTCTGTGTTGTTTCTGGTCCATGATATTATGGGGCCTCAGGTTAATGGTTAAGATTTGACATTAAACTTGACCTAGATTTGAATATTGGCTTTTCAATCTATAGTACTGTGATCTGGAATACATTACTTAATCTCATGAGCCTCAGGTTCCTCAACTGTAGAACAGGGATAATACCAATTGCAAATACTTTTGTGAAATTTTATGTAATGAGGTATGTATTAATAGCAGGCCACATATAAGTTTCCACTTTTTCTTTCTTTCTGAAGCATGCATTCTGTTTATAATATTATAATAATAAAAGAAAAACGCAGATATGATGCCACAAAATTCCCATTAATTTTAAGATGAAATGAAAAATTTGAAAGAAGTTTCGTATGTACTTTGAACTTCTCTGGGCTAAATATTCAGATTCATTTTTATTTTTTCTGCTATTTCAAGGAAAATTTTTGAAAAGCACTATATATTAGTTGGGATTTTACCAATTGCAAGTGATAGAAACCTCAAGTAAAACTTATTAATGCATAAGTAAAAATATGATATAATAATTTCCATTGCTGAAATGTCAAAGGGTAGAATTCAGGTATAGCTGATTTCAGCATTTAAACAATAGCATATTGTTAAAAGTAAGATTTTACTAAGCTCCCATTATCCTTACTTAAAATTTTATTCATGTTATTTCTCCAGTCCGGATCTATTTATTCTCTCTCTTTCTCGCTTCATTTTCTTAGACAATGTTTTCACTAAGAAAGTTCTCTAAGGTCTTAGCAACTCTGATTCCCTCATGTCATCTTTTTCTAGTTTGGTTTAAATCCAAACTTTCCCTTAAATGGCCCCTTGTTCCATTTTTACTACGCCGGCACTCACTCAGAAGCACATGAGAATGTTGGAGAAAACCTTTATCTGACAGTATTGTCACTGGAGTGTTTATCTGAGTGGCAGGTAAGGAGCCAAGATTCTTGCTTTTCTCTCTTTCTGTTCTATCCTTACACTGGGGTGATGACTAGAGGATAGCCTTGAGTGGAAAAGAAAACAAAAGTTAAAACTTAAAAACTTAAACTTAAACTTAACTTAAAAACTTAAAACATTATCCCACTTAAAGTATTTCACCTAAAGAAATGTGCATATGTTTACATGTTATTTATATGTTGCCAAATTCCCTGACCATTTCCCTGACCAAGTTCCCCAATGGCACAGATAGTGTCTTTTTTTTAATTTAATTATTTTTTTTCAGCATATTATGGGGGTACAAATATTACGGTTACGTATATTGCCCATGCCCCCCCCTCGAGGCAGAGCCTCAAGCATGACCATCCCCAAACGTTGCACATCTCACTCATTATGTTTGTATATACCCATCCCCTTCACCCCCCTCCCACCCGCCCGACACCCGACAAATGTTATTCCTATATGTCCACTTAGGTGTTGATCTGTTAATACTAATTTGCTGGTGAGTACATGTGGTGCTTGTTTTTCCATTCTTGAGATACTTCACTTAGTAGAATGGGTTCCAGCTGTATCCAGGAATATACAAGGGGTGCTATAGCACCATTGTTTCTTAAAGCTGAATAGTACTCAGATAGTGTCTTATTTAATTTTATATTAATTTCTAAAACTTAGCACCATAGCTGGCATTTAACGGAATGGCAATGCATTTTATTTTACCCAGAAATCACAAATAATATCTTTGATCAAGTGTATATATTTTCAAAGGTAATTTTTGAAAATGATACTCTTTTAATTGTGCAAAATGTATGATTTAAAATTTGGCATATAGAAATATTTTTGTCATTTTAGGCCATGCAGTCCATCTCAACTACCCAGCACTGTCATTGTAGTGTGAAAACAGCCGTAGACAATACGTAAGTGAATATGTGTTGCTGTATACCAGTAGAACTTTCTTTACAAAAGCAGGCAGGATTTGGCCATGGTCCATAATTTGCCTACCCTAGTTCTTAAAGCAAAATGTATTCAACGTAAAGTTACATTTTCTAGGTGACCAGTCATTCAAGTTGCCAGGACAAGGAAATTTTAATTTAAAAATCAGGACAATCCTGGGCAATCTGGGATGAGTAGGTCACTCTTCTTTTCCCAGATTCTCACATCATTCACTCAATGATTCATTTAACATTGAGTACCTATCAATATTAAACCCACTTTCAAAGTTTCAAATTAAGAAAAAGTACTTACATGCTCTGCCATTACCTGATAATATAACATGTAATTTTGAAAACAATTATAAAAGGCATTATTTTACCTTATTATTATTATTTACTTTGGACATAATTTAATGAACGTACTCTAGTAAATATCAACATAAAACAAGATAATAGAATATTACTCAAAGAAAAAGACACAGTATAACAATATAAACTTTTTGAACTTAACATCATATAGAAGTTCTTCACTTAATCTATTTCACCAACACATTTTATTCAGGAAATAAATAATTTCTTCCTGTAATAAAAATCTCAAATTAAACTTCTTTAAAAGCCAAAAATTTGAAGAGGTTGGCAAACAGGCTTAGGAAAATCCCAGTGACTTCATGATTCATCATTTGTATTGAAAATTAGAAGGTGAGAAAATTGAGAGGGAAAAAAAAATCTCACTAATAAGGATTAAAAACAAATGATTCATTTCTTAAACTTTTTCAGAGAAGCAAATTATACCAAATTATAGGTTGACAGACCACAATTAACACATAAGAGGAATTATGGGGGATTGAGAGGTGAAGAGGCCATATTTCATCTTAAATATCAATTTTATTTAGCATCTCTAAAATTAGCTTTTTCCTGCTATAAATGCTTTCAGTTTTTTAAGTCACTAACAAAAAGGGAAATGGAATATCAGAGCCAAAAATATATAAATCAAATGGGGTTAAACATGGGAAGGAACTTATATCAAACTTTACATCAAGTTCATACAAATGCATGGATAATATTTTTCCCTGGAAATTAGAAGGGAAGATTCAAGTCCAACAGTCAGAAGGATAATATGTGTGTATATTTCTCTTTGCAATTTGAGTGCTTCAAGAGAGTTTCTGAAACTATCATGGCCTTGAACAGTGTTTCTTTTAGGATATATTAAGATTTAGAATAGAAAATGACACCAAATTTCAAGCTTAGCATTATATAGTAAAAACGTAGTTATACTAAAATATCTTGACAATGAAATCAATGACTTTAAAAATGTTTAACTGATTATCAAGAGCATTATTTTGTCTTACTACTTTCAATTTTTGGTGCAGATTTTATTAAAATGACGAAGGAAAGTCATACTTTTCCTTAAACAATTCAAGAATAACCACAGAACTTTTAAACTGAACAGCATTTTTATTTGACATCATTGCATATGTTGAATAGATCCTGTGTGTGAAATTGGATGCTTTAGGTGTATATTAAATCAGGGCAAGAGGGTTTGGGTTTTTGCTTTAGAATTTTAATTGCATTCATTTGTAATCCAGTAGAGGAAGTAAACAGCATACTAGTAACATTCATCAATGGGAATAGGGTAAAAAGTGATTTCAATAGAGTCTGGCTGCGTGAGCCTAATCAAATGAGGCCTGCAGTGTTAATTCTCTCTCCCATTCTCTCGGTAATAACAGTTCATTCATGAAAAACTTCATAATCATTTTATTAGTATCCTTGTCAGAGGTCTAGTAACTTTAATTGAAGAGTGTTTGACTGTGGAAGAAATGGAAGTATAAAAATGTAAAGGGGGCACTTGTGGTCCGAATGTGGTCCATGCAGTTAAGCACATCCCCCTTCTCCTGCTAGAGAACATCCAAAAGCAACACGGAGAATGGGAAACAAAAATGCAAGCTCCATTTTCAGCAAAAGTAGAAGACAGCGAAAAATCCCCTGGAGTCCAAAATAGGTGTAAGGGCTGCCAAGAGCAGAGGAGACTGAGCAGAGGAGAGCAGGAGCCATGTGGGAGGAAGCCCAGAGAAAATGCCACAGAGTGGATTCCATAGCAGCAGGCCAAGGGCCAGCTCCTGAGATAGCAGAAAGAGACCAAAATTCAGCTCAGAAAAGTGAGGGGCCCCATCTGGTTGTTCAATCTATGTCTTCATTTGCAACACAGGATTGGGGCACTCTGGCTGGCAGCAGAAGTGACCCTGGACCTGAGTTGATTTTGAGACACAGAGGAGAGCTATTAATAAATGAAGGATCACACACAACAGCTATTGGTATGAGGAAGCAGTTTGTCTAATGACAACAAGGTTCAAGACAGTCTTTGCCCTTGTATCTGCCCTTACCCAACTGGCTGGGGAGAAGCAGTAGCCATAGGAACCAATGAGACTGCTACACAGCTCTGGCTCCTCATCCACATCTGAAACTCCCACAGCAGTTGGTCCAGAATAACACACTTTTTTCAATGATGAGTTCAAAAGAAAAAACAAGAATAAGATCTATAAATAAATACTACCAAAAAAAGAGGATATAAACAATAAAAAACAAATAACAAAGAATACTCACCCTGGTAAATTGTGTGCATATATGTGTGTATATGTGTATAGTTTGAGTTATAAAAATATGGAAGGAAAGAAAGAAAGCAGAAAATAATGAATGCTGATTTCTCATCTATATCAATCAGGAATCAAAGAATATTATTCAAAGTTAACAAACCAAGTAATAGCAGTATAATCCTATTTAAGAAACAAAACCAAATACCAAGAAAATTCATGTAATTGATTAAAATTGGGTGGTGAAGAAAAGGAAGATAACAAAATATATTATTTTCATCATTATCCACAATAGGAAAGTAATGAATACTATCTATAGAAATAAAGGCCTAAGGGTATAATATAGAGCAATAATTATAAAGGTAACTACTACAAAAATACAATCCTTATAAAATATAAGAAAAACTTACACAGCCCCCAAGAAGCAGAGGAAAAAAACCTTCTACACTTTCAAAAATTTTAAAAGCTAAAAAAATAGAAAATATGGCATAAAATTATGCTATACCAAATCTAAGCACATTTTTATTGCATTAAAATGACATTAATTTTTTTAAAAAGGCGTTCATATTGGAGAATAAAACAAAACTCAAGAGATGTACCCAAAACAGGAAGATGTTCAGAAATATTGAAAACAAAATACAAATGTTAATTGAGTAAAGGAATTAAGTCATAGAGGAATGCTTACAGCATGATCCCATTTATAAGAAATTCAAGGTAAATAACATACTCTCTCAGGAGACCTACATTGAGGAGTTAATTATAAAGAAAGGCAAGACCTTTGATCAAAAGGTCAGAACAGTAGGTATCTCTAAGAGAGAAGATGAGGGAACAGATTCTGAAGGAGGTGAGAGAACTCAAAAGGGCTGGCTTGTTCTGAATTTAGTGTGAAAAGATGTAATCATTTTGGAAGAAATTTTTTTTTCCTCTGCAGAAGAGTCTCTTTTCTAAATACAGACTTAGACTGTAATATGCTTGAAACATTAGTGCTTATAATATTTTGGCAAGATTCGGGTGCATGTGTGTGTGTGTGTGTGTGTTCTCATTAAGCTATTCCCACAAGAGATTAGGTGCAGAGACCTAAAGGAGTACAAACTAGATACAGAGATGGTATCTTCAACTCATGTTAATGTTGTAAGAACCGAGATTTGTCACTACTGAAACCAACCAGTATTGGACAATTAGTGTTCCATGTACATTATTCAAACCTAGAATAAGCCAGATTTTAAAAATCATACACTCAAATTTTTTTAAATATATTTTATGAGCTAAAGTTCAGCTCGTATCCCCGAGGATGAATTTAGTGCTACATTCAGGCTATTGAGCTATTGTCTAGCTAGCTGGAGCACCAATCTTTAATGTGGGCTAAATCATCAATAAAATAAATTAAAAAAGGTTTGATCATGTCACACAATTTCTTTCAGGACTGGTGAAGGGGATATTCTTGCTCCAGACAAAATAGACACAACTTTGAGTAAAAAATATACTTTTTCTTGCCTATGATGTCAAATATGTATGAATATGATTTTATATTATACTATGTATTATTCTCCTTCTTTGAACTTAAGATATTTACTATTTTTGTTAATACAAAATTGCCCCCACTAAATCAATGTGGAACATTTAAACTAGTTTGAAGACTAGCCAAAATTTTAGCTTGTCAGAAATTCTACATGGCTTCATGGGTTTTGGTAGGGGTGAAAGTTTTCCCCTTGAAAGGAATTATTATAAAATGCCCTCTGTCAATCATCCTGAGAAGAGTGAATTCCTGAGGGGGAAGAGAACCTCTAACAATAGGTGTTAGCCTGGAATGAGAAAAAAACTACCTCTTTTCTTCTCCTAATTGTTAATGAGTTAGCTTCTTGGGTACAGAGCTGGTTTCAGGTGCTTGGGGAGTGGTGAGCTGACATCTTCCACCTAACGGGTAGCCTGAGAAGGATGCCCAGAAGAGGAGCTCTGTGGGGGGCTGAGGATTGTGGATGATAATTGCAACTGAAGCTAGCTAGCATCTAGTTTTGTTTCCTTCCGGTTTTCCTCAAGACTTTAGTGGTCTTGTTAATATTATAACAATGTCTCAGCTCATGCTACATAGTGAACTATGGGAGGAGTATCTGCTCAAACTTGGGTAATGTGGTCTAGGAAGGAAGAGAGGAGCAGGAGGGAAACTTTGTCTCAAGATGGAAAGAAGTTACCTTCCAAAGAGAAGCAGAGGTCCTAGCTGATGTGGAAAAGAATGGAGCCACAATATGAGCCCAGACAATAAGACTTCAAATCCCCTTCTCTTAATCTCTATTCTCTACTGCTTCTACATTGGCAAAAGTTGGATTCCCTACAGTCAAATGGAATGTCAGATCCACTAAGAAGGTCTGATCAGTAGAGCAAAGTATAAGATTACATGTGTGTGAGAGAAAAATAGAAGAAAAATGGAGTCTCAGAGAAATTAAGTAACTGGCTCAAACTTGCAAGAATTTGAGGCCAGGCCCTTTGGACTCCAAAGTCCACCCTCTTAGTTGATTTTGATAAATTATATCTTTCTTTCTCTCTCACAGGGGTGTTGTAAAGATCAGACAAGTATAATTTTCCAAAGCACTTAAGTAACTATACAATGTGATGTGAATCTATGCTATATTATATTGCTACAGTATGCTGGGATTCACTGTAGAAAAAGAGGAGATATTTAAATCACAGTAGGTATAAATCAGTTGGAATATAATTAAATTTTCCCATTTCTTGCCTTCTTGAGGACAAGAACAATTTCAGCCCAAAACCATTCCCCCAAAGATCAGCAAACCCATTCAGGGTCCTATGCCTTTCCTGCTCTCTTGCCCCAAACCCCCCTGTCCCCCAAAGTCATATTCACATTACAGAGCCTATGTAAAAGTCACTTCCCCTGGAAACCCTTTCTTTCTTAATGAAAAAGATACATAGAAAGCAGGGAAAGGCCCAAAGCTAGGCCTCTTGCACCAAACAGTAAGCCAAGTTGTGAATTCTTGAAGGAAATTAAAAATGCTACTCCAGTGAACACATAAATGATAAGAAAGAGAAACAACCATATTGTTGATAGAGGTTAAGCATCCTAAATATAAAAATCTAAAATCCAAAATGTTCCAAAATCTGAAAATTTTTGAGCAACAACATGAGGCTCAAAGGAAATGGTCACCGGAGCATTGGAGATTTCAGATTTTCAATTTTGGGATGTTCAGTTGGGAAGTATAATGAACACATTCCAAAAATCTGAAAAGAAAATCAGAAATTTGAAATAATTCTGATTCCAAGTATTTCAAATGAGGCATACACCACCTGTATGGAGAAAAATTAGTGGCCTGGGTAGATCAGAGCAGCCACAACCTTCCCTTAAGCCAAAGCCTATTCCAGAGCAAGACCCTCATTCTCTTCAATTCAAAGAAGCAGCAAGTGCTGATGTACAAGCTGCAGCAAGTTATCCAGAAGATCTAGCTAAGACAATTAATGAAGGTGGCTATGCTAAACAATGGATGTTCAATGTAGATGAAACAACCTCCAATGGAAGAAGATACCACTCATGACTTTCATAGCTAAAGAGGAGAAGAAAATGCCTGCCTTCAAAACTTCAAAGGACAGGCTGACTCTCATGTTAAGGGCTAATGCAGCTGATGACTTGAAGGTGAAGCCAATGCTCATTTACCACTCTAAAAATCCTAGGGTCCTTAAGATTTATGCTACCTTTACTGTGGCTGGGCTCTCTACATGGAAAACAAAACCTGAGTGACAGCACATCTGTTTACAGCACAGTTTATTGAATATTTTAAGCCCACTGTTGAGATCTACTATTCAGAAAAAAAGGTTCCTTTCAAAATATTATTGCTCATTGACAATGCACTGATCACTTAAGAGCTCTGATGGACTTGTATAAGAGTAATGTTGTTTTTATGCCTGCTAACACAATGTCCATTCTGCTACCCATGTATTAAGGAGTAATTTCAAATTTTAAGTCTTGTTATTTAAGAAATACATTTCATAAGGATATAGCTGCCATAGATAGTCATTCCTCTAATGGATTTGGGCAAAGTAAATTGAAAACCTTCTGGAAAAGATTCACCATTCTAGATGCCATTAAGAACACTCATGATTCATGGAAGAGGTCAAAATATGAACATTTTTGGGAGTTTGGAAGAAGCTGATTCCAACCCTCATGGATGAGTTGGAGGGGCTCAAGACTTTACAGGAAGAAATAACTGCAGATGTGGGAGAAATATCAAAAGAACTAGAATTAGAAATGGCATCCAAAGATGCAATTGAATTGCTGAAATCTCATGATAAAAATTGAACAGATGAGGAGTTGCTTCTTACAGATGAACAAAGAAAATGATTTATTGATATTGAAACTAATTGTGTTGAAGATGCTGTGCACATTGTTTAAAGAAACAAAGGTTTTAGAATATTATTTAATCTTAGTTGAAAAAACAGTGACAGAGTTTGAGAGGATTGTCTTCAATTTTGAATGTAGTTCTACTATGAGTAAAATGCTCTCAAATAGCATTGCATGCTACAGAGAAATTGTTCATGAAAGGAAGAGTCTGCTAATGCAAACTTTATTACTATCTTATTTTAAGAAATTGCAGCAGCCACCCCAACATTCAGCAACCACCACTCTGATCAGTCAGCAGCCATCAACATTGATGCAAGAACTTCCAGCAGCTAAAAGATTATGATTTGCTGAAGGCTTAAATGATCATTAACACTTTTTAGTAATAAAGTATTTTAAAATTAGGGTATGTACTTTTTTTAGTCATAATGTTATTTTATACTTAATAGACTATAGTATAATGTAAACATAACTTTTATATCTACTGGGAAACCAAACACTTCATGTGATCCTTTGTTGAGATATTTGCTTTATTGCTGTGGTCTGGAACTGAATTTGAAATATCTCCAAGGGATGCCTGTAGTTCTCTGATGGCCATTTGTTTGGAAGAAATCATATGCTAATTGTCTAAATTTTAAAATGTATTAGTTAATATAGTAAGATGGAGATTGCCAAGCATTTGTTGAGTTTCTATTTTATTCAAGTTTCTAATTTCATTTTCTCTATGCCAACTATTATAAACCTTAGATTGACAAATGTATTTGCTTTTGTTGGGGAGGAGTAGAGTAAATTGTTAGCAAGTCAGAGGCTAGAATATGGGATAACAAGAAGAGAAAGGTAGATAGAGGTGGAAGAAATTCAATGCTCTGTGTGGGGGGTAGGCTGAAGCCAGAGTGAGGGTGCACTGATCAGGAGCAGGGCTCAGGACAGTGAAACGCAGCTGGTACCAGGCAGAGGGCTTGGCTGTGCAGTCAGTGAGAAAGTTTTCTCTCCTGCCTTGCATGTCACTACCAGTGATAAAGGGTATTACTGATGTTAAATACTCAGATGGATCTAGTCCAATCACCACCGAAGAATTTTACCAGAAGACAGATAATAGTTTATAAGATATTTAATAGTCTGGTAACATGATTTCTCAAGAAAAATACCATAAAAATAGTTGCTAACAGAAAAACCAAATATGTAGAATAATTCCAGGAATCATGGAAGCTGAATGAAAGATATAATTTAAGCCCCAAACTGAAAGACATCATTTATTAGACCTCATTCTTTGATCTGTAAACCCAAAATTCTGTATTCATTGAGATATTCCAGGAATATTTTAACCACAATTTCAAAATTGTTTTGTCAATATATTCTCCTGATAGTTCATAATAGCATTTTGTGGGAAGGAGCAAGATTTCTAATCATCTTTATTTTGTAGTTGTGGCAATACCAAGTGAAAAGGCACAGGGAGCTGGCCTTGGTCTCTAGGATACAATAGTTTCAGGTTGTATTTACTTTAATCATAGCTGCCCAATCTGAGAAGTTCATGTCAAACAGATGAGCACTTTTTTTCTAGGCAGTATGCTGACTTTTCCTAGTATCAGGATGAGGTCTGATGAATACACAGCATTGCAGAAAGACTCTGGAGAGCTTGTGATTAAAATAATTCTCGGAACTTCCTGTTGCCTGTGACAAAAAGAAAGATGGTGAGAATAGAAATCTATAAACATTTTTTAAAAAGAAAAAACATTCTAACTGTCCTTTAAGGCCATTCCAAACCACCTACTCCGTGGAGCCTTGCTGCATTCCCTCAATCATTGAATCATTGATAATCCTTCCTTTTTTTCTTTTCTTTTCTTTTTTTTACTCTCCATAACATTTAGGAGTTTTTTTTCCTTACCCAAACTCTCTCTTTCCTTTAAAATAGCATTTTGTTTTAATGGCCTTATGGTTACTTATTTACACATTTCCATTTCTTATATACTTATATACTATACTCATTCTAACCTCATAGAGCATATAAGCTTGCTGATGTAATTATTTCTCTCTGTGTGCCTTGTTGTGCTTTCTAGAATGTTCTTTACATAGGACCTCCAAATGTGTTTTGATTACATCATAGAATAAATGTTAAAGGTTTTATCTGTTAATCCTAAAACAATTCCCAACTATGTTAATTCATAGTAATCATTTTATTTTAAGGAGTTGAAAAGTTAAAATATTCTATAAATACTTTTATTAATTTATTTATTCATTCAGAAGTTTTTTTTTTTTTTTTTACCACACCACTTACTATTATGGTAGGCAGTGGGGATACAGCAGAGTATAAGAAATAAAAGGTGGGATTGTTTTGTTTGGTTTTTTTTTGTTTTTACTTTTCTTCGAGTAATTAGAAATTAGCCCTTACTAGTCCAGGACTGTTCTGAGAAGCAAACCTTTGTCTAATTCAAATTGATGAATCAATGTTTTAGTTTGTATACCCATTCATTAGATTGATGACTTGGAATGTTCTAGATAGAAACAAAATCTAATAGTATTTGAGACATTGTGAGGTGAAGATTTTCAGTAGTGAATGGATAACTTAACAATAGCATCATAAATGCTTTCTAGGCAGAAAAAACAAATCATGAAAGATAAAGGGGAAAATGATATATGCTACCTCACTCTATTCCTTCTTTTATTAAGAAAATAACAGATTTCTCAAAAGCTCCTCCCAGGAATATCCCAGGCAAATATCATGGACCCAGATGGATCCTGCAGCTACCTGGTGTTGCAAAAGTGTCTGAGGAGGTAATAAATTTTAATTGAGCATGT
The DNA here is from genome assembly GCA_008086735.1 of Cheirogaleus medius. NCBI lineage: Eukaryota > Metazoa > Chordata > Mammalia > Primates > Cheirogaleidae > Cheirogaleus > Cheirogaleus medius. The sequence continues at coordinate 29,649,542 of VBSM01000605.1, read as the reverse complement.
GATCATTCTGAACAAAATTGGTTTGCTTTTGTTTTGTTTTGTTTTGTTTTAAGGAAGAAAGGAGTATACTAGTTAGGGTAACACTAAAGTGCTAAAATAAAAAGCCTCAAACAGTAGTAGTTTAATAGCCTGGAGTTAAGTGGATACTCTGAGGCTGGTGGATGTCCCTGCCCTCTTCAACACATGGCCCCTGCTTCTAGACCTACAATAGCATTGCAGCCTCAACATTTCCTAAGCATCTGGAAAGGGAGAAGAGATCAGAGGAGCGTGCATGCAGTTATTTTTAGGATAAAACCCACAATGGTACCATTAATTTTATTTATAAATTATTGTCCATAACTTAGTCTTATGGCCATTTCTAACTCCAAGCAGGACTGGAAAATGGAGTGTTTAGCTGGGCATCAGTGTGTCTAGCTGAAACAATATTAATTTGGAAGAAAGATAAAATGAAAATGGGGAAGGGCAACAAGAATTTTACCAAAGACATCTCTTTTCCTCTTGTGCTCTGAGGTACCCTGCAGTTAGAACCTCTAGACGAAATCATTCAACAATCCAAAACATACTAATGTGTTGGCACCTAGCTTATGGTTCTCCATCTTATACAAATATAATACAAATATAATCAATGAAGAAAGGATACATCCATTCACTCTTTTATCTAATCATTAAATATTTTCTGAGCACAAAATTCCCAGCTGAGATCCAAAGAACTGAGATCCAAAGAGAAGAACATTGCAGAAAGATAAACAGAAACAGCACATGAGGATATGAATGGCCAAATAAGCTCAAACAAGGACAACGCTGGTTTGATGGGCTCTTATCACCTAGGACACCAACAAGAGAAAAGGTTGCAAGGTAGGTTGAAAACAAATGCCAGCCAATGGAGTTGGGGTTTATTTCTTTAAGAAATACAAAGCTATGAAAACTTTGCAAATAAGAGCAGCATTATCTGAAATGTGTTTTTGGAAGATTACCCTGGCCACAGTGCAAATACTTGCTGTTTGGTGGACATGAAGTTGAGTGGGGATTCATAGCATTGCAATAGTCCATGTGGGAGGGGATGAGGGACTATACTCAAGAGAAGAAAGCATATGTGGGTGACACAGATGTAGCAGGGACAGGACTTAGCAATTCTCTGTATGTGAAGAACCAGGAGAAGATGAAGCAAATAAGACTGGCTTATCTGTATGACTTGGGGTTTGGTAGTGACATTAGCTGGAAGGTGGAAACACAGAAAGAAGAACATGTATGTGGTGGGGGAATGGTGAATTCAGTCTCTAACTTAAGTTTAAGATCACATTTGGGAGATGGGTGAAGTAACTATGATATGGGACTAATAAAAATGAGCATTTTGTGCTATGCAACAGTTTGCGTGATGGATATTCTCATACAGTTCTGGGAACCTCTCCCAACTCAACATTTGGCTGCATGCATGGTAAGCCCTTGAGATTCGTTCAGGAAATTTTCTGTGCTTATAACTCTACTTTGAAAGCACACACCCAGGAAAAGACATAAATTATAATGCACTTTGTAGATTCAGGGCTATGCTATGCTGACAATAAGCCTGAAGAAGCCTGGAGCTCTCTAAGAACTTGCTCTAGGACACACCATATGAGGGCATAGAATCCATGGATGATACAGACCCAAGATCCACAAGTCATCAACAATTCCTTCATAAGAATTGAGACTCAGCCCTAAGACACAGGAACACATAATCTATACATAAATGTATACCACAATGGAAGACTAACATCATAGAGGATTTCTACTAAATCAAGTTCTATCTTTCTTCCTATGTTTTCATATACCATATCTGACTTAGAACTCCTGACATTCCCTGATCTATCTTCAATTTTTCCTATCCCTTTCCAACTTAGGCATTTGTCATTTCCCTTATGGCTGGACTCACATTTTAGCTCATCCTCGCTATGTCTGGTTGGTTGCATTTGGAAGGACCTTGCTGGACTTGACCTCCGGCTGTGCTCTCAAATTGTTCTCTTAAAAAGGGCACCCAGGGAGTGGTTCTGTCATCCCAGCAATGCTGCCTTTCCAATGCGCCTTTCCTGGCGCTTCGGTGCCAGCCACATTGGAAAAAAAGTAGCCATGTGTACTTGGATGCCTGCACACTTAAATTTTCAAGAGTTGTTAAAGTCTAAGTTTGGAACTAATTTTGTCAATGATGTATTAGAGTCATATCATATAGTTAGATTTCTTGCCAATAAGTCTATGGGATCTCCTCAGTTTATTTTATTCAACAAGTTTTATTATAAACATGGATACAGGAATGGTCTTGGACAATGAGATTACATTGATGAAAAGACACAGCAATTGCCCTCAAAGAGACCATAATCATAGGCCACAAGTAAAGTAGCTATATTAGTTATAATTGATTAAGAAGACTTAATAAATGAGAAAAGTCCAAACATGCTACTTTCACAAGCTTTGCTCTTGCTAATAAAACATGCACATACCACAGCAATGACTAAAAAAGCAATTTTTAAAGTTTGTTCAGGAACATCTTGGGATTGGGGGGGTTCTCCCAATATATTTCAGAAGGCCTTCAGGTCAACATCATTTCCCTAGTCAAGTTTTCTTTTTTCTTTCTTTTTTCTTTTTTTTTACTTTTCTCTCTTGTCCTATTACTGTCACATGCAGTTTTCCAGAAGCTACATGAGGTATGAAATTACAATCAATTGAATGCAGAAGTAGATATGAGACATTATCTGTTAAAGAGATTTTTCAAAAATGTTAAAAAGTATTGTTTTCACATAAAAGAAGAAGAGAGAATAAAATCATATTTCTTCCTAGCAATCTAGAAAAACTTCAAGGAGGAGGTGAAGATCAGATTCTTTAACCTTTGGAACATTACTAACTATGTACTTTAGTTTACATCTACTTCCTCAGGAGCAACAGTACAACATAAGAAGATTCTAAAATATGAAGTAGGAAACTAATGCATATTCCTTTAGTCAAAGAGCAAAGAGCAAAGAAGCAAAGAAGAGGTCAATGCTGACCCCCCAGGCAGGGCCCCACTGAGATGCTTTTTGATCTGAACAATACCTCTATTGTGATTAACACAATTGCTGCATATGTCCTTTTCTCAATTTATGGGCACAAGTCCCATGGAGTCAAAAGGACTTCAGTGTATGTGTTAAGGGAATATCATAGCCTGGACTATTAACATATATATTGATCAAAACCTACTTTTTACAAAGGGCTCTCTATATTTTTTAAATCTATATAAGCTTGCAATTTTATATTTCAAATAAAAAGTTTTATTGCACATACCTATAATAAGAAATGTTGCAAATTCTTTTGAAATGAGGTTGTATATTGACAGCATTCAGAGTATGCTGAATATATGCATTAACTCCAAATTTGTTCCCAAGAAATCAATAAACAGAAATTGCTGTTACATGAGACAGAAATTTCCCATGAAAGCCAGAATGATTTTAACATTTGAATAATAAATGTTTCTATTTAAATGACATTTTGCAGTTCAAATAGAGCTTTAAGTCTGCACAAAAACATGTACATACATATTCATAGCATCTATATTCACAATAGCCCAAAATAGGAAATAACCTAAATGTCCATTAACAGGTGAATGGATAAAATGTACACCCATACAATGAATGCTACTCAGCAATATAAAGAAGTGTATTGCTGTTATAACAAATGAATGAATTTCAAAATCATCATGCTGCATTAAAGAAGCCAGACAGAAATAGTACATGCAGTATGATTTCATTTATATAAAATTCTAGAAAACACAAACTATCTCTAGTGACAGAAAGTAGATTGGTGGTTTCAGGATGGTAAGGGGAGGAGGAGAAGCAAGAAGGGGGGTAAGCTGCAACGGCGTGTGAAAAATCTTTTGGAGTGATGAAAATATCCCATAATTTTACTGTGGCAATGGTTTCGCAGGTAAAAGATTTTGTTAGAAGTCATCGAACTGCTTTCTTGAAATGGATTCAGTTTATTGGGCATAAATTATACCTCAATAAAGTTGATTTTTAAAATGTAATTTTACACAAATAAACAATCCTGTAACATGGGGGAGGGGGTTGTGGTCTTATTTTGTGAATGGAGAAACTGCGGCTTGAGAGATGCAGTAGCGTGCCCATGGCTGGTGACTCTGAGAGCTGGAGGAGACAGTTGCAAAGGGTAGTGACTTTTACATTTTGTCACGTGATTTTTTCTTTCTGTTATCTTTGGCAAGTGCAATGTTCTGCACAAGCCCATTATGCAGAACAGGAAAGGCTGGGCCACTCTGATTGGAGCAGAGGTGGGGGTGCGTGTGCGTGGGAAGGAGCAGAAGGGAGGCAGAGATGCCGCCACAGGATCCTACATGGTCTGAACCCCTTAAGGTAATGGAAAATAACATGGATGCTGAACACAGGCTTCTACTCCGTTCCTTTCTAGCTGAAAGTGTATGTTTGGGCATGAGGTAAATGTATTCGCGGAATCAGTTACATAGAATTTCAGTGCTTATGCCATTTATTTAGTTTATATGTAGTTTATTTGTTATATTTTAACTTTCTGTTAATTTACTGCTTAACATAATGTAACAATATTTAAGTGCCTTTGGATACTCTCAAGAGTGATGGGGATGCAGATGGTTCTACTCAACAATGTGTCATGAAACCAATTACCTGGGTAATTTCGTGAAAGTTGGGCCCCTGGTGGTGTTCTATCAGCGACAGCAGGGAAATCACTAAGCAAAATCTTGCCTTATCTTTGAGTCCTTTCTCTTCCATATCTAGTCAGTCTCTGCAACAGATTCACCAACTGATTCTCACCTGAGTAGTTCAAGTTCTCTTTAGCTGCACAGACACCACCGTCATTCCCATCATTCAGAATAAGCAGTATCCTTCCGCTTTACGACAGCAAAGGCCCAGCTCATCCGCATCCAATCCACTCCCCACACCATAGCCAAAATAATCATTCCGAAAATGAAGTCAATTCCTGCCATTCTTCTGTATAAAATCCTTTTTGAGGCTCCCTATTCCCTTCAGGAAAATGTCCAAACTTTTTCTTAGGGTTTGCAAAATCCTAGTGAACTGGATTATACTTATCTCTCAGCAACATCTTTTACTACGTGCAACCTTACACTCTACTCTTCAGCGAGATGAAACTTTTTCAGTTCCTCAAATATATGACTTCTGGGCTTTCAGACATTCTACTACTTTCTCTCCCAAACACCATTCCTCCCTCCTCTTCCTCTGACCAAAACTCATCCATGCCTCACCTTAGCTGTCATTTTTTTTGGAAGCCTTCCTTTGTGTCCTACACTTTGGTCAGGTGCTCCTCCAGAAACTGAATTTTTGTCACGTGATATGCTTATCAGGGGATTATAATTAACTGTGCATGTTATCTCCTTCAGAATTATAGACTCTTCTACAGAAGCATGTCTTGCTTTTTCACCATTTTCTTTGCTGTATCTAGCATAGTGCCTGACACAGATCAAACACTCAATGAATATTTCTTGAATGAATTGACTTAATAAGCCATACAAAGGGCCGGAGTGGGTGGCCCTAGACTGCTAGATGGCACCAGATTAAGATCACATATTTGTTGCAGATGGGCCACACTGCTTTCTTCCAAAATGAAGTTAACAGAAAATCGAGTGTGGATTCATGACTCAACATCTCTTATGGCTAAATATTACATGGAATGAGTAAATTTAGTTCAAAGCCAAAAATTTTAATCCTTGCAAGAAGAATATACAGAAATACTATCTTTCCAAGATATTATTCTTTCCTGGACAAGACAGGTCTTCTAGAATTTTAACCTATAAAGCACTTCTACGACTAGGTTTAAGATTTGCTATTGGTAAAAAGACCCTGTCCAAGGAGACTAATGCAGCAAGGTTAAAGAGGGAAAATACTGGTAAGCTTTAAGCATGTTAGGATAATTGGGCCCAACATGTGTAAATTGCTTTCAGATGAAAGGCTCTAAGCAATTGTTAAATTATAAACATTGAAAAAAATTCTCTGCATTCAATCTAGAGAAGAAAAGGTTTCCATTTGTACAGCAAATTAGATTCAGGTATTTCTGTCGGTCAGCATTTTTTTCCCTTCTTCTTCTTAAGCAGGGGAAGCTCTTCTGGTGCTCACTGCATCTGATTCAGAGATGGAAGGGTGACTGCAGAAGACTTCGCCTTACACTTGTCCCACAGCAATTACATTGGAAGGGGTCCTAGACTTGCGGGGTGTGGGATGTGGGATAAATTTGGAGAAAGACCACAATATGTAAACAAAACTTGCCAGTTTTCCAAAATACCTAACCACAAGATTTCACATTTTGGCAGCTTAGAAAGAGTCAAATGTGCTTTATTCTGAGAACAAATTTTATTCTCAGCAGGGAGAATTATGAATCTCAGTTCAAGCAAGCAACTACCAATAACCAAAGTTAAAGGAATTGAAAAATATAGTCTATGTAGTACAACATAGCAAGCCCATGTTGTGAGACAATATTGATCAAGAAACTGACAACATCAGTGGAATCTTTGGGGTGTGAGTATGTTTGCACAACCCTTTAGGTTAAGAAATCCTATGGAACGAGAGTTATTTCTGAAGACAGATCATTAGCATTAAACTGCTTACTTTATGTTGACAAAATTTTCTAACTTGCAGCATCCTCAGTTGAATGACAAGGTTTGAATCTTGGATAATATGATTTTTAAGTTTGCAATGTCTCAAAAAGCTTGTATTTTATGTCATTGTTATATGTCTCATCATATTCCTTAAGACAATCAGAAGTCAACAAAATAGATAATGCATTTCAAAGCATTACTATAGTTTTCCAGAATTCAGTATTGTTGTTAGTCAGAGAAAACAACTGGTTCAAATACCAAATAGCTCTAAAGTTGTACGATATCCATGCCTGTGGGTCCTATTGGACACTCACATTTAAACACGGCCAAGGACACTGTCCATCTCTGCCTTTTGAAAGGAAATGGCCTACAGGATCTCTCCCTCAGCAGAGGCCTCCAGAGCTGTCTAACCACATCCACTCAGGTCCGCTGACTTAAGGGATGCTAGTGGCGCTGCTTTGATCAGTTTTCAGTCAGAGAAAAGGGTAAGTATGGACTAAATAGTTTACGGTACCTTTGCTAAAGTTTGAGGTTCAGAAGTAGGTCCTTGAGAAACTCCCTGAAACAAGCAAAGGGCAAGAGCAATTCCAGTTACTGTCTTAGAAGGCAGTTAGGAAAAATAGATAAGGATCAAGTTGCATAGATTTATTAAAATCCTCTAGTGATTCATTCACTGATTCTCCCATTCATTCAAGAAATATATGCTGAGTACCAACTATCAGCCCTTGTCTGGCATTAACTCCGTCTGGCATTGAGGATACAACAGTGAATGAGAATGAGACATTCTCTAACCTCGTGGAACCTCCTGCCTGGGAGGTATGTCATACAGGTGCATTTGTGTGTGTAAAGATAGAGAGACAGAGAGATATAAAACTCAGAATTCAAATGCCCCCCACCCCGCTTTTTGGCAGGAAACCCCAAAGAGTTGGAGAGGAAGGGGGGCCATTCTTTCCACCTTCCCATGCTAGAAGTTAATGGGAAACAATCATTCCTTTGCCATCTCCTAACAGCCAAGACCAGACATGTTCTCTCCAAGGAATTTGAGCTTTGAGAGTGTGTGACAATAGCTCAGAAGCAATTCAAAACTTCATTAACGTTCTCCCAACAGAGTTCTGAATCCAGCAGTCTCAGCGGTGAGGTTCTAAACAGATAGGAGCCCTGGCATGGTCTGGCTCTTCTTTCAGCAGCCTAGCCTCAGGCTTCCTGCCAATTTCCCTTCCTGATTTCTCCTCAGTCTCATCCATCTCTCTCCTGTACTTTTTAATACTTCAGTTCAACAAAGTCAATGTCTGATATTTGCCAGTAGTAGTGACTAGTACAAAGGGAGCCCTTAAACAAATTAGGGCAGACATTATTATTTCCAATCATTGTAAGTGCTATTAAGGAAAGGTATATTTGTCTTTTGAGTAGCAACCAAGAAGGTATTTGGGAAGCCTTAAACCCATGCCACAGATAAGCTAGAGGAAAATGTCCCCTAAAAGAGCAAGGGAATGCTAGAAGTTACTGCAGGAGAGAAAAACATGAAGCATCCCCAGGCCTGAGGCAAAAGAAAGAAAGGGGAGCATGGGAGTTCAACACAGGACTGGAAAAACCAACCACAGAAAGACCTACATAGGGTTATGGCATTCCTAACTATAGTAACCTTTGTTGCTCATAAACAAGAATTCCAGAAAAGCCTCTGAAAAGATGCATATTGCTGCCACAATCTCTATACCAAGTGCTGATAGCCTTGTGTCTCCTTCTTCCACACTAGGATGCCCCAGCGCACATCCCATCACTTCCCCTCTGGACCAGCATCCCAGGTTCTCATCTTCTACCTTTTGATCTCTCCTTCTCTTTGTCAGCCAGGGGATCGCTCTAAAATATGATGTGATCATGTCGATTCTCTTTCTTAAGTCCTGGAGGGCCACTGCATCATCCCATCACCTAAAGAAGTGCATGCATGCTTCTTAACAGACATGGAAGTCCTCTCTCATGTGGTCCTGCTGCCTTTCCAGGCTTCCCCCTGCCTCTCACCATCTACAATTTTGCCTTCTAGCAACATCAAACTGCTGGTGATTCTCCAAACATGCCAGGTGGTTCCGTGATTCTGTAATTTGCTCACATCCTGGGTCCTCTAGACCTGAAATACCCTTTCTCCCACCCGTCTACCTTCTCCCAACTAATTCCAATTAATCTTTAAAATGTGAGCTCAGATTTCATTTTTTCCTTCAAAAAATTTCCTGGAGCCCCTGGGTTGGGTGAAGAGTTTCTGTAGTAACATGTATATGTCTTTATCATAACAACATTTTGTTGACATTTTCTTTTGGCCTTACACTTACCCATTAAACTATTAGTTTCTAGAAAAAAGTCTGTGACTTATTTATTTGATATCTACACAACCTAACAAAGTTCCAGTCAAAAATCAGACTCTTAAATATCTTGAAGTCAATTATGTATATAATGTTCTCATTAACATCAGTTATTAAATCAATGTAACTGCTGGCTTTACTGAGGGACTTGACTTATATAATATGAATTCTTCATGTTTCTTCAAGAATTGTCTCTTCTAACTTCCTCTTTGATAAGTTCAATAATCAATATGATCTTCCTAAAAAAATTAAAGGACAGAATTGATGGAGAAAATAGCAAGACAAGAAAAAGAAATATGAGGGAGTAATGTTGCTGTAAAAAAAGATGAGTCACAGATGGAGACATTTGCAGAATGAAGAAGGAAAGAGTAGGAAATGAGGAGGCTTAATTATGGTGCATGATTCAACCACAGATTAGACTGCTGTATCTTCCTTCCAGTTTTCTTCTATTTAAGCTATATAAATCTGGCTTCCTGATGTAATCTATTTCTAGTAATGTATATTCGGCCCTGTCATGTAATTCCTGTCATGGGCCTCAGCAACCTGTGAAAGAGAAAAACCCAATTCCTGATGACGTTCAGGGCATGGGAGCCCCTGCCTTAATGCCCTGGGCTGCCCAGGAGGTAAGCATGGCAAAGGCCCTGGTAGAGGAGCATGTCTCAAGCCAGTCACAAGTCCTCATGAGTGTCAGCCTTTTCCCTCTCTGCATAAACTCCACTAATAGTCCTTTATCTTTAACTGAGAAAGAAGGAGTGAAAAGCTAAGAGCAGAGAATCTTGCTGCTAGATGGTCCTGGGTTAACCCCTTTCTATCACTTCCCACTTAGCATGACCTTGAATACATTGCTGACTTCTCCAAGCCCAGTTTCCTCAGGGAGTCTTCTTCCACTTGGGGAAAGGAAAGAGAAGAGCTCAGAGGACTTTGTTTTGCAATTTGGGTACCAGCCACAGTAAAACAAAGGCCCAAGAAGACTCCTGAAGCCCCTGAGTCTAGGCCTTTGTTTCTGGATGCCATCTTTGGACTCACCTTTGGTCAGAAGGAAACATGCTGCCTTGAAGGGAAGGACCTAGTTCTGGCAGAATTCACCACCTGCTGACAAAAGAGCCCCTGGGTTTTGAGTAAACATCAGAGGTAGCCAGACAATAGTCACCACTGGCTTTGGGTGAGCCTGGGGTGGCTGCAGATGTGACCTGGCACTGGTGGCCATGAGGGAGTACCCATGTCACTCCTCCCCCAACACTAGCAACCCTGCACAGAGAGTGAGAAAAGAGAGTGAGAGACTTTTCCTGGTAATCCAGGGAATTCTCTTGTATCTTACCCAGGCTCACCAAGGCAGTACCACCAAGAGCCTGCAAGAGTCACAGCATTACTGGGTGTGGGGCACCCCCAGTGCTGATATGGCTGCAGTGACCAAAGACTTAGACCACAGCACTCTATTCCCTTTGAGTATGTGGAAAGCCTTGTCAAGAAAGACAGGTTCAAACAAGCCTAAACTGTGAAGATTGAAATAAATACCTAACTCTTCAATGCCCAGACATCAATGAACATCCACAAGCATCAAGAACATCCAGGAAGAAATGTCCTCAAAAAATGAACTAAATAAGATACCAATTACTAATCCCAGAGTGATGGAGATAGGTGATCTTTCAGAAAAAGAATTCAAAATAGTCGTTCTAAAGAAGCTCAATGAACTTCAAGATAACACAGAGAAGGAATTCAGAAGTCTACCAGAGAAATTTAATAAAAAGATTGAAATAATTTTAAAAAGCAGAAATTCTAGAGCTTAGGAACTCAATTGACAAACTGAGAAATGTATCAAAGTCTCTCAACAGAAGAATTGACCAAGCAGAAGAGAGAATTAGTGAGCTTAAGGACAGGCTATCTGAAAACACACAGTCAGAAGAGAAAAAGGAATAAATAAGAATAAATCATGCCTACAAGATCTAGAAAATAGCCAAAAAAGAGCAAATCTAAGAGTTACTGGCCTTAAAGAGGAGGTAGAGAGAGAGATTGAGGTAGAAATTTTATTCAAAGAAATAATAACAGAGAACTTTCCAAACCTAGAGAAAGATATCAATATTCAGAAACAAGAAGGTAGCAGAACACAAAGCAGATTTAACCCAAACAAGGCTACCTCAGGGCATTTAATAATCAAGCCCCCAAAGGTCACAGGTAAAGAAAATATCTTAATGGAAGTAAGAAAAAAGAAAAAAATAACATGTACAGGAGCTCTTATACGTCTGGCAACAAATTTCTCAGTGGAAACCTTACAGGTCAGGAGATGGTAGCATGACATATTCAAAGTGCTGAAGGAAAAAAAAAACCCTTAACTCTAGAATATTATATCCTGCAAAAATATCCTTCAAACATGAAGGAGAAATAAAGACTTTCCCAGACAGACAAAAGCTGGAGGATTTCATCAACACCAGACCTGTCCTACAAGTAATGCTAAAAGGAGTTTTTTAATCTGAAAGAAAAGGTTGTTAATGAACAATAAGAAATCTTCTGAAGGTTCACAACTCACTGGTAACAGTAAGGACACAAATACAGCATACTCTATTGCAGTGTATAAAACCATTTATATCTTGAGTAGGAAGACCAAAAGACAAACCTATCAAAAATAACAAAAACAACTTTTTGAAAGATAGATAGTATAAAAAGATATGGATGGAAACAACAAAATGTTTAAAAGTGGGAGGGGATGGAGCTAAAAGGTAGAATTTCTGTTAGATTTCTTTTTGCTTGTTTGTTTATAAGCAGTGTTTTCATATGTTTAAAATAATTAGTTATAAAATGTTATCTGCAAGCTTCATGGTAACCTCAAATCAAAAAACTTACAACAGATACACAAAAATTAAAAAGCAAGAAATTAAAACACACTATCATAAAAAATCACTTTTAACAAAGGAAGACAGGAAGGAAGTAAAAAACAAAGAGAGGACCATATAAAAAACAAAACCAGAGATCAAATACAACATGGCAATAGGAAGTCCTTACCTATCAATAATAGCATTGAATGTGAATGGACTAAATTCTCCAATCAAAAGACATAGAGTGGCTGAATGGATAGAAAAAACAAGAGCCAACTATGTGTTGTCTGCAAGAAACACATTTCACCTATAAAAACACACTCAGACTGAAAATAAAGAGATAGAAAAAGATATTCTATGCAAATGGAAACCAAAAAAGAGCAGAAGTAGCTATACTTCTATCAGGTAAAATAGATTTCAAGACAAAACTGTAAAAAGAGACAAAGAAGGTCATTATATAATGATAAAGGGGTCAATTCAGCAAGAGGACATAACCATTCTAAATATACATGCACCCAACACTGGAGCACCCAGATATACAAAGCAAAATGTTATCAGAGCTAAAGAGAGAGATAATAAAAAGAAATAATAACTATCAGAGCAGAAATAAATAAAATTGAAATGAAAAAATACAAAAAATAAATGAAACAAAATGTTGGGTTCTTTTAAAGATAAACAAAACAGACACACCTTTAGCCAGACTAAAGAGAGAAAGAGAGAGAGAGAGAAGACTCAAATAAAAAAATCAGAGATGAAAAAAGAGACATTAGAACTGAACCTGCAGAAATTCAAAGGACCATTAGAGACTACTATGAGCAACTATATTCCAATAAATTGGAAAACTTGGAAGAAATGGTCAAATTTGTAGATCCATACAACTACCAAGATTGAACCAGGAAGAAACCCAAAACCTAAATAAGCCAGTAACAAGTATGAGATAGAAGCAGTAATAAAATAGTTCCCATCAAAGAAAAGTCCAGGACCTGATGGCTTCACTGCTGAATTCTTCCAAACATTCAAAGAGGAACTAATACCAATCCTACTTAAACTATTCCATAAAATTGAGGAGGAAGGGATACTCCTAAACTCATTCTATCAAGGCTTGTTTCACCCTGATAGTAAAACCAGGCAAAGACACATACACACACACACAAACACACAAAATAGGCCAATCTCTCTGATGAACATTGATACAAAAATCTTCAACAAAATACTAGCAAACCAAATTCAGCAACACATTAAAAAGATTATTCATTATGTTCAAGTGAGATTCATCCCAGGGATACAAGAATGGTTCAACATACACAAATCAATCAATGTGATACATCATGTCAATGGAATGAAGGACAGAAACCATACAATCATTTCAATTGATGCTGAAAAAGCATTTAATAAAATTCCACATCTCTTCATGGTAAAACATCTCAAAAAACTGGGTATAGAAGGAACTTATCTGAACATGATAAAAGCCTTATATGACATAACCACAGTGAGTCTCATACTGAATGGGGAAAAACTGAAAGCCTTTCCCTCTAAGATCTGGAATAAGACAAGGATGCCCACTTTCACCACCTTTATTCAACATATTACTGGAAATTCTAGCTAGGGCAATCAGGCAAAAGAAAGAAATAAAGAGCATCCAAACTGGAAAGGAATAAGAAAAATTATAGTTGTCTGTGGTCGATATAATCTTATATCTATCTAGAGGAACCTAAAGACTCCACCCAAAAACTATTAGAATTGATAAACAAATTCAGTAAAGTTGCAGAGTACAAAATCAACATACAAAAATCAGTAGTTTTTCTATATGCCAACAGTAAACAATTTGACAAAAAAAATTCAAGAAAGTAATCTCATTTACAATAGTTACAAATAAAATAAAATACCTAGGGGTAAGCTTAACCAAAGAAATGAAAGATATCTACAACAAAAACTATATAACATCGATGAAAGAAGTTGAAAAGCATACAAAAAAATGGAAAGATATTCCATGCTCATGAATCAGAGGAATCAATATTATTAAAATGCCCATACTACCCAAAGTGATCTACAGATTTAATGCGATCTCCATCAAAATACCAATGAAATTCCTCTCAGAAATAGAAAAAATAATTCTAAAATTTATGTGGAACCACAAAAGATCCAGAATAGCCAAAGGTTGCCCCCAAGTCATGACCTCTGTATGCATCCTGCTGTTGGTAGATGTCATAGAAATCTAGCAAATAGCCAACCAGCACACTAACTACCAAGAATGCCAGAGCAGGATTTATTAAAAACAAATTCTCGGGCCTGACAAAGTGGCTCATTCCTGTAATCCTATCACTTTGGGAGCCTGAGGTGGGAGGATTGCTGGAGGACAGGATTTCCAGACCAGCCTGAGCAACAAAGCAAGACCCTGTCTCTACAAAAAATTGAAAAATTAGCTGGATGCAATGAGGCATGCCTGTAGTCCTACCTATTTAGGGAGCTGAGGGAGCAGGATCACTTGAGCCCAGGAGTTTGAGGTTGCAATAAGTTATGATGATGCCACTGCACTCCAGTATGGGCAACAGAGCAAGAATCTGTTTCAAAAATATATATATATTCTCAAAAATAGCAATAGCAAATGTGCCATTGTCCCACAGCCTGTCACATCCTGGGGTAGTCCAGAGGGAATTCCAAAAATCTGGGTGCTAGTCTCCAGAAAAGGAACCTCAGACCTTGGAACTGAGTGGCTGGGAAATACCAGCCCCTCCGCTGGCACTATCAGTGGCTGAGATCCAATACCCACATAATGAGTGGAACCGTAACTCCAACCCTGACCCGGTAGCCAAGCACTCATGGTTAAGGAAACACTCATGCTTTCTGCACGTGATTTTTGCTTTCTCGATTATAAATACGGTGCTTATCAGATCCTACTTCTAGTGGATTATCAAATATGAGAATAACTGTGTAAAACGGTTAGAAGAATGAATAGTCTACAATCAGAAGATATACTTATTACCTCAATATTTAAAATATTGATTAATCTAATAAAGATGGGTTTATAAATGAAAACCATATAATAGATGTCTGTTTTCCACATTTACTTAATTCTTTATCCCATTCAGTAATTAGCAAGCTGAATGATGGTTGAGATTACAGTAATTTGGAAGACCCAGTTTTGGTTTGGGTTTTCAAGAGTTGCTTGGTGATAAGAATATTTTAACCCTGATTTTCTCATTAATCTTTCTAAATTGTTCAAATAATAGATATTGTTCCCACAGAATGTCTAACCAGACGCCCATTAATTCTCTGCCTACTCTTCAAGAAGAAACCATTCTTTAGCTGTCTTCAGAGAGTTCAGCAGTAGAAATAGCTATTCTTTTCTATGCAAGATGTTTGGCCCTTGAAAAAAATCTTTCCAAGGCAAAAGCAGAATCTTCGTGATATTATAGTAAAGACTAATTCTCTTGGTTTCTAATGCAATCCTCCAATAAAAGGAACCAGGGCTCATTGGAAAACTGATTCTAATGCTATGGCAGGAAATATACAAGGTAAGTCCAGAGCATCTTGTGGTACCAGAAAATAAGGAAGTGCTCAGAGAATAAAAGGATGAGGACATGGCGAAGAACACAGGAGCCAAATTGGAAGACCCCTCGATGGCCAAAGCAGTGACAATTAGAGTAACAAAATAAATAATACAATATTGGATGTCTAGCCCCAAATGTAAAATAAATATATGTCAGTTCTTATATATAATTGATTAAATCAGTAAATGGAAGAAGGGACACTTCTTCCTTACAGAAGAATTCCAGAGAATATATGTAGATACTCCCTCCTCCAGGAGATGGAGCTTAGTCACCCCCATCCCACCCTCTTGAGTATGAGTTGGACGTACTGAATCACTTAGCGAACAGAGCATGGAAAGGGAAAAACTAGTTTGGGCTGCTATGACAAGTTACCATAGCCCAGCTGGCTTAAAAAACAAACACTAATTTTACCAGTTCTGGAGGCTGGAAGTCTGAGATCATGGTGCTAGCATGGTCAGGTTCTGGTGAGGGCTCTCTTCCGGGTTACAGACTGCTTGTGGCAGAAAAAGGATTAGAGAGCTCTCCAGGGTCTCTTTTACAGAGACACTAATTCCATTCATGAAGCTTCCCCCCTCATGATGTAATGACTTCCCAAAGGCCCACCTTCTAAGAGCATCACATTGGGTGTTAGGATATCAATATATGAATTTGAGGGAGACACAAACATTCAGCTCACAACAGCCTCTAATAATAGTGTTATGAGAAGGGCACTTTACTTCCGTGACATTCTCCTCAAAACTCTAAACCCCAGTTTGACCATGACAAAATATCAGGCAAATCCACACTGAAGGATATGCTACAAAACACGCCCCCCACCAGTACTCCTCAAAAACTGTCAAAGTCATTAAAAACCAGAAATGTCTGAGAAACTATCAGAACCAAGAGGAGCCTAAGGAGACGTGACTAAATGTAATGTGGTATCTTGTATGAGTTACTGAAGCAGAAAAACGGACTTTAGGGAAAAACTAGTGAAATCAAATAAAGTGTGGAGTTCAGTTAATAGTAATGAACAAATATTGATTCCTTAGTTGTAACAAATGTACTATACTAACATAAGAGCTTAACAAAGGTGGAAACTGAATGAAGGGTATACAGGAACTCTTTGTACCAGTACCATATTTTCAACTTTTCTGTAGGTCTAAAACTATTATAAAATAATTTATTTACATTTTTTAAAAGTAAATGCTACTTGATAGTTTATATAAAGGTGTTTATAGTCACTTGACTGAGAGCAGACGCGAGCACAGCCCCTAAAACAA
The DNA here is from genome assembly GCA_008086735.1 of Cheirogaleus medius. NCBI lineage: Eukaryota > Metazoa > Chordata > Mammalia > Primates > Cheirogaleidae > Cheirogaleus > Cheirogaleus medius. The sequence continues at coordinate 29,632,973 of VBSM01000605.1, read as the reverse complement.
GGCTCGGTATATAGCAAGCAGTCAACAATCTCTATTGAATAAATTTAATAACTATAAAATATTTATATATGATATAAGTTATTTATTTGCAATTAAAAAGAGTTTTAAAAATCTTTAAATGTTAAGGTTATAGGAGAAATTACTCAAAGGAGGAAAAAAAAAACAATGTTTTCATTTACTAAAAGTTTCCAAAAGATATTCAAACCAGGGATAATTTAAGGAAAGTTACTGAGGAGGTGGCATATGCAATCAGTTAGCAAGCTGCCCAGCCAAACGGAACATTGCTGTAAGGGAAAATGGAGAGGATCTGATTAAAAGTAGGTATGTTTTCTTTTGTGAACTTGAAAAATTGATACCATTTCCTCCTTTGCCTCTTGTTTGTTGTGGTGAGCTCTACTCTTCTTGCTTTCTCTTGTTTTCTTTTCTTTATATATGTATTTTTTTCTTGTGCTCTTTCTCACATTTCATTTTTCTTCTTACTACTCTGATTATCTTCTGTTTTTTTCTTTTCATTTTTTATGATCTGGTAGCCTCACGCTGAAGGTTGATTCACTTTCATGTGAATTACTCAGCCTCTTGTCTTCTGTTCTCAGGCACCTGACTGGGGCCTTCCCGTTGCTTATTAGCATTTTCTCTAGGGACATTTGCATGCATTTGTGAGCTACTTTGTGATTCACTCTTCGTATGTTGTCTGTATCTGAAAACAGATGCAGCTCATTGGGCTTGTTAATTCACAAATCTGGAAAATATTGTAGACTTCAGTGGCAGAACTTATTTTCTGTGAGTAAAGTGATATAACTTGTCCTCATTTAAAATATATGAGAGCGGAATTATGTAGGAAAAAAATTATCCTGCCAAACATTTTTATCCTTTTCTTTGGAATGCATTTTTTAAGCCTTCATCAGTTTTCATATCATGTTATTGCCCAAGGAATCAGAAATCTTGGTTTCTGCTCTCCTACCTGGGGGACTCTAGGCAAGTCATATAATCCTTTAAGTCCATGTGTGGCTGGTCATAAAGTGGAAATAATCTACAATAACTTACATGACCAGAAAGACAGTCCATCCGTATGATGGCCAGATGGCCCTTCCAGATATAAAATCTATGATTCCAAGTTTGCATCATCAGTATTTCAGGGAAACTTCTATGCATACTTCACTTTGCAAATCCACGAAGAAAAATAAAAATATAAGATATAATCTTTGCCTTCCAGGAATTTTCCATTTCGTTTGGTATGTAAGACACTCACTTAACATAGCTAAAAACATTGTGATGAAGTATATGCTTGAATGTATGAGTCATATAGATAGCAAGAGCTATGAGATTTGGAAAGGTTAAAGATCACTGAGGGCTGAATTGGTTTCTGAGGTTCTTCTGGTTGGGAAACCAACATGAGAAAAAGCAAAAATAATGTAAGCTTTGATCTCAGGTAGAATTTGATTCAGATACTGGCTCTGTCACATAGTGGCTGTGTGACCTTGGACCAATTACACTTCCCTTACCTTGATGGACATAATGATAAAGTCCTACTTTGTAGGATTTTCACAAGGATTAATTAAGAAATACTGTGATAGACTGAGAGATTGGTTAACAGAAGAACTGATAAACATGCTCTCTTATTGGAAGGGGAGGATGAAAGGAGAAGTCAAAGATACACTGAAGTAGTAGTGTAGATGCTTCTGATGAAAAAGGTGAATCTTAGAGAGGCATTCACTTAATAGGAAAGGAGAAGAGTTTGGTCTTAAACATGTTGAGTTTTAGGAGACAATGGTCATCCCAATATGGGTTTACCTTGAAGAAAGCCAGAAAGATAATTCTAGGCTTAGGATGAGGAAGTGAAATATTCACTTAATTTGAAATGAAACAAATATACTTAATAATATTCTCACTTATAAACCAAAAACTCAATCTATCATGTATCTCTGACTCTATTTACAAATTTTTCTATTTTCATAATATCTTCTCTCTCTTCTTCTCCCTTCCTTTCTTCTTACTGATAGGATTTAAGACATGTTACCCCAAAATAGGGCACTTCGACATTTGAGAAAACCCCAGAAGCAGGAAGGTCACTTTCACCTTCCCACATTCATCTCCCCTGAAGCAGGTCATAAGAACCTCATTTGAGATGGGTCCTTCCTAACCCAAGGAAAGAGCATTCTTACTTCTGAAGACAAAGGGATGCAAAAAAGAATCTGAACAAAAGGGACTTGCTAGGTTTCCAAGCAATTTATCACCTTTAGATCATACTTTTTTTATTCTACCATATTTCTCCATGACTATCTACGTTTTTTTTTTAAATCAAACCTAGTATGAAAATACAAAGGTATCCATTTCTTTAGGTCTTTATTTCCTTATTAAGGCCTCCGTGTCAAATAAAACTTAGATTAAATAAATTTGTATGCTTTTCTTTTATTAATCTGTCTTTTGTTGTAGAAATCTCAGCCATGAACCTAGAATGGGTGAGAAAAAGACATTTCTAAACCCCCGCACTTCTCTCCTTCTTTCCTAAAGAAAGAATATAAAACTCATGAGGGTAAAGACACCTGTCTTACTCCACTGAATCCTTAGCATATAGCGTATTATCGTGCACATGGTAAGCACTCAGTAAATTCCTCTGAAAAAAGAAAGAAATGATTTGTTTATTTTTTGATCATCAATTTTGTGACAGACATTTTTACTAAATGTTGGGAATGTCAGCAGGCAGAGAGTATGAGCCACAAGGTCCCAGCTCTCCTGGAGCTTACATACAGTGTAAGCAAGGAGACAAGCATGTCTCAGGTGAGTGCAAAGTTGGCAGCTGGTGTGAAAGAGGAACATGGTCCTGTGAAGACACAGGGAGCCCTACTCTGTGAGATGAGGTGGAAGGACTGAGAACACTTCAGACAGAGAAGTAACCGAAGCAAAGGCCCTGCCTTGGGACACAGAATTGCATATTCCAGAAACTGAAACAAAGTCAATGAAACTGGAGAGAGCAGGAGGAGTGTGACTTGAAAGGGCTGAAGAACTAACTAATCAGGGGACAGGTGGAGTGCCTCAGGGAATATGTCACTAATTTTGTACCTTTTCTTAGGGACACAGAGAAGCCACTGCATTTTTATTTATTTTTTATTTATTTATTTTTGAGAGTCTTGCTCTGTTGCCTGGCTAGAGTGCCATGGTGTCAGCCTAGCTCACAGCAACCTCAAACTCCTGGGCTCAAACAATCCTCCTGCCTCAGCCTCCCAAGTAGCTAGGATCACAGGCATGAGCCACCACGACCGGCTAATTTTTTCTGTTTGTAGTAGAGAGGGGGTCTCACTCTTGCTCAGGCTGGTCTCAAACTTCTGACCTCAGGTGATCCTCCCACGTTGGTCTCCCAGAGTGCTAGGATTACAGCTGTGAGTCACCACACCCAGCCCCACTGAATTGTTTTTAAAGGTAGAGTAGACTCTGGAGCCAGACTGTCCATGTTCATGTATCTGTCACTACATGTTAACAGTGGGACCTGGAGCAAATCACTTAACCTGTCTCTCAGTGTCTTTATATGTAAAATGAGGATAATAATATTAATTACTGTGCAAAGTTCTAAGAATTAAATTAGTGAGAACATATAAAGAGCTCAGAAGAGTTCCTGGTGTATCTTAGCACTATATAAAAGTTGACATATATGTATATATACATACAAATACACACACATATATACACATATGTATATAAATTTCTTACACATATGATTGGGATATGATTTTTATTTTTAAAGACAACTACCACAACTGTGGGGAGGATTGGATTGGAGGCAGGCCCGAGGGCATGCAAAGCTAGCCAAGCATCTAATGGAGTGGTCCAGGGAAAGGATGCGGCTGACTGCTAGACTGGGGTGGGTACTCAGGGATGGGGAGAAATAGACGGAAGACTTACTTAGTGTAAAACACAAAGGAATGTGTGATTGGATTGGTATGTTGCAGGGAAAGGGGAAATCATAGGGAAACATCAAAACAAAGGTGACTTTCAAGTTTCTCTTTGAGCCACTGCATGGTTGGTGGTGCCATTCTGTTGAGAGAGTGAGAAGAAAAGCAGGAATTGTGGGAGAAGTCATGAATTCAGTTGGCAATGGAGATATAGATATAATATAGATATTGTTAGTTATACAGCTATAGATATATTAATAGATAGCTATTGGAGCTTAGGAGAGATGCTAAGGGTGGAGATATAATCTGAGGACCATTAGGCATATTCAATATCCTAGGAACTTGTCTACAGTCATACCACCCTGAATGTGCCTGATCTCATCAATATCCTAGGAACTGCAACCATGAAAGTGGATAAGTTCATGTAAGTAAAAAGTGAAGTATGAGAAGGAAAGAGAGACTTCTCCCTTGGGGACTCCAACTACAAATGGTCCAAGAGAGAAAGAAGGGTCTGACCTGGTAGTTGATGACAGTATGTAAACCTTGACCTCACCTATTCAGGATTACCTAAAGAAAATAGTGAAAGAATCCACTGGTCACCCATCATGTGCAAAAGTTAGGAGGCCATCTCTTTGTTATCACAAAAAAACAGTACAGCTTTATTCAGGTAGCCAAAAGCAAACTGCTGATGGGAACTTGCAATCGAAGTGAGACTAATGCCCCGGGTGTATTAGCTACACACCATCTGAGTTTGCTAATAACAGACATTTGTTCTCCCAGTTTCACATACAGAATCCTGGATACAAGTAAAAACCTGTTGTTGCTCATTGAAACCTGGATAACACTTAGCCCCAATCACGTAATTTTCAACCCAATTCATGGATTTACTTTTTCCTCTTGTAAGAACAAATTTTCAATTTCATGATTTCTGTCAATGGAAAAAAACATGATTTGAAAGGTAAACTCATTTTCTCTATTATAACATCTAGTAGTCAAAAATAAGTGTAACGTATAATTGAAGACCATACATTGATAATGCTGCCATTTTTAGCATGTTGGATATCAAATGATAATCGAATTCTTTATGCATTCTTTTCTTCATTCAGCCAATGTTTATAATGTTGTATGGAGGATATGAAGATAAATTATACCAAAGTCCTGGCCTGTAGGAGTTTACTAAGTCAATTTAAAGACGTAGGCACATAAGTAAGACACTATGATTCAATAATTTAAAATGCTAATATATATAGGAACAGGGAGCCTTATCTAAGGCTGGAAGGTACTGATTCTGCTTGAGGCTCTCTGCCTTGACTTCCCAGAGCCAGATCTTTAAATCTGAGTAGACAAAAGGGCAGGGAAGAACATTCCAGAAATAGGAAACAGAAATGCAAAGTCCTAGAGAAGAATAGAGGGTGTAGCATATTCAGGCAACAAGAGAAAGTTTGTTGCAGTTAGAGTTCAATGTGAGAGAGAAAGACAAAAAAAAGCCGAAGGATATGGGCCAATTTGTAAACGGCTTCATAGACTAAGTTTAAAAAGTTGGGGCTTTTCTTTTTTAGAATGGTTGGCAGCCAGAGTGATGTGACCCAATTTGTCTTCAGGGTTATAACTTGATCAGCATTTGGGAGGATAATTTGCAAGAGAAGAGGTTTCCTAACTAGGTGCTTATTAACTAGAGGAACTAGTTAGGAAATCTATAATAATCCCTTTAAGGGCTGATATGGCTTTTTCTAAGGCCATGCTACTGGGGATAGAGAAGAAGTATTTTTTTCCAGGAAAAGTAGGATTTTATGCCCAGGTAGATAATGGGCAGGTGGCAAAGATGAGGAGTTAAGGATAACTAGGAAATTCAGGGAGCTTTAGGGCCCCACTACACAAATTTGGTACCCTCGTGGTGATGATGCAGACGTTTGGCCACATCATACTTGGCCTTCAGCTCTATCCTGTCTCTAACACCAGATTTCAACCTTAGCGAAAGTATTACATTTTGTACAGTCGTGTGCAGCTTAATAACAGGTATGTGTTCTGAAAAATGTGTCCTCAGGCAACATCAGAGAGTGTACTTACACAACCCCAGATGGGATAGCCTACTACACACCTAGGCTATATGGTATGGCCTATTGCTACTAGGCTACATACCTGTACAGCATGTTACCATATACTGGATACTGTAGGCAATTGTAACACAGTGATGAGTATTTGTAAATCTAAACATATCTAAACATACAAAAAATTCAAATATAAGATTATAATCTTATGGGACCTCTGTTATATACGCAGTCATTGACTTAAAAGTGCTTATGAACTGGCACATGACTGCACTTGCTCACGTCAACTCACTGCTGCTCCAGCATGCCTGTGAACCACTGCCTAACCTCTGCACCTGGACAAGGCACTTCTAACTTTGGAGGTAGAGATGCCATTGAGAGTAATAGAGAGTACAGGAGAAGGATTTGGGAGGCAAGGTATGGTGAGGAGAAGTGAAGGAGACGCTCTCAGTTTTAGCTATGTCCTCTCTCTAAAGTCAAGCACACTGATAACGTACCGGTTCAAAGGGAAATGGGGCTGGCTTGCCAGTTACTCTATAGATAAATGTGATCATAGGCCTCTGAGTCTACTAATGACAAACCCCAGTCATACCTCAATGCTTATTAGTAATTTATGTATTTCAGTCTCAGACTTTTAAAAAAGTCCAAAGTGTATGCTTGGATGACAAGTGCAAAATCAATTTTGGTCATGTAATTTATGTTACTACTAAGATATAAGACTAAGCAAAATAGTCACAGAACCATTTTTTTTGTTACATTGTTATTTGTACAATAAAGTGATAACTCTTTTTTTTTATTCTCATTCCCACCCCTCCTTGTCCAAGAAGCTCTGATATTTACAATCTTACAATCTATAATTGGCTCCATGAACAAATTTCGATGACCCCTATATGTTTTTTATGATCCTCTCCCTTAACTAACTACTTGACCTTTTGAGTTGTTTCCTAGAAATGATGGATTTTCTGCAAGACAAAGGAATTGGAAGGCCCCAGGCCAGGACTCACCATCCTCCTCAACCTGCCCCAAGGAATGTGGCCCCTTTTAAAAAAGCCCCATGATCTCCATTAGTTGGAGAGACAGATTTGAGGCAGCTTCTCTGGACAAGATGTCTGTTGTATTAAAAATTTCTTTCTTCCTTGGCAATCCTCATTGCCTCAACAATTAGATCTTTGTGCGTTTGGCAACTGAACCTAGACCAAAACCTCCTTATAGAATACACAACAAATCTATTACCTTTTAGTGTTTTAGCAATCTATCTTAAAACAAAATAATAATTTCTTACACTATTTAATTTGGATAGTGAAGCTGAGAATTCACAGTGGGTTGAGTAGAAGAGAAGAGACACTTCACAATGTAATTATTTCCTTTATGTGCACAAAACAATGATTTCATTTTCCTACTACTGAAGCACATTTCCTTTCCCGATGGAGAAATGATAGTAAAACATTACTTTCCCTCATCCAACTTACCCTTTAGTATTATTTTATTCAATCATCATACTAACCCTATGATAGATGGAATGATGCTATCATCCCCATTTAACATAAGAAGGACCAAGAATTTTATCTACAAGTAAGTAAATGACTGGTGAAAAATTGGAACCAACACAAATACTTAAACTTAAGATAGTCCACAGTCATGATGATCCACTTTTGGAATACTACATAGCCATTAAAGAGTAGTCCATATAAATATATTTGTGACTAATGTATATATTAATATGGAAAAGTGTTTTCAATATATTACTGAGTAAAAGGGCAGATTATAAAAGTATAATGTCCAGTATGCTCTATTTTAAAAATATCTAGGGGCCAGGCACTGTTGTTGTTCATGCCTGTAATCCTAGCACTCTGGGAGGCTGAGGCAGGAGGATCACTTGAGGCCAAGAGTTTGAGATAAAAATATCTAGTTATGTATGGATATTTGTGGCTAGAAATAAATATCTGCAAAGGAGTATTGGGAAATGAGACAATACAACAAATTGATTAAGAGCATGAGTTTGCAGTGAAAAAAATTGAATTGTAATTTCCAGATTTACTACATATTCATTGACTATATATTTTGAACTTATTACTTGTCAATCTAAGCCTATGTTCTATGCTATAAAATAGAGATAAAAGTAGTATCCCCATATGACAGGCTGCTACTGTGAAGATCAGGTGAGATAATGCACTTAAAACCCTAGTTTTTGGCACATAGCAGTTATTCAATAAACTTTGCAATGTTAACATGTATCCTTGGGTCATTGGTTATGGATGATTTTGACATCCTTACCCTTCTGTGCATTTTCTTTTCCCTTAAAATGATTTTAAAACTTTTATTTGATCTTATTTTGACTTTGAAGAACACAACTAGTATGAGTATGTATCTCTTGGCTCTGAGTACAGTTTTGTTTCCATATCATTGTGTATCATTCAACTACAAATGTGACTCATGCTCTGGGCAGTGATTAAGAGCTTGGGCTTTGGAAATAGCCTGCCTGGGTTTTAATGATGGCTCCACTATTCTATCTGTGCAACCTTGAGCATGTTACTTAACCCCTGTAAGCCTCAGTTTGCTCATCTTTAAAATGGGTATAATAGTAGCTCTATCATACAATAATTATGAGAATTAAATGAGGTAAGGTATATTAAGTGCTCAGCTGAGTGTTTGGCATATAGTACATACTCACTCAAGGTTACTCTTACTTATCTGAGTCCATGGATGAACCATGAGAATCTGTGAGCCTTCTGAATCTCTAGGCAGTATTTTATGTGCATATGATTACATTTTTATATGTGCATATTCGGAAGTCAAGAGTCAGGATTCAATGATTTCTCAAAATGCTCCATGTACCCAGAAAAAGGCTAAAACCCATCACTCTAAAAAATGATAAGCATAGAGCAATGGACATAATTTTTTCTTCCTTTTGGGATATTCAAATGTCACTACATTAGATAGTGTGTAAAAACACAGACTCCTGTGGAAATTTAATTGAAAACAAATACAAAAAAAATAAAATTCATTATTTAATCTTTGCATCATCCCAGTTACTTGTAGGCTGGGGGCAGATGTGTCTGTACAAACTTGCACACCTCCTTGCAGGGCTGGTAATTTCCTGTTCCTGGTGGCCTGGTTACCTTTAATCATGGAGTTTCCTTTGGCAGCAATGGCTACAGCATGCACAGAGATCTTAAAGGTTTCCAGAACCCCTGCCTGGGGAAATTTTATATAATTTCAAATATTATATAATTCAGGATTTAAATAGCTTACATTATGATTCTAAAAGATGTTTAAGTCTGCCATGTCTGAATTTGAGTGTTGTGACATTTTAGCCATGTGTACAAAAAACAAATTTAAAAACTGTGGCTTATATAGCTTTTTGTCTATGAACTAGATGCTTCCTCATGTTTTGCTGCTGCTAAGTTAGTCTTGGTTTTTACAAGGATTCACTTAAAAACAGAGATTAAGGGGCATTCCAGATACTTAGGTAACCTGGACATAATTCAATATATGTATGCGGGAACTTTTACTTTTTGGGGGATAAAGCCCAAACTCTGTAACATTTATTAGAAAACCCCTCCACTTTATAGCTCACCACTACACCACATGCAGACCATCACTGCACCACCTCCCTCCAAGCCCCCAACTCTGAGATTCTCCCATATTCTCCATGCTCTTTCTTGCTTCTGGATTGTATACTATATTCCCTCTGCCTAGAGCTTTTCATCCCTCTGTCCCTCTCCACCTTTCAACACAAAGCAATGAATCCTATTCATTCACAGACCTCCATTTTGATGCCACTTTCTTGGGGATGTCTTCCTCATCCCAAGCATGTCTTCTCTTATCTGGATCCACACTAGCCTGTAAATAGTGATGGCAGAGTCTGTGTTCAGGCCACAGTTGTATCTTCACCTATTATAGCACTTCACATCGTTTAGGCATACAAGGAATAGTTATTGCAAGAGTGATTTTGTATTATTTGTTCTTCATTGGTTCTTTGGCTGTATAATAAACATTTCTTGTGGTATTAGAAAGAAAGAGAGAGAAAAAAGGAAGGAAGGATGGAAGGAAAGGAAGGAAGGAAGGAAGGAAAGAAGGGAGGGAGGGACAGATAGAAAGAACAAAGGAAGAGGAAAAAAGAAAGAAGGAAGGAAAGAAGGAAAGAAAGGAAGGGAAGAGAAGAGAAGAGAAGAGAAGAGAAGAGAAGAGAAGAGAAGAGAAGAGAAGAGAAGAGAAGAGAAGAGGTTTGTTATGTATGACATTGTTTTGCCAGCAGGATAATCCATTTTTTGAGATATTAGGCATGAATACCATTAAATTGCACTGCATTATTTCAATGGAAGAATTAAGTATTGTTAATTCATCTTTGTTTCTCATATGTAGAATCATAATTCTATAACTAGCTATATTGGTTATATCGAATACAATAGACTCTGAAAATAAAAATGGTCAGATAAATTATGTGGGAAAATTTTATATTTTTTTAATATATATATCTCAAGTATTATATAAGGTCTTTAAAGAACAGATTGATATTTCTTCTCCATTGAGAAGTGTTTTGAAGAGTCTGTACTGTACATAAATGTGTTAGTATATATAATTTTTTACAGCTGTCTCATATTTGAAAGTGAGGCCATTTCCATTCAGAATTAGACATCTATTCAAGACAGACAACTATTTTTAGTAGTAACAGATTTTGGAGTTATTCTAAAGCACTATTAATGCATTATTGATGCATGACTTGTGAGAAACTATACAAGATTGTTGAAAACGTCAAATATCCATTTCCAAGTATAGGCTTTCACAGAACATAGCCCCACTTTTATTACTGATGACATTCACATTCATCATTGAAGCTTTTCAGGAGGTGTCTTTTGAGAAGATCTATGAGGCTTGGCAGTGTACTCCTTCATTAGAGGTTTAAAAATGGAGCGCTTAATAAGTCAGATAATACAGTTCTAGAACTAGGGACAGGTTTTAGGCAAAATTGTGGAGATGTGTAAATTGGCTTTGATGCTCAGGGCCTCTCATGCTGCTCCAGTCCTGCCCCTGGGACCACCTGCCCTGGCCATGCTAATCCCCTCTCCATGGCTGTCCCCTCGCATCAAGGCTGATGCCCAAAGGAGCTGCCACTGCTTTCTCCTAGCCCTGACCTCTACAGTAAATTGTGCCAGCCACACTAAATGAGTGTCTGAGAGGGTCCCACTCTCATGAGTTCCTGCCACCACAGGAAAGCACAGACAGACTGTGGGGTTGAGATAGAAGCTGGCCTGACTTACGGGCATCTTTCTAGATCTGGCACCTCAGATTTGTTCTCTGAGGTGCTTTTTCCTACTTCTTCAGTCCTGTATTTTTCTCTGAGTTCCTTGATGTTCCCTTGGACTTCCAGCCATCAGTATTTTTGTCTGTTTCTTGTCTACCTGTCTCCCTTGACTCTGACGATACTAGATATGGTCATTTGCCCCTTCTGTGTGTTTCTCCCTTTTCCTGTCCCAAAGCCTTAATCAGACATTCAGACTTTACCTCTCAATCCTTGACTATCAGTATTTGGGCCCTGTCTTGGTCTTGACAACTTCCATTTCTATCCTTTTTTCCTTATTATTAACACGATTAGGGTTGATTCCTTGCCCTATAATCCACACAGTTTACATTAGGACAGTTAATTCTATGACCTGGTTTTTCTAATATTTTCATGTGACAATGTTTCAGTGCTAACCTCCAATATGAGATTGTGTATATTTTGAGGAACTAAATAGTGTTTTGCTATTAAAAGAAAAAATAGTGATTGGTGTTTTCGGTTTCTACTCTACAAGTAGGGATGAAAAGTCTTTGCTAGAAAGGCAGTGTGGCTCAGAGGCAGGACAAAAACAATCCTAATTCCACTGGGTCAGAGCAGATCTTCAACTTATGGAAATGTGACTGACATTGTTTCATTTTTCCCATGTCCCAGCTAGAGTTTTCAAATGACAATTTATACATTACTGGCTATGGTCACAGTTGTAACACTTTTGCCCTCCTCATTTTTAGCTTGTTTTGTTTTATATCTATAAAATTTCACAAGTTGAAGGTTGCTAATATCTCTAGAGGTATCTAGAGATATTTCTGTGTTGAAACCCCATTTCTATTAGCCAAGCAAAGAGGAAACTGAAGGTCTTTTTTTCTTGTTTTAGACATAGTTCTAACAAGTTTGGCTCTCCGAATCCTCTGCTCACAACACTAAGAAGTAACACGTAAGAAGTGGAAATAGTATAAGAAATATGCACGTTGAAATTTGGCAGCAGACAACTAAGATGGCCTCCCTTAAGGGAAGGGATGCAGGGGAAAAAAAGCAGTTTATATAAAGACAGAAAATCAATTCCATCTCTCAAAGGACAATGAGGGCATGGAAGCATTGCAAGACAATTCAATAACCACGATGAAATTAGCTTCATACTGTTTTTGAGGAGAGAGACAAATTTGACATATATTTGAGACTGTTACCAGCCTCTCTCCTCCCAAGTTCTTTCTTCACCTTAAAACCACAGTCCTATGTCTAAGACACAAATGTCATCTGGTCCTTTCCCTGATTAAAACCGTTCCACAGGAGAAAGGCATTGGCAGGGTCTAAACCTCAAAAGGCTTGGAGACCAGTGATATGGTTAGGTGAAGTGGTTAAATTTCCCCTCCCTGTATCTCACACTGCTGGTGGGCTCCCAAGGTGCTGGAGAGATCTGCCAACACCAGCCCAGAGATGGCCACCACCAGTAAGCAGTGAGCCCCTTGTGGACAGGGCACTAGGCTTCCAGTTCCCTCGGGGCACATCCCAGCCCATAGACCCGAGCTGATTGGCAGCCACCATATTGCTTTATTCTCCCCTTCCCCTTCCCTACCAGCAGCTGTCCAGAGAGACAATTTAGTCACCACCCGAAGGCATCCACAGGGAATGGGGCCTTTGCTTTTGAGGCCCTGCAGCAGACTGAAGGGTACTCAGACTGTGAGCTCTCTACCCGCCATTCCTCCCTGGTGCTTCTTGTCTGGTGACTCCAGCAGAGTGCGGCAAACCCCAAGACAGAAAGACATTGATCCAGAGGACATAAACAGGTGGAAAACCATGCCATGCTCATGGGTTAGCAGAATCAATATTGTTAAAATGTTTATACTACTCAAAGTGAGATATGATTCAATGCAATACCTATTAAAATGCCAACATCATTTTTCACAGATCTAGAAAAAATAATTCTATGCTTTGTATGGAACCAGAAAAGACCTTGTATGACAAAAGCAACCTTAAGCAAAAAGATCAAATTGGGAGGCATCAATTTATCAGACTTCAAGCTATACTACAAGGCTATAGTAACTAAAACAGTATTACACTGGCACAAGAACAGAGACAAAGACCAATGGAACAGAACTGAGAACCCAGGTATAAAACCATCCTCATATAGCCATCTAATGTTTCACAAAACAGACAAAAACATACACTAGGAAAAAGAATCCTTATTCAATAAATGGTGCTGGAAAAATTGGATAGCCACATGTAGAAGATTGAAACAGGATCTGCACCCCACACCTCTCACAAAAATCAACTCACAGTGGATAACAGACTTAACCCTAAGGCATGAAACTATAAGAATTCTGAAAGAAAATGTTAGAAAAACTTACAGACGTTGGCCTAGGCAAAGAATTTATGAAGAAGACCTCAAAAGCAATCACAGCCACAACAAAAATAAATAAATGGGACCTGATCAAATTAAAAAGCTTCTGCACAGCCAAGGAAACTATCACGAGAGCAAACAGAGAATGGGAGAAAATATTCGCATGGTGCACATCTGATAAAGTGCTGATAACTAGAATCTATTTAGAACTCAGGAAAATCAGTAAGAAAAAAATCAAACAACCCCATTAAAAAGTGGGCAAAGGACATGAACAGAAACTTTTCAAAAGAAGACAAATCACCAAGAAACATGAAAAAATACTCAACATCTCTAATCATTAGGGAAATGCAAATCAAAACCTCAATGAGGTATCACTTAACTCCAGTGAGAATGGCTTTTCTCAAAAAGTCCCAAAACGAAAAATGTTGGCATGGGTGTGGAGAGATATAAACACTCCTACACTGCTGGTGGGACTGCAAAGTAGTACAACCTCTGTGGAAAGTAATATGGAGCTATCTCAAAGAGCTACCAGTAGAACTACCATTTGATCCAGCAATACCGTTACTGGGCATCTACCCAAAGGAAAAAAGACATTCTATAAAAGAGACATCTGCACTAGAATGTTTTTAGCAGCACAATTCACAATTGCAAAGATGTGGAAACAACCCAAGTGCCCATCAATACATGAGTGGATTAAGAAAATGTGGTATATGTATACCACGGAGTTCTACTCAGTCAGAATAAACAATGGTGATCTAGTACCTTTTGTATTATCCTGGATAGAGCTGGAGCCCATTCTACTAAGTGAAGTATCACAAGAATGGAAAAACAAGTACCACATGTACTCACCATCAAATTACTATTAACTGATCAACACTTAAGTGCACATACAGTAGTAACATTCATCGGGTGTCAGGCAAGTGGGAGGAGGGAGGAGAGGATGGGTATACACACACCTAATGAGTGCAGTGCATACCGTTTGTGGGATGGACATGCTTGAAGCTCTGACTACGGTGGGGCAAAGGCAATATATGTAACCTAAACATTTGTACCCCTGTAATATGCTAAAATATAAAAATAAAAATAAGAAAACAAAACAAACAAAAAAAACCTTCCACAGTTCCCTCCCCTTTGCCTACGGGACTACAATCTATACTTCTAGCCTGATGTACAATGCTCTTCACAGTTAGACTATAAATTATATTTCTTATCTAGGCTCCTACTACTTTTCCACAAAGCATAGCCTCCTTTGTTTCAGGTTTAAAATATAGAGAAGGCCCTAGAAATTTTATAATGATGACCATGCTTGCATCCATAGACTGTTGGCAGTGTTCCAAGTATGAGACTAAGAATTTTTTGAACGCTCATTTATGTAATATAAAAAAGATAAATATTTATTGATTGTTTAATGCATGAAGAAACTGGAGCTCAAGTTGAGGTTAAGGTTAACTGACACGTGCAAGATTTTACAGCTAGTAAGCAGCTAAGGTCGACAAGCCCAGCCAGCCTGATTCCTAGCAGGTGGTGGCCTCAAGCCTTTGCCTGAGAACCCCATGGACACCTGCATTCATCCTCCCACAAAAGGATGGCCCCACCTTGCCATTCACCTATGCCAGGATTTAAAAAAAAAAAGTTCAATAGGCGAGCTTAAGATGATTTCTACACACTGCTTAGTAAAATTTAAAATTCAAAGAGGGCATTGGCTAAATGTGTAACAAAGTGTATTGTCTTTTTGATGGAATAGACAGAAAACAGAGGTCCTGATCCACTTTGGGTAATTAAAGAGTCTGTGACACATCTTGAAAGTGAAGAGGTATGAATTCCAGTGCCCTGGCCAAATTCCAAACCACATAATTATACCTTCTACTTTCTACCTAAAAATTTCCCTCCAAGTTTCAGCTGAAAAATAAATTCTTCACTTCCCCTTGTAAATGTTACCATTGTGGCTTATAAGACATCCTTATGCTTCTTTAAGCAGACACTTCCTATGAAGAATCAAGTTTCCTGTGCAAGGTGGCCCAGAATAAAAGGTATGGTAAGCATGGCCAACTTACTTTTAGGAAGAAAGTATATAAGTATATATGCATGGATAGATCAATAGGTAGACGGATAGATAAATATTAGAAATATACTAAGATCAAGGTAATAGAAAATAATAAATATTAGAATTATTTGAATTATTGTATGAATGGTTATGAATTATTGCAAAATGGTGTTCTATCTCCCAGCGATATTTGTCAACATGATGAAATAAAAGGGATATTTTTAACTTTAATTTAATGAAATAAAGATCAAAGGTTATTTTAAAGTGTTTTTCTGAACTGAATTATGCTTTGGCTTTCAAGTATAATTGAAATTTGTCTAAATTAATTATATTAGAAATGTTGAACAAACAATAATTAAATTGGATGTCTATTAAAACTGATAGCATACTTTTTATCACTCTGTAAACATTAAGTAGAAATTCTTGCTAAATATTCGTAAAGTACAGAAACAGAAAAAAGGGAAATCAGTTTTGATCATACTTTCATTTGAATGGGACCACTAATCAAATTTATTAAAATTACTTTATGAAATTAGTGAACTGCTGACATTTATTGAATAATGTCCTCAGCACTATGCCAAGTGTTTTACATGCATCATACTGAAAAGAGCACTGTGAGCTTCCCCGAACTGCCAAAATGGGGAAAGGGGCCTAGAGCACCCCCATTTATTCTTGAGGAAGAAGACTCAAGTAATTCTAACATTATTTTTGAACTAAATGTTAAACACATTGTATAAAGGAATGCATTCAAATTTTAAATTAATTTTTGGAGAAAATACAACATTTCAAGGGAATTTTGCACTGGTAATGAGGGTTAGTAAATTGAGAAGAGAAACAGATGCTCAAAATAACCACAAGTTGAATGATCCATTTTTGAATAACAATTACTTTAATACCATAAAGCCACATCTCATTCCAGGTCAAGAAATGTCTCCATTTTTTCATTTTTTTTTAATCTGAAATTTGAAAGTGTTCTAATACACATTTAAAAGAGTTATCCTCTCAACCAAAGCAAGACTCCTAGTCAGTAATATAGCAATAACTTAGTCTCTATAAAGCAGAGTAAATGGATATACTAGGAATTAAATTTCTAATCTAACAATTATTATGCCTATGCTTACACAATAAACCATGCAAAAAGATCTATAGGGGTTTGGGTACAGAATGTATGTTGTTCATATTTAATCCAGTTTGGATGTACATGCCTGTCTATACACTCAAACACACCTCTTTTTTTCAAAGAAGTAAAAACTGTATCATGAATTTTCTATTTGTAAGTTAAAACTTTGTTTTTTTTAAATCAGTCTTTTAAGATTTCTTCATTCTGTTTCTTTTTTTCACATAATTCTCTTTATGCGATGTACCTTGTTAATTGTTGTTTTCTTCTTAAGTAAATTACAGCTTTGTGAAATGGTGGATGCTACTCACAAAATGCTGTCAAACTGTGAATTGCAGAAGAAGCCTTTGATGGAGATAATAAAGATCAAATAACATTGCCTTTCTTTTTCCAGGCTGCGTTTCTCTCCAAGGTTTAGTTTCAATCAATACCATTATTGCTACCCATGCATTTTTGTCATTCCAACAGAAAATAAAATTCTTCTTTGTCTTTCTAACTTGTCAGCCATTAGAATATTTTTTCTAAACTTATTCTTTTTAATGGAAAGATATTAATTTTATAACTTTTAACTTTGCCCAACAGAGTCTTTGTTCTTGGGTGTATGTATGGTGGGTTGTACAACTATTTTGCAGTTTTTGATCTATGTATATCTTCTGTTCTTCCCTAGTTTATAAATTTGTAAAGAAATTTTTCTGGGTAATTACTCCTTCCATTGGCTAAGACATCAGGTGTCCATATGAAAATCAAGGTTATAACAAATTTGTTTACAATGTTCCTTTGTATGTTTTTTGGTTCTTTGCCTCCATTTTAACCTCTGTCTCTTCACGTCTCTCCACCACCAGTGGGGTTTGTCTGACAATAAAAGGATGCCACAATTCAGCCCCAAATGGAATCATACTTTGAATGTCTTTTCCTGTTTCAAGATCAGCCTGAAACAGCTCAGGTTGGCTCACACTAAAGGCAATCAAAGGCAAGCACAAAACTGATACAACTTTAGCATATTTTTCCCCCAAGGTTAAGATATTCTCCATCATTTATAAGTCATACCAACAAGGTTATGTCTAATTTTAATCAAAGCCACATCATGCCCCTATTCCACCCCCCTCACTCAATGTCAAGGCCATTCGTGGGGTCTTAATGTGATTTCTATTTTACCTTTTGAACCTTCATTCTTTTCCTTTGGGGGAAATATCTGTGATTCATCCTAATCAATTTTGCTCTAATACTGATGTTCACATTCAGAAACAAGATCTTTCTTCCTTCCATAGATTCTTCATAATTGGCATCGGCTATGAATTTATGGTCGTAAGCCTAATTTCTCTTAGGACTCACTCTAGAAAAACAGTTGCCTCTCTTCCTGAGAGGTACCCTGGCTATCCCCACCAGGGGTGTCCCCGTTCTTTAGTCCTGGCCCTGAAGAGAAAAATGACCTTTTCAGTGAATCATGTACACTATTGACCACAAGTACAAGGCCACTGTTAGCTTTGTTCATTTACTAGTCCCTTCAAATGTTGGTTCGATCTGTATTTTCCTTTCCCCAGTCCTTTTTCTTTCTTCTGGGACAAGCCATATGCTACAGTGTTTTTGTCACTCACATCCTGGCTTCATTTATTCCAATCAATTTATTCTAATCAGTTAGGTTTGCTTTTGTTTGCCTGAGAAATATTATGGGTTTTGATTCTTTATCTAGTCTTTGATAGCCAAAGACATCTAATCTATGATGGTACTGTTGACATACCTCATTCTAATCTACTTGTTTTCCCCTTATATCTGCTCTGATTTTCCTTACATTTATTCCAATGTCTATGTACTTTAGCTATAACCTATATGGACTGCCTGATCCATGCATGGCTTTATATGCTGGAACTTTTATGCAAAGAAATCTGAAATTGGACAAAATATTTTACATGTTAGCAAATTAGAAGGAACACTAATCTGAAGTCAGCAATGCCAGAGCAATAACTTAGAAGCTGCATGGTATTTTGCAAATTAATTAGTGTCTCTACAGTTTAGTTTATTCATGACTTGGGCATGCCAGCCCTACAATTTTCATGGTCTTGCTGTGAGGATCCATTGAGACAAATTTTTTAAAAGTACCTTAAAATCTAAAAAAAAAAAAGTACTACACAAGTATAAAATATTATTGAATAATCTAACTAGTCCATATAGAGCTGTGAGTATCTTGATACTCACTGGCATGTATTTAACAGAGTGTCTTCCCAGTTCTGCACTATCCCAGGAAACAAAGTTACACATGCTGCTTTTGGCTGTACTCTGTAAATGGAGTATGGTCTGGAAGAAGACGTGAGAGGTTGTGCAGTTATATTATTACTGAGCCTTTGGTCATATCAATTTTGAACTTCTATTAGTTTCTCTACTTAATGGCTTCTGTCTTTTTTCTATAAGTGGAATTTGCTCTAGTCAGGGTTCTTTTGGTTATAAGAAATAAAGACTCCAATAAAGTGACCAACTGTCCCAGTTGGCTGAGAACAGAGATGTTTCCTGGCACAGAACTTTCAGTGTTAAAACTGGATGGTCCCAGGCAAATTGGGATGATGGGTCACCCGACTCTGTCAGGGAGTTTATTGAAAGAATATACTAACATAGAACACAGAGAACACTTAATACAGCCTCAAAGGAACACCACCAGTCAGTTTTATGGCCCAGTTTCCCAATCCTCTCTGTGTCTTTCTTTCATGGTGCCTTCCTTTCCATATATCAACTCCATTCATCTCTGTCCACCAGCTAGCTTCTCTTGCTTAATCTTTGTTTCTGTTCCTGCACAACTTCATGATGACAGTCTATCTTGAAAGCCAAAATATAGACCTTGATTCCAGGCAAGCCATGAACAAGGTGTTCTTAGATCTGAATTGACCATGGCCAGAGGTAGACAGGGAAGTGAGGTCATGTTTGACCAAACACTGGGAATGTAGCCAGTAGAGCCTGTGGGTTTGGACATTTCTCTTGGATGGGGGTGTGAGTAGGGCAGGTTTTTCAATCTGTACGTGACACACCATTCTCACTACGACTCTCTCCTTCCTCTATCAGTTCAAGTTTATTCTCAGATGCAAGTTCATGTACAAGTGTGAAATGTAAGCAAAAGACTTCTCATTCTGTAGTCAAATGATCTTAACTTTTCACAACATAGCCTGTTCTTCCAGTAAACCAGTTCAAATCATCTGCAGCCATCCAGTTCCAGATTTCATGATTTGCTCTTAGAGGCTTTCAAACTGCCCTGTTAGAGTAGAAACATAACATCACAGTCCGTCCTAAGTTTTCCTAATTCATTCATAAGACTTACATCTTCACTGAAAGAGTGATTATCATCTGACTTATTTGTATATCTTAACATTCTGATTTTATCAAGTACCAAGACTTTATTTCCAGATACTTAAAAAAAAAAATGCAACATGGCTTTCAACAGTTCAGCCTAAAACCTTACTTTCCGCAAATTATCTATGTAACATTCGTAACATAAATATTTAAGGATAAATGGTAAAAAAAAAAAAAAAAAAAAAAAAAAAAAAAAAAAACCATAATTGAAACTTCTGATTTGGTAGCCTCTTCTGTATTTGAACTATGAAATGAAACCAGATAACAATTTCTTTTTCTGCTAAAGAACTCTCTCTTTTTCTATCTTTCATTGCGTAATGTGATTCCTGACCCGTTTCTGCCTCTCATCCCAGGGTTTTAATTTGCTCTTATTGTTATTTGGATTGATACAGTAGAATCAAATTTTAGGAAATACTATTTTAGTAGAGGTGTATTTCCATTACATATAGAAGACTATTCAGAAAAATAAAAGCATTCTCCATAATTATAATTGATATATTTTATCTTTTATCTTTATAAAAATCAGTAACACCTGCCTTCCAAAGAAATCTTTTGGGTAAATTTTAAATTTCCATTCATCAAAAAATCCACTTCTATAGAATAAGCTGGGTCCTCATGCAATTAGTATAAATGATAACTTACTAGACATCTGCTGCTATTCTAAAATTGCCATCAAAATCTTCATAAAACTTATGAGGTATACTCTGGCATACAGTTAGAATTTATTAAACTAAAAGGGCTGAGGTGACTCATTGTTTCACAGAAAATACCCTCTCAAATTTTTTTTATGATCAGTTTGATACATTCAACCTTCAGATGTACTCATCATCAATTGCTCAAAAGAGGATATAAAGACTTTTCATTTATTAGGTGAATATAAACATTTATCTATAAGTTTGTGATGCAGTTTTGTAAGCTCAAATCCACAATCCAAGGGCAGTTTAAAAAATTAAAAACTTCCCTGTCATATTGATTTTAACATACTTCTATTTTATTCAGTTAAAATTTGGTTCAGCTTTATAATTAATATGTGTATGTTTCTCATATTTTTCTCTTCTTCCCTGTCCCTACAATTTTCCTGGTAAAGGCCTTCATCACTCTAAACTAAATCATTTCCCTCCTACATAGCAAAATCCTCTACCATCTCTTCCCTCCACAATCCACAGAGTATATTCTGCCTTATTGATTTTCTTAAAACCTTGCTTTTAATATATAACTTCACTACCAATGGCCTCTGACTTTATGCCAAAAAAATAAAATCATCTTGAAATGGCAGAATTATGAAATTTTAAACATCTTGGATCAGAAGGAATCTTAGAAATATTTACTCTATCCTCTCAAAACATTCTTAGTACATGATTTCTTTATCCATTCCAGAAATATTTATTGTATGCATACTGTATTTCAAACATGGATGTAGGCCCCAAAGATAATAATGGTAGTTAAGAGAATAGATTATTGTTTCTCTCTTAGAATTTACATTCTAAGTGAGAGATAGAGAGAAAAATAAAACAAAGAAAATGAAATGGTGATGGTCCTTGGACGGTCAGGGAAGATGCATTCATTTCTTAGGGCTTAACAAATTACCATACGCGGTGGCTTGAAACAGCATAAAATTATTCTCTCACGGTTTTGGAATCCAGAAGTCTAAAATCAAGGTGTAAGCACGCTTGTGCTTTCTCTAAAGTTTCTAGGGGAGAATCCTTTCTTGCCTCTTCCAGTTACTGGTGGCTTTAAGGGATTTCTTGATTTGTGGCTGCATAACTCCAGGGTCTGCTTCAGTCTTCACCTCCCTCTTCCTCTTTTCTCTGGTTCTCTTCTCTGTGTGTCTCTTATAAGGACAGGTTTCACTGGGTTTAAGTCCCACTTGGGTAATCTAGGGTCATCTTAAGATTCTATATTTGAAAAGACTCCTTTTCTGAATAAAGTCATGTTCACAGGTTCCAAGGTTGAGGACACAGACCCATCTGTTTGGGGATCACCATTCAACCCACTACAGAAAGGTACCTTAAAGAAATGGCTCTTTACAGTCACACCTTGCATAGATTTATATCTTTGCATCTGTGTGTATAAATATATGCAAACGCATACATACATATAAGCATATATGTATGTAAGATATGATCTAAGTATGTGTCAGTATATGAAGAGTTTACAACCTTACTACAAGAGTAGGAAATAGCTGTAAAGGTTTCCTAATGACTAGAAAGCATGCGCATAAACAAACTCGGGGAAACTCACCATGCAAATTATGTGTTCTCTTACGTGCTCCCACAACTGCTATGCACTTTTGCCCAACTTAACCATCCAAAAGCTAGTTGAAAATTCTATTCTGTGTAGCTCTTACAGTGCCAGGATGTTAACCCCCCACCCGTTTTTTTCTCTCCCTAGGTGAGGAGCAGCCAACCTCAGGTCAGTACCATTGACTTAAAGCTGAGTCTAAAATTAAGTTAACTGATTAAGCAGTCCCAGTTATCTGATTTGTCCTGGGACCCTTCAATTTTCCTTACTTCTCAGCAACCACAGGAAAGGGTTGTTTCTAGGATGGGCAAACTGATAACACAAAAATGCACAAAAAGCTATGAAGTACCAAGTGTAGAATACTTTGATATAGAAACAAATAGCCCTGTGTCATTTAGATATCCCAGAGTCATCACTGAAGGGTGGCAATTGCAATTGTCAGACCTGCTTTGTCTCTCTGGAACACCATGTGGTATTTGGGCTTTGGGCCAAAACACCTGGGTTTACATCTATCTTTTTTTATTTAGTCATGTATGACTTTATGAAATTTGTTTAAATTCTCTGAATCTGTAAAATTTTAACAAATGTCACCTCATAGGAAAATGGCAAAGTGATTTGAAGTATTAATACATTTGTATTGATTTTTCTTAATTACCTTCAATATTAAAATCAACTTTTTTAAGTTCTCAGAGAATCTGAGTTCACTGACAATAGTTTTAAGAACATTGGCTAAAAATAAAAACTGTGGAGAATGATCTAGGGAAAATTGTTGGATCATAAAAGAAAATTAAAATCCCCCAATGGGGAGGAAGAGATGGGAAGAAATGTACGTGACTTTCAGAGGAGGAAAAATGCAAACCTTGAGAAGAGAAAACCTAAAAGGTGCTTTATTGAGGTGGTTGCTCTAGAGTGAATTGGGCCACTTGAAAAATAATACATTGAGAAGTGATAAAATATAACCATAGAAAGCTGTGGAAGGTTGTCTGCTTTGGATTCAAAGAATATTTGTTGACAAAAGTAACTTAGCATTGGTCTGTATGGAAATGAAAAGTAAACTAGCAACAAAAAGAAAAAGTAATATCAAAGGTCAGCTTAGAAAATGGCAAAATGTGGACTTCTCTAAATTGATCATGTTTTTGACATCGTCAATCTATTTTCATAAGTTGAGATGTATACTTTGCACTTACATCACGTATCTCTGATGTGTACCACAAGAGTTTCTCCACTATATAGACCAGTTGTGAGTTTTTCACTGGCGAATTTTGTCACCTATAAAAACACCATTGTCCAAAGGTACTGCAGAAAAAATAAAGAGGAAAAGTAACAACAAATTAAAAGTGATTATAGAGGAGACATTGCTCTGATCCTTCCAAGATCCTACCAAGAAATCAACCAAACCACCACAGAACCTAACTTGGGAGTCTTCTCTTTGTGAGACTATCCAAAGGAAGAGTGGCAGAGGCACTTATCCACAGGAATGAAAATAAGGAAATTATTTGGATAGGGCAACACATGTTTGGCTCCCAGATCTTTCATTGATCCATTGCTCTGCTATCTAGTGCAGGACCATTAGGTAAATTCAAAGCTAAAGGAGAAATAGTATTGTGTGTTTTAAAATGTATGCCCTAGCTTTAAATTCACTTCTTTGTGGTGGAACCAGTCTTGTTTCAGAAACTTCAGTAATTTGAATAGGGCCAGATAAAGTATCAAGGGAAACAATGATCACAGAGGAAGTAGGATGAAACAGATTGTGGCCCACAGACATACAGATATATGGTTTATTTTTAAATATCATTAGCAAATTCAGGATGCATATATATATATATATATATATAAATTGTGAGTCAGCTGATGTTGTTTCAGTTGATACTCTCCTAACTATTAAAGAAAAATGTAAATAATAAAATTAATTGTCTATTCATTGGCCCAACAACAAATAAACTGTACAAAATGCCCATAGAATATCAGCCCAATTGTACCAGTGCCTGGGTTATGCCTTTGGTACCAGGGGCTGCAATCTTCATACTCTCAAGGCCGCAGCTGCTTAAAATGCCTTTGTTCCATTCAGTGTAAACTTGCATGCCTTCTGCAGAATGGTTTCTGAGAACCTGACTGGTTTCTTCTTCCTTTCTTGAGGCCACCTTTTTGAATGAAACATAGAATAAAGACAGCATCCATCTCTCCCTGGGGTGTTATTCAGTATCCTGATTTATGCTCTCACCTGAGCTCTTACCCTGATGCTGCATCCCAGCGTAACAACTTATTTCTGTCATTTCTATTAAACATTATTTAACTGATTTTGTGGATAGAACATGAGATATGGAGTATAATAGCCCATAGTATAGTATAATAATGTCTAACTGGACTAGAATCCCATCTCTATTTCTGACTAGCCAAGTGGCTTGGATTAAATCATTTCCCATTCTCTCAGTTCAAGAAGACTTTTGATATGTGGGCTCTATTGTTTTTATTCCAAAGATCCTCTCTTAGTGATTGTTTCCTTCGTGTGTGGCAAGAA
The DNA here is from genome assembly GCA_008086735.1 of Cheirogaleus medius. Classification (NCBI taxonomy): domain Eukaryota; kingdom Metazoa; phylum Chordata; class Mammalia; order Primates; family Cheirogaleidae; genus Cheirogaleus; species Cheirogaleus medius. The sequence goes on along the minus strand of VBSM01000605.1, from coordinate 29,608,169 downwards.
CATTGCTATCAATGCAGTAAATTAGAAAGAAGATGAACATTGTCTCTGAGGGGAAATCATGAGTTAAGGTTTGGACATGCTGGGCTTAAATCAATATGAATGTGACAGCCAAGTTAGCTCATTTGTGCCTTCTCGCATACCTGAGGCTTCATGAAGACCCAAAGCTGAATACCCCTGGAATGTTGTATACATTACCTGAGCTCGCTCGATGCAGAGCGCTTTGAAACTTTGCATGACTCTCTGCTTTCTCTAAGGCTAACATCCAAATATGGCATGAAATTTAAAGCTATCCATGTGCCCTGCCTCCACTCTCCAGGTGTGATGATGTTCTTGTGTGTACAGGGTTTGATATGGACTCTGCCTTGCTAGAGGTTACAGTGTAAAGCAGATAATACTCATCTGAGTACACATGCACAGACTGGAGATGAAAAGCCCTTAGGAATTGAGGAAAGCAAACCAGGGGGGTCACTCAATCCTTACTTGTGAAGGGGAGAGAAATCTTTCATATTATCCCCTTAAAACAATGATCTATATAGTTATGTATTCAACATATCTGGAGAAGACTCCTCTATGCGTTATGTATGTAGCTCATTGCTTATAGTCCTTCCAGGTGCAATGTTTTCCTGGTGTCTCATTTAAATCTCCTGCTATAATATAAGCGTCTTCCATGCTGTACTTAGTGAAATGAGAAATCTGTTTAAATAACATCCCTTGATATATATATGTTTACATTATTTGTAGCAGCCTTTTTTCAATCTTCTCTTTCATGGGTAAAATTCTACAATCCTATTACTTTTGACTTTGTTAGTAATTTAATATTTTTAATACTTTTTAGTGGAACTATTTCTTTTATCTGAATCTAAAAGTCAAACTCATAGAAACAGAGAATACAAGGGTGGTTACTAAGGGGGGAAATGGGGAGATCTTGGTCAAAAGAGTACGAAATTACAGTTATAAGATAAATAAGCCTTGGAGACAATGTATAGGATGGTGACTATATTTAATAATAATGTATATAATACTTAAAATTCCCTGAGAGTAGATCTTAAGCATTTTCACTATACATACAAAAAAGGTAACTATATGAGGTATGGGATATGTTAATTAGCTTGATTGTAGGAATCATTTTGCAGTGTATACATATATCAAAACATGTTGCACACCTTGAATATATATGATTTTTGTCAATTATATTTTAATAAAGCTGGAAGAAAAAGCCAAGTTCTATTTTATTAAAAACAAATTTCACCTATTGTAGGAAAAAAAAGATATGAAACATGTCTTTGTTTAAATAATAAAATGGCCACATTCTATTATACAAAACAATATTTTGAGGAAGATTCATGATTCAGACAGAATTAGTATTTTTCTTCTATATAGAACTCCATGGCAGTTTTATGTCTATTTCAATCCTGCGTTTCAGTAAAATGCTAAACTTCCATATTTGTCCTTTCTTAATGTAACCTTCACACATTTCAAGAAAGTGTCAGTCAAATTTATCTTAAAATCTTGATCCTTGTAGCATTCAAATATTGGTACAGATGACATATGGGTTCTACAATAATCTCATTATGGTTATTTTTATTATTTAAAACCAATTTATTTTTAAATCCATTCTGAATCTTTAAGTATAGGCTGAGGAAAAAAAGTAATCTCTTCTGAGAGGAATCATTTTGATTTCCCCCATTAATGATAGAAACTTCAACTATTTGTTCAGGTCATTTGAGTAGGGGTGAGTATGTGAGTGTGCCTGTACATGTGTGTATATTTCATAATTCCACTTGACATTACACACATCTTTATTTTCTCTTGTAAAATATAGACCCTAACTTTATTTTGAACTACCTTATATTTACAACACACCCATTAATATTTTTGACATGCTCTAGAATTTCAGATAAATTCTTTACCCTGACACAAGTCAATAATGAAATGCAGTTTAGTTAAGGCTTCTATGAGGCCTGATTTTTTTAGGGATAATATGTGATATAGTAAACATCTTGCTTTTGCTTATGTGGTGCTTCTGGGAGCTGAACAGTCTGCCCTCAGGCAAATGAATCCCAAGCCAAGGAGGGATGCACCCTTCATATTCTGTTAATTGATTGAAAGGGCAAATGATCTATAGGAAAAGTTGCATCATTAACTTAATTGAGGGCAAAGCCTAATTAGAGGGGAAATGGAGTAGACAGAGCCAGAGACACAGCAGGCCTTCATCTGTGATGTCAACAAACAGACCTTGTAACTAGAACCAGACAGAGACTGCAGGCCTTCATTTACATCTTCAGTTTCAATGTGAAAACATTCACTGCGTGTGTATGTGTGAGTGTGTGTGTGCATGTGTGTGTGTGTGTGTGTGTGTGCATGTATTTGGCTAGGGGAAAAGCAAAAGTTTATATACTTAGATAGAAATCAGTTCCTCCCAGGTGGAACTGCCTAGTGGGAATCAATATGTTTTAAACAAGTTAACTGAATTGTATATATTTGAGAGGTTAATCTGAAACACATTTGAGCTCTAAATTTGTTCTCATGCATATAGTGGCCTAAGAAGTAAATCAACCAAATATAAAGATTTTTTTCCCCCAACTTGAATGTGGACAGATGACAGTGGGGATTTATTTTGAACATGATTATATTACTGTAAGAATAGATACGAAGTATTTGAATATATTGAGTGAACACCAATTGATCCTATAATAAATAGTCATTCCAAAATAGGTGTAAAATTATACTGCATTACAGAAGATAGGATATGTTGACTCCATTATGACACATGTTTCAAGTGAAGATATCCAGGTTCCCTTATATTCTGTAAGCAAAGTGCCTTCTAGCAACTCCTGACTTCTTAGAATGAGAAGTTGCTGTATCATAAACAATAACGTTAAGTTTTAGATGCTTGTTAAGTGTTTTAAACTTTGGGTTCGAATCTGAGCTGAGACTGAGACAGGTGGTGACGGTCAGAACATGTGCTTTTTATTCTTTCGGAAAACTTTCCATGTCCAACTTGCTGTTGAGTGCATTTTTCTCTGACTGTAGCAATACAAACAAAACCTTTCACAAGCAATTCCACTTATGAGAAATAAAGAATGCAATCAGACATGTTTTGGCTACAGCACTAGTTGTTAAAATCCATGGGTATTCTTTCACCATTCAACTGTAGCCATTGACTTTACAAAAACTAGACCCCATTTCTTTTTCATGCATACACAAATCTCTATATTTAAAAAAATATCTGTAGTAATGTTAACTGATTAAATGACTAATAAAATATTTCAGCTAAGAAAAAGTCATGCATTAATTAACTAAAATTTTATTTAGTTGAGCATTCCAACCGGGTGCTCTATTTGAGCAATAACATAAGAACTTTTGTATACAAGGAAAAATTCTAATGACATTGAGCAGGAGACTACTGACCCTTAATTTAATATGTCATATTATTAGAAATCTGGATCAAACGTGGCATTTTTAGATTTGGTTAGGAAATTCTCCTTTTCTTCTATCATTTATTTCCCTGAATATTTATATTTCTGCTTTTCAAGTTTGATTTATTTTCAAACTGCTAAAGATTTTCAAACTGTCCAGTCACACTGTCAAAACTGTAGCAAGAGAAAGAACTAAACACAAAGTTGGATCTCAATGGTCTTGCAGTCATCAGGAAGAAATCCAGTTGTAGCCACAAATCTTCAGAAGAAATATGCATGCTTTATCTTCCAGAATAGTTTTCTTTGTAAATGCTAAATTTACAGATTTCATCCAAAAAGTAAACAAGGAATCAGTAGCCAATGGTCTGATGGTTTCCCTCAACCATAGAACTGAGGATAGCTAGACTCAGTTGAACAATTGAATATTCCACTTCAGGACTAAATACAGAGATAAACTCCTTTTCCTATCAGATCACATTTACTAAGAGATTGTTGTGAGGCAATACAACATATACTTTTTAGTGTAATAATAAAAGCATGTTCCTTTTCTCACATCTAAATCCAAGGAGTTATTGGCTCATTATGTTTAGTTATATTTTCAATATACATCCATAAAGATCCTGACAGCCCTTTAACATTTTTCTCGTCATATCTGAGAAAGAGAAAAGATGGCTCTTATAGAGATAATAATTCAGGTCTCTGCTAGAGCAATGGTTTTGGATTAACTAACTGGTTCTACATCTTTTCTGCATTTGCTTCCAGGGAACATTGCTGAGGCTCTTTGTCATCTAAGGGCTTGGAGAAGAATGAGAAGTGCATGTATTCTTGTGGCTGATATGCTAACACCTGAACAGGTAAAGAATACATGACACAGGCCTTCAAGTCTTAAGAATCAGAATCCTCCCAGACATGAGTTCCACGATTATAGAATCCAAACACCATTCCTAGCACTACATAAAAATCCATACCTTAAAGTTTTAAAAAATTCAGCTAATAATCCTAGTTATTTGTCCACATGGTGTCAAGATCTATATAATTAATATTTTTATTTTCTTCTAAGTGCTTCATATTAAATACTGATCATGTTTAACCTTCTTTTAAATCCCCATTCTTGGATCGTAGAGGAAAAAGTTTGTGACTTTTTTTTATTTGAAAGACCTGGATTTGAATCCTGATGCTGTCTGTCACTTGTCTTGTGATTCTGAGGCGCTGCTGAAACTTTTTATGTTCATATGTAAAATTTGGAATAATAATAATATCGACTTCACTGGATAATTGTAAAAGTTAATGAAAATGTAATGAGACAGGAGTAGAGGGATTTGGGGGTTGACATTTTATTCTAAGCACAAAATTCGTCTCTCATGAGTCACAACTCTTACCCCCCCAGACCTCACTAAAATGACTCAAAGGAAGTGGAAAGGGAAATAGACTGATAACAACAAAAGGAAGGTAGGGAGTAGGTGTACTGAGTAGCAGATAAGAGATTTCAACAAATTCCGGGTAGATAGGAGCAGCTAAAGGCTGCTGACCAGAGAAACAAAGGGAAGGAATCCACATTCCAGAGAATGCCCACAAGGAAGCTTAGTGGGAGCCAACCTCTTGGCAACAGCACTGTGGTCTCAGAGCTGACAAGGAGAGCAGGAGTGAGAAATAGCGCTAAAACAGGGATTAAAACAACTTCCACCTAAAGCCTGCTCCACTCCACCAACCCCCACTCCCCCACCTCACCTGCAGGCAGAAAAACTGGAATTGCAGCCTGGCATTTACCTCTAGGCTAACCACCATAGGGCTTTATCTTACAAAAGTGAGCAAGCTTCCTGTTTAAAGCTAATACTTCCAGCACTTTCTGCAGGTGCACCATGGTAAAGTGAAGTCCGCTGGTTGAATGGATATGCTCTCAAGTGCATGCTGGGCAGCTTCCTTTCTGAGGAAGAAGTCACTGTGGAGATTACTTATTTAGAGCACAGCCACCTATATCCACACTGACCACCTGTAATAAAGTAGGCCTTCATTTTTCAATAAGAACTGTTAATCACGAATCACCAGACCAATGTGAAGAACCAATAATTACAGCTATGATATGTTAGTTAGTACTTACTTCATAACAGATTACAGTCAATATCTTTACATTTTTAATTTATTTAATCCTGTTAGGATCAGAGTTTCTGTTATTCAGGTACTATTATTATCAATATTTTACAATTGAGTCACATAGAAGTTTAATTACTTGTCCAAAGCCACATAGTTACTAAGTGATAGAGCTGAAATTGAAAGCTAGAAATCTGGCTCTCAGAATCTACGTACTTATTTACTTATTTATTATTTATTTTAGAGATGAGGTCTTGCTCTGTCGCCCAGGCTGGAGTACAGTGGTGCAATCACAGCTCACTGCAGTCTCAAACTCCTGTGCTCAAGCTATTCTCCTGCCTGTGTCTTCTAAGTAGGTGGGACAACAAGTACATGACACCATGCTAATTTTGGCTAATTAAAAACATTTTTTTGAGAGATGGGGTCTTTCTATGTTGATCAGGCTGGTCTTGAATTGCTGGCCTCAAGCAATTCTCCTTCCTCAGCCTCCCAAAGCACTTAGATTACAGGTATGAGCCACCTCACTTAGCCTATCAGGTTTCATTCTGAAACATTGGTTTTTGGTGCACCCATGGCCGTAGAATGACCAGATGCACCAAAGTTAGGCAAGCACTAAAATGAGGTTTATTGAGGAGAGAAGGATAGGATTATAGGGCAAGAGCAAGATATAGGTTTACAGAATATGATACATATGCCACAGATGATGACTGGACCCATTGTCACTGCAAAAGGAAAGCAAAAGGAAGGGTGCAAAAGGGTCTGATTATGGTCTCAGTCTTATTTTATAGTGCATGGATTGGGACCTCCCTATGGCTCAGACATCACCATGGAACCACTTTGATTGGACAGTTAGAAGTTGCATGACCTGAGTCTTAACTATGCATGCAGCTTGTTCCAGGTCAATTTCCAGACTCTATCGTACCTATGTTGCTTGGTCCATGGGCTAGAGAGTCCTCTGCATTCTTTTGCAGCTGGGATGCTAAGTTATGATTGGTAGATTTTAGGGTATTCCTTCCTCCCCAGGTATGGCAGTCACTTGGGAGAAGATTAGAGTGGGGCAGGACCAAGAGAGGGAGCTTGGGGCCCACTCTTGTCCTTCTTCCCACGTGGGGCAATTGCACCGAGCCAAGACATCCACTTTTATCCCTAGGAGACCCAAAATCCCTCGTTCTTCTCCTAATGGGCCTTTTTTTTTTTTATCAGAGCTTCCAAAAAGAAGAATCCACATTCCTAAAAGCTATGCACCACTACCTTATATTGTTTTCTAAAAGAAGCAAGAAAAATAAATAGAAATGATTCAAAGAATAGAAAAAACAATGCAAGTATTAAGTATTATGCTTATGGAAATTTCAGAGCTTATTTTATGAGAGCCATGAAAACAAGAACAGTCAGAGAAAAGGGTATGAGTTCTTAGGAATTGAAAATAGATGGCCAAACTTAAAACAAAAAACAAAAAAATAATAGTATGAGTAGAAGATAAAGTTAAGAAAACTTACCCAATGTAAAGAAACTTTATGAAATAAAACATTGAAAGAAAAGATAGGCAACATAGAGAATTATTCCAGGAAGTCCAAAATTCAATTAATAGCAACTCTAAAAAGATAGGAAATGGATGGGAGAAAATTATATAAGGTATGTTAGAACAAAATTTTCTATACTAAATATATAATTTTAGGTTGAGAAAGTCTGTCATGTTTTGAGGGAAATGAATTAAAATAAGATCCATATCCCAAACGTACCTTTGTAAAATTTTTATCACATTAAACTAAAGAGAAATGTTGAAAACTTGTAGGGAGAAGAGAAAAGCATTTGTTTATAGGGATGAAGGACTACACTGCAGACTGATAAGAGAACTTTCATCAGCTATGTTGGATGCTAAGAAGTCTTTAGAGTCAGCTCTTTCAAGTGCTGAGAGAAAACTTTCTTGAGGCTGAAATGCAGTGCAGATTCAACAATATGTCCGGGATAGGGGCAAAAGGAAGAAATTGTCTCACTAAAATTGATCAAATAAGATATAATAGTATAAGCATATTGTTTATATTCATGTATGTAACCACCATAAAAACTAAAAATTTCACTAGTTGAAAGTATATAATTCCAAGAAGTGAGTATGGGGATGAGACAAAAGTGTAAGTCAGAAAACTATTAATTTTTTTTGCATGCCATTTTGCACTCTGATTTTTTTTTACCATTTTCAAGTATTAATTTGATATTCCTTATTAAAATTGAAAAAAATGTATCTAAAGGACCTAATCAGCATCTAGTATTGGTAGTCATTAAATGCTGGTGACCTATTCTGTACCAAGGGTCCATGGAGTAACCCTTGCTCCACCACATATTTGCATAAGAGCTTGAGTGAATTACTCAACTTTCCTCTCCCTCAGTTGTATCTTCTGTAATTTTAGAGAAAAGTAGTGATAATTGTACTTTTATGGGCTTAGAACCTATTCACTATTCAATAAATAATAGCAATTACTAATATTATTTACATCTCCTACATACCAAACTGGCTCTGTTCTTTATTATTGTATAGCAATTTTACATTAGTTTATTGCTTCAAAACTGAATTTAGAAAAATCCTTATCAGCTATGCATTGAGATCCAAGCTAATTCTAACAAATAAGATTTTAAAATGTTAAACATAATCTGCTTATAATTTTAAACAAGTTGATAAAATTTAATTTAAAATTTGAGTTTACCCTGATTATTCAAAATTTTATATTCATACCAGTGTGGAGATTCTATATTTGCTTTACAATTATGTGTCTATTACTAAACATGTTCTGAATATCAAAATCACTGCATATGCTTTATATTATAATTTTCCTAAAGATTGCTTCATAAGGTATGACTATTTCTTTCATAAAGGTTGGCATACTGTGGGGTTTTTTTGTTTGTTTTTTGTTTTTTGAGACAGAGTCTCACCCTGTTGCCCAGGCTAGAGTGCTGTGGCGTCAGCCTAGCACACAGCAACCTCTAAGTCCTGGGCTCAAGCAATCATTCTGCCTCAGCCTCCCGAGTAGCTGGGACTACAGGTATGTGCCACCATGCCCAGCTAATTTTTTTTCTATATATTTTTAGTTGGCCAATTAATTTATTTCTATTTTTAGTAGAGACGGGGGGGGGTCTCACTCTTGCTCAAGCTGGTTTCGAACTCCTGACCTTGAGCGGCCATACTGTGGTTTTTAAATTACATTAATAGGTACGTGTCAACCTTGGAAGAATGTGCCATCATTAGAAACATTTAATTTGGGTATCTATATCACTGCTTCAGTGGTTGAAATATAATGCAGAAGACATCCATGATCTGATAGAGTTGCAAACACTAGTCAGCAACAAAGTAGTGTCAATCAGGAAAGTTGGATTCTATTACTTCCCCAAGTTCCTATTTGAAATATGAGTCCCAAAATAATCAAGGTCATTTACCAAAACACAACATTTTGTCTGGATGACAACATATTAGTTACAATACATTATTGCAATACTACTTAATAACATTTGGTTGTAAGAGGATATGCTGAATCTATTAGCTTCTTACTGCTATTTTAACAAATTACGACAAACTTAGTGGTTTAAAACAACACTGATTTTATTATTTTATAGTTTAATAGGTCAGGAATCTGAAATAGGTTTCACTGGGCCAAAATCAAAGTGTTGGCAGTGACACATTCCCTCTAAAGGCTGTGGAAGAGAATCAATTCCTTCGACTTTATGGCTTCCAGCGGCCACTCCTTCCATCTACAAAGTACATTTCTTCAACTTCTGCTTCTATTGTCATATCTCTTTTCTGACTTTCGCCTTCCTGCCTTCCTCTTATAAGGTCCCATGTGATTACATTGAGCCCAGCCTGATAATCCAGGATTGTCACCCAAGCTCAAGATCCTGAATTTGATCACATCTACACAGACCATTTCACTGGGTAGGAAAGGATACCCCAAAATCTGGCATTTTGGAATACTGAGTATTTTAAGCTGAAGGAAAAAAATGCAGAAGCAGAAAGGACACTCTTTGGTCTTCTCTGTCTTTCTCTCTGGAGGCCATAAAAAGATTGTCTGACCTACCTCCCTTGAAAGTAGGTCAGAAGATGCCTATTCCTAAGGGATCCTGCCCTATACCTGAGGGCCAAGAAGAATCTGAACAAAGAGACCTTGCTAAATTAGTCTCTGTTTATTACCATTAGGTCATACCCCCTTTCTGTCCAAGTATACTTCTACACAATTTTCCATTCTGCATCAAACCTAAGCATAAAAATACATAGTTTCCCCTGGGTTTTAGGGTCTTATTTTCTAAAAGCTCCCATTCATGTAAAACTTTGGTTAAATAAACTTGTTATGCTTTCCTCTCATTAATCTGTCTTTTGTTGTAGAGATGTCAGCCATAAACCTCTTGATGGGTGAGGAAAAGATATTACCTTTTTCTCCCTATGGTAACATATTCAAAGGTTCCAGGTATTAGAATATGGGCATCTTTGGAAAGCCATTTTTCTGGGTCCCACACTGAAGTATGAAATTAATCTCATCAATATAGTAATCTAAGCACCAAAAAATCATCTTCGAAGAAACCACTAAAGTTAGTCAAAATGAATAAACCAACAATGCACATTGAACCAGGCTTATTCCATGACTAACACCACAAAGAGAAAACACTACTTGACATATAGCTATTATATTTGATTGGCATAGTGACTCAGGAGTTCACATTTTTTAAAAATACTTTTACTTTCATGGATGCAATGCATTAATGAATATGTGGGAGGAAGGAGGAGGATGAGGAAGTTAGAGAAGGAGGGAATAAAGCACGACTCATTTATCATTTTATGTCAAAATGACTCATGAAAATCATAAAATAGAAAACTTGGTATCCACGGAAATAACTGAATTTGATACAATCCAAAGTAAAAGTCAAGGGAGCAGATTTTTAATACCATAGAGTGGAAAGAGGAGTTTTTGACCCAAGCCCCATCTCTTACCACATGACCTTGAACAAGTAATCTAACTTCTCTAAGCTGTATATGTGTTTCTGTAAAATGGAGTAATGATATCTGCCTCAAAGACAGGTTGTAAGAATTTGATGTAATACCATCAGTCTTATGGTGAACTGGTTATATATAGACTCCTCAATCTCTGCCAGTATATTAACCTTTGATATATCATATTAATATAAAGATCCAAGTTTGTATCTCATAAATTAGGTCTTCAGATAGCTACAACAGACTACTCTAGTTCAGGAGACACTTAAGTAAAGAGTCATCATTGTTATTTTTATTGATGTCATTGATTCTTAACAGACATTTCCCAGGTTAATTCTGCCCAATCACCTAAGATTAATATAAAAGTTTGTTGTCTGAGTCAACACATATGTAGCTTTATTATATTTCTATTTGCACTGATTATGGCAGAATTTAGGGCTAAATTATTTTAAATAGCTGAATGGCATCATGTTTTATTCTCTGAAGTACATTTCACCATCATTTCCAGAACTCTCTCCAATCCTCTAGTATACCCAATACTTACTTCAGTATCCCACACTACCTACTACGTGTAATGTAATCTGAAGTACACATTCTCTTCCTTTTTTTCCCTCTAAATTTTACAGACAAATAAGTATTTACTTTTTACATCCCACAATTGAATATTACTTGGCCTCTATCATTGGTTTTGGCCCCAGGATCTCAATTAGATATTCAAGAAAAATAAATCCACATGGAATCATGGAATCTCAACATCAGAAGTATCCTTGGCAATCACTTAGTCTAACCTCTTAGCAGTGTCTAAATTCTGCCTGCTAATAGCACAGAGTATACATTTCCTAATGACATGCATGACAACTAAGGCCTGTTGGAGACAAGACGTTCCCACATTCTCATCAAACACAAAAAATTTTGTAACATTTTAGAACTTGTGAAATCATAGTCAACAGATGACATACTATCTACAGGCATATTTCAAAATCCAGTTGTAATTTGAAATAATTTTCTTGAAGACAGAAAAAACAGATTTGCAAATAGGGTTTGCCTCATTCATCTCACAATATCTGAAATGGCTCCCCATTTCATAAACTTATAATTCTGGAAAGCAAATCCATAAAGATTAGTAAATCATCTTTAACTGGGAGTAAGAACTTGCAAGTTCTTGCTCAGGCCCAAGGGAGACTACTGAATTATCAAGATTAAAGAATTTTTGCCATTATAACTTGGCATATATTTTTTAAATTTTCTTTTAATACCTACTGGTAATAACATTTATTTAGTTTTATGACTTTTCTAAACCCTTTCCTCAGAAGGTAATTAATTCAAATATTAAGGAGGATTTTAATATTAAAAAAATAATTACAGTATTGTGAATTTTTTCTCAAGGATTAATTGAAATGTAAAGAGAAAAATTATAAGAGAGGTCATAAAGAAGTTACAAAACACAGCAATTTTTCTAATGAATGGTATAAGAGCTATCAGCATCAGATGGCCAAGGGTACTTGTTAAAAATGCAGCTCTGTGGGCTGCCAAATCCACTAAATCAGATTATGGAGGGAAGAGGTGAAGAGTATCAGGCATTTCTGCTTTAATAAGTGAATATGATTCACAAGTACACCACAGTGTGCAAACTACTCATTCAACTGCAAATATTTGTGGAGTATCTATTGTGTGTTAAGCACTATTCTAGACTGGAGATTTGCAAACTGTGGCTCAAGGACCAAATCCAGCCTGCTACCTGTTTTTATATGGCCTGTGAATTAAGAATTGAGTTTTACCTTTTTAAGTGATTGAAAAAAATAAGGCCAGATGCAGTGGTTCATGCTTGTAATCCCAGCACTTTGGGAGGTCAAGGCAAGAGAATCACCTTGAGAGCAGCAATTCAAGATCAACCTGAACAACATATCAAGACCCCCATCTCTAAAAATTAAAAAAAAAAGAAAGAAAAAGAAAAATGTCAAAAGAAGAATATTTTGTATTACATAAAAATTATGAAAGTCAAATTTTAGTGTCTATAAATGAAGTTTTATTGGAGCACAGCCACACTCATTAATTTTCATAATGTCTATGGCTGCTTTCATGTTACAGTGGCAGGGTTGAGTAATTGTGACAGAGTCTGGATTTGGTGCACCCATTCTCTTTCCATTGCTGCTAAGCACAGTACAAATAACAGTGACACAGTCATAACTCAACAGAATTTCAAATGTCATGCATGTCAATGTACTGCAACATTTTACTTTAAAGCCCAGTTAAATATTACCAGTACAAATCATGTCAAAACAAGAAAAGAGAGAAAAGAAAGCTTCTAGAAGATATTAGAAGAAAGAAGCAAGTAAACGACCA